>WEZZ01018653.1:137680-206047 GCA_013400585.1 Chloropsis cyanopogon
TGTCACGTATCTCTGGCGTTCCCGCAGGTCTGTTTTACTGTGAAATCACTACCGTATATTATTATTCACTTCAAAAACAACAAAAAAGGTTAAAAAAAAAAAAAGAAAAGAAAAAAAAATAAAGAACGAACTGCTGCTGGAAACGCCAGTATTTTGAGAACAATTGTATTAGAATTGTGAAAAAAAAAATGAGAAGAGAAAAAAAAGAGAAAAAGAAAAAAGGATAAAAAAAAAAAAGAAAATATATGAGCATTTTAAAATATAACCCAGTCCAAGTCCTCGTTTGTTCTTGGTGTGTCCTGAGTTATTCACTGGGGGGGCTGTCCCCAGTGGGGTCCCCATTCCAGGGCTCTGCAAATCCAAGGGAATCCCGGCTGGCTGCGAGGAAGGAACAACCCCAACTCCCCCTGAGACCTTCTCCCTTCTCCTGGGTGTTTCCACGAGCGATTCCCGATCCCTTGGCACCTCCCCGGGTGCCCGCAGGGATGCCCGGCGGTGTCCCCCCGGTGCCAGCCTGTCCCTGCCCTGACCTGGGGCTGTCCCGGTGCCAGGGCTGGGCTTTGGGGGCACGGAGGGGGTTTGGGGTGGGCAGCGCTTCCAGCCACCCCAAATCCCTCCTGGAGGGTTGGAGAGGGTTAGGCTGCGCTTAACCTGGATCTGTAGCCAGGTCCAAACGAGGCTGAGCTCGCCCTCGGGTTTACAGCCGGGATCAATCCTCCGGGATGGATGGAGATGGAAAATCAGAGCTCAGCTCGCTTAGCGCCATCCGTGTTTTCTCATTTGGGAAAAATGAGGGTTTTTCCATTCGGGAAGCGCCGGGAGGAGGTCTGAACAGGGCAGGGGAAGGGGCACAGGGTTGTTTTTTTTTTTTTTTTTTCACTCAGTCCCACTCCCTGCCCCGCTTCGGGAGCCCCCAGGGAGCCGGCAGCACCCGCCCGGCCACGCTCCCATCCCCAGCCGCACAGGCTGCTTGTGTGCCTCGTTAACCTCCGGGCAGTCTGGTGTTTGCAGAGTAAATACTGAGCTCCCTCCCGAGGGGTTTTGTCCCCTTCTCCCGGGTGGAGCGGGCTGGGATGTGCGGGGCAGCTCCGGGATGCTCCGCGGGCTGGGGAACCGCAGCTCGCTCTGAAAATCGAGGTGGATTCTGTTTTAAACGGTGCTCAAAACAGAAGGGAAAGCAAAGCCGAGCTGGCCACTTATTTTTGATTATTTAAAAAAAAAATCTTGTGTTTGGTTCCTGCTGTGTTTTCTGCTTGGGGGGCACTCCCAGACCCCCAAACCTGGGCAAGGGCTCTGCTCTCCCTCCAGGAGGAGGAGGAGGAGGTTTGCACCTTGGCCAAGCCGTGGCTGTTTTTCCAGCCTCTGCAGGGATCAAAGTGCCTGTTTTGTCTCTCTCTCTCCCGATTCCGTGATACCAGAGATGATTGCGATGCAATTAAACCTCTCACCGCGCTTTTGTTGTGTCTCCGGGCTGGGTGTGCGCGGGGCTCGCCCTTGCCCTGGGAGACATCGGAGCTCAGCGACGGCACACGGAGAGCTCCGGGGCTCTCTGCTTTATCAGGAACAGCGCAATTCCCTAAATCCTGAGCTCCTGGAGAGGTGGGATCGGGAGGGGATTCCAGCTTCCCCTGTAAATGCCATTCCCTGCGCTCCGGGAGGGAGGGGATGGAGAGTGGGAGATGCTGGGCTGGGGGCGCAGGGCTCGCCCTTGGCTCAATTTCTGAGCGTTCCCAGCGCTGACAGAGATGGAGCGGGGTGTCAGCGGTGTGTTTGGAAATCCTTAAGAGCAGGGCTGTGATCCCGGCCCTCTGCGTGCCTCGGGTTTGCGGCGAGCAGGGGACTCTCCAAACAAATCCAGACAGATGAGCTCTTTCACTGGTCATTTGTCACTTCATAATTGCCGAAGAAAAGCAGGTTGGTTTTCTCCTCCTGACCTCTCTCAAGCAGCCTTTTCACCCCAGCTGGCCCCGGGGTCTCGCTGTGGCCTCTGGGGGCCACCTCCCCCCGCCCCGGGGCCACTGAGGGCACCTTGGCCTTCTGCAGGGCATGTTCCCAGTGACATTTCCAGGGATGTCCCCACGGCCCCAGCCGGCCGGAGGGACCCCCAGCCCCAGGCACATCCCAGGCTCGCCCCTGTGTGGGTGGAGATGGGAGCACCGGGAGAGCTCAGAGGAGCCGGATTTCAGGTTCAGACTCTGTCCCAAATAAAATCCGGGAGTTCAGCTGATCCTCTCCCATGCCCCCTCCATCCCCGGCTCCCCAGGGCGGGGTGGGAATTGCGCTCCAGGCGTTTCCAGGTGGGATTTAGGGCTGGGAAGCGCTGGGCGGTGTTTTATGTGGGAGCTGAGCGCGGCTCAGCAGGGCCGGGCTTGCGGAGGCGGCTGCGGGCCGAGAGGCTCCCGGAGCGGGGCTGATCCCTCCGGGATTGGGAGCAGCGCCTCGGGAGCCCCCGGGGGCCGGCCTGGCCCGTCCGAGCAAAGAGCAAAGTGCTGCTGCCATCTCCCGACCGCAGCGAGCCCTGCCCGGGATGCCCTTCCCTGCCCGGGATCCCGCTCTCCTTCCCGGGATCCCACTCCTTCTCCCGGGATCCCACTCCCTTCTCCCGGGATCCCACTCCTTATCCCGGGATCGCACTCCTTCTCCCGGGATCCCACTCCTTTTCCCGGGATCCCACTCCCTTCCCCTGGATCCCACTCCTTTTCCCGGGATCCCACTCCCTTTCCATGGATCCCACTCCCTTTCCCTGGATCCCACTCCCCTGCCCGATTCCCTCTCCCCCTTCCCACCTCCCGTTCCCCTGCCCAGAGCCTGAGGCTGGAATGAAACAATCTGTAGGAAAAAACCCCAAAACTGTGGGGTTTGCTTTGGGGGTTTTAAGGTTTTTGCTTGTTTATTTCTTTATTCCCTTTTGCCCTCACCCTGCGAGGCTGGGAAGATGAGGAAGGGAAGCTCTGCCTCCCTCACTCCACAGTGCCCCAAATCAGGTCCTTCTCAGCAGTTTTCTGCCCCTAAAAGATGCTTTGCTCTCAATCACTTCCAGCTCCTTCCCTCCTCCTTGCCACGGCTCTGGAATTCCTGTCCTGACCTTAAAATTCCTGCCCTGACTCTGAAATTTCCTGCTGAGGCGAGTTGCACAGCCCCACAGCCCAAACATTGAATTATTGAACGCGTTTTAACTCATTTTCCCTTCCCGGGATGCCCGTGCCTGCTCTTCCCTCGCAGCCTGACCAAGGGTTAACAAATCCTCACTTAAAGCCTCGCCTAAACCGAGGCTCTTTCACTTCCAAAGAGCCCCAGATCCCAAGGCACGGGTGAGAAACATCGGCCACAAAAATTTTGCATCTCCCTGCCTTACAACACTGGCAGTGAAACCTTGTTTGGCTTTGGAGGCAAGATTTTCCATCCCGGGCTCCAGCACTGCTCAATTGCTCTGAGCCCACATCTTGTTTTCCCTCTGACAGAGTGAGGTATGATTCTTGGCTCGGTGAGCCCCTGCTAAATGAAAAGATGCTTTTAAAGCTCCCTCACTCAGCACTCACCCCAAAACCCAAGGGGAGGGTCAGATGGAAATTTGCTGAAGTTATCAGCCAGGCTTTCTGCTGGATTTCTTTTGTGCTGGGTATTAGGTTGAGGAGCATTAAATGAAGGCACAGGAGTTTGCTGGGGTGATGGTAAAGGTAGAAAAGCCTGGTGATTACAGCAGCCAGGGCAGTGAATTTATTTCCTCGTGAAAAGCTCGTGTTTGAGTCATTGTGGTTCCTGGGGGAACTTGGCTCTCGGGGTTCATTCTGTCTGGATCTTTTCATTTACAACATAAAACCCTCCTGCTTGTGAGAAGGGCAGCCCCATCCTTGTGTGAGCTCACTGGAGAGAGCTGAGGGATGGAGGGGGATCCCTGTCCCACCCCTGTCCCATTCTTGTCACATCCCTTCTCCATCCCTGTTCCATCCTTTTCCCATCCTCGTCCCATCCCTGTCCCATCCCATGTCCCATTCCTGTCCCACCCCTGTCCCATCCCTTCTCCATCCCTTTCCCATCCTTTTCCCACCCCTGTCCTATCCTTGTCCCATCCCTGTCCCATCCTTTTCCCGTCCCTGTCCCGTCCCCCGCCCTCCAGGTGACAGGGCGGTGGCAGGGCAGGGTGGCCCGGTTGTTCCCGGCTGTCCATCCCCCTCCCAGCCCTCCCAGCCCCCCCGGCCGTGCTTCCCGGGC
This sequence comes from Chloropsis cyanopogon, assembly GCA_013400585.1. Lineage (NCBI taxonomy): Eukaryota > Metazoa > Chordata > Aves > Passeriformes > Irenidae > Chloropsis > Chloropsis cyanopogon. The sequence goes on from WEZZ01018653.1 coordinate 141,893, forward strand.
GCTCCCGGGCCGTTGCCTAATCCTGAAACTGGATCCTCCCGCCAGGCTCGCTGCGATGAGGAAAGCTTGCTCTGGCCTGTCTGCTCCTGCTCCGGGATTGTTTCCCTCCTCATGGCAAAGAACAGAATTCCTGCTGGCTGCAGGGTGGGGGTGGCTCCCCGAAGCCCCCCCGGATTAACCCCTGCCTGGAAGGCTCTGGGCTTTATGTGCTGAGAAAATTCCTTCTTTCTTTTTAGGGCACCACCAGCCCGTGCCACCGTCCTCTGCTGGACATCCCCACCCCTTCTCTGCCTTCCCAAGCTCTCTGCTCTGCCCCTTTGGAAGGGGATCATTGACACGAGGTTCCTTCCAGCCCATGGAAGTGCTCCACACGAGCTTCAGAGCCACAGCAGCTCAGTGCAGCCAGTTTTGACTCTGATCTGACACAGCCCCATGTCTCCAGGCACAAATCAGATTGTTCTGTGACAGCAGAGACACTTGGGGGACAATCTGTGGCAACAAAAGGATCAGCCCCAGGAAATATCCTCCAATTCCAGAGCCATTGGTACACCCAGCCAGCTGTGGATTCTCTGGGGTCTGATATGGGATTCTCCTATATCAGAGAAGATATGGGAGAATCTCTCCCAGAGAAGAAAAATCTGTACTGGGGTAAGTGAGAGGCTGAATCAGGGCCAGCTGCCCAGGGCATCCTCGCTCTGGGCTTTAGGAATCCCCCTGGATTGCTTGGCACGGTGTGGCCAGCCCATCCCAGCAGCCCTGCAGGATCCTGGAGGCTCCCTGAGCCCTCAGCCTGCAGACAGGGCTGGCAGCAGCCACGATTTGTGGCTGGCTATTTGCTGTTGTCACTCCAACCATTCCACCTGCCGAGGCAATAAAGATGAAAGCCAATAATAAGCAGCCAGCCATCACTTGAGGAGGGGGGGGAAGGCTGTAATTTACTGTGCCAGGGCTGCAGGGAGTCCATCTGAGGCTGGGTTATTGACAGCAAGTCTATATGGGTTTGTTTCTTACGGTACTTACGTGCGCTCGGAGCACTTGAGGGTGACATTTTTAAAATCTAAAAATATATAGCCAGTAGCAAACTTCCAGCAGCATGGAAGGGAGGGGAGGGAAGGATTTATGCCCAGAACATTGTGAACTTTAAGGGAAGTGTGGTTGTGGAAAAGGTTTTGAAGGGGTTGAAGGAGAGGGGCAAGCTCCAGACTCTGGGGGTGTCGGGTTTTGCTGAGGGATTTTATCCAGGGAAAACTCTGGTTTATCCCAGGGGTGTAAATCAGGAATGCTGCTGGAGCCAGGGAAGGTCCAGGCAGATCAGACAAAGGAACCAGGTGCTTTTGGACCTGCCTGGGTTGTCAGCACTGAAGCAGGTTCTGGGGAGAGCCCTGGGTGGGGTCTGTGCTCCCAGAGGGTCATTCCCAGGCAGGTTTGGGCTGATCCTGGGCTGATCCGGGGCTGATCCTCCCCATGAATTTTATTCTGGAGCATTTCTGGACCAGGCCAGCTCTCAGCAGGCTGAGGTGAGAGCTGTGTCCCCTCTGATCTGCTCCAGAGCTCAGGGCTACCCCACAGCTCTGTGTAAATAAGGGCTTTAACCTCAAAAGAAGGGGATTTGGATTTATTTAATTTTTTTTTCTGCCCTAAACCAGCTGTAACCTTGCTGAAAGCATCACTTTCCCCGGGACTACAAGGACTTATCCTGCAGATCTGGGGACCCCCATGATGAAGAGATGTCACTGACTCTTTCCCAAGGAGATCCAACCCATCCTTCTCTGCCAGCCCTCGCCCTGTGGGGGAGGGAGGAGGTGGATTCAGGAAACACAAGGAATGAGTAATCTCTCCCCTGCCTCTGCCAAGGGACCAGAACCAGCCCCACGAGCATCTCTGCTGCTTGGGAGAGCTCTGGGCTGTCAGCAGCGTTGTGATTTATGGCAATCAATCCCTCAGCCTCATTTAGAGCAGCAGCTCCATGTGGGATTTCACACACGAGCATTGTGCTCGTTCTGCGGCCTCCCTGCTGCCAAAATCCTCCCTGGGCCTCCCAGCCTTCCTGCAGGCTTTTGTTTTGTCTCTGCCCTGCCCGTGTGGGGAGCTGGCATTCCTGCCCCATCCCAACCCACTTTTCCCGTCCTTATTCCTCTACCAGAGCCTGTTCTGCCAGCCTGAGGTTTCCAGAGGAGGAAGAGGATGAGGATGCTGAGATGAGAGGGGAGGCAGCACTGGGCAGGCACAGGGCTCTCCTTCCTAGTGAGAGTGTGGGCTGTATTTTCTTGATTAAAATTGATTTCACCTCTGTGCAATGTTCTTCTTGACTATTCAAAATATTTTCCTGCTCGCCAACTGTTGCTGTCAGGGCTCTTTCCCTTCCTGCTGGGATTTTTTGCCTGCTTGTCCTGCTGCTCGTGGGTGTCTCGGTGTCCTCTGGTCCATCCAGGCTGTCCCTGCTCTCCAGGACCTTGGGGCATTCCAGGCACCTGGGAAACTCTGTTTTCCTCTGGGGGTTTGGAAATATAAAGACACAACATTTCAGATACAACGCTGAAATTTCAGAAAACACACAGCAAAGAAAAGGAACGAGACAGGAACAAACCCCTGATCCCATGACAGGAGAAACGAGTGGGGGGGTCTCAGGGACTTTGTAATTACATTTTCCCTCTAATTAACTGGCAATGGGCACCTTGGAGACCCTTCTCTCTGTCAGAACAAGTGGTGGGGAAGCGTTGCAGGCTCTGTTTAAAGCCGAACCTGCTGCTGGCGCTGGGGTCAGCCCCGCTGCTGCGCCGTGATGGATGGAGCCCCGGGACCCGCAGCCAAACCCCTCACCTTGGAAATGCAAACCTTCTGGAGAGGGAATCAATAACTTCTGGAGCCTGGCTGGTGCTGACACACGGCCCCAGCCCACGGGAAAGGAACCCTTTGTTAATCTGCCTCGAGAGGCACACGCAGCTCCCATAAAAAGCTTCTGAAGTCAGTAACTAATTCCAGCCTGCACGAGGCTCCAGTCTGTCACCCCGACAGCTCAGGGGGAGCAGGGGCTCTGCTGCTGCTGCTGCTGCTGCCTGGGATGATGGACGAGCCTGCACCAGCTCCTGCCTTGGCTCTGAAAGAGGAAGAATTAATGGGCAAATAAATTACAAATCAATTATTAAACCTCAGCGGCGTGCGGGGCCCTGGTATCAAATATACATTTCTAATTAACTCAACAACTCCTGCCTAATGGGCACTGGATGCTGCCTGCTGCTGGAAACAGGGAGTTCTGGCACACGCTCTAAATTGAGTATTTTATGTGTCCCTTCATGCCCAGTGACACAGTGAGGCCACGAGGAAGGAGCTTTTTTATGCACAGACAGCACTGAGAGACCCCAAAGCTTCCTGCTGGGGCTCGGGACAGCCCTGGGCAAGCTGCAGCGTGGTGCAGAACAAATCCAACGAGTCCTGAGGGACCCTCAGGCTCTCTCTGAGCCCCAAATCCCTGGTGAAGAGGGAATCCAGGGTGTTTTCCTCCCCTCCCTGCCTGCCTGGGACTGTCTGTCAGCACTGGGAGCTCCTGCCATGAGAATCCCCACGGCCTGGGACCTGCCTGCGGTGTCTGGACAGATCCCAGGCCAGAAGTTCATCCTGGAGCACGGAGAGGACCAAAGGACTTGGCAGGAGGATGGCTGCGCTCACACCCACCCTGCTGCCCTCAGGTGCATGTCCTGCAGCTCCAGGGTGCTCCCAGAACCCCTGAGAGGTGGGACAGGGCTGAGAACCCCCTCAGGGGATTTGGCTGCCCCCAGGGTGAGGTTGGAGGGTGATTTTCCTGTTGGAATGGGTGCCAGGCCCCTGGGAGGAGCAGAACCTCAGAGGGACTCGGTGTCTGCACCACAGCAATATTTCTGCAGCTCACTAATCAATTATGATTCTGAGACAAGCTCCCATATGGTGCCTTTATAAATCACTCTCTCCACTTATCAAGGCTGTCTTGTTTGCCTGACACGAGCTCTAAGGAGGGAGGGTTTTAGGCTAATGTTAACTCAAGCACGCAGAATGGGATTTATTTATAGGGTTTTAGAAAAGTGGTTTTTGAAGAGCCAAAATCTGGGTCCTAAGGAGATAACCAAGAGGATGGGGGCTCCTTCTGCTGTGCCTGAGCACCAGCACAGCAAGGCCTGGGCACAGATTAACTCAGTCCCAGCTCAGAGATCTGGGCAGGGCAGGTCTGTCCCTCTGGGGCAGCTCTCCATCCCNAGTTTTGTGACAGGACAAAGGGTCTGAGGGGGGGCACAGGGCAGAGAGAGGAGCAGAAAACAGCACAGGGGCTTTGGAGGTCGGAGCTGAGCCCAGGGGAGAGCCCCAGGGCTGTGACACAGCCACATCCCTTGGAATGTGACATGGCTATGTCCCTGGGGTGTGACACGCCCATGTCCCTTGTCCGGGCCGGAGGGGACAAAGGCCAGCCGGAGCGGCTCCGGGGCCGGGTTTGTCGCACACCTGAGTTGCTCCCTCTCTCTCTCTCCCTCTCTCGGCTCTCTTGCTCCCCCCAGTGCCCTCACCCGAGCATCCCCCGCTCTCCCGCTCCTCTCCAGGACCCATCAGGAAATTCCTCTTTTCCCAGACCCCCTCCTACTCTCCAAACCCAACTCTTCAGCTCGAGAATCACTTTTTCTGGTCTCTTTTTTTTTTAAATGAATGTAAATCCCCATTTTTCCTGCTCTGAACAGTCCACGGTGCAGGAGCACAGTGTGTGAGCAGCCTCCTGACCCATGGCTCTGTCTCTTGGCTATTTTTTAGTTGCATCACTCGGGATATTCCACTTTATTTTATCAAAATGCACTACCCCCTGCTCTGTCTGCAGATTGGATTCTGCTTGAGAGCTCCAAATTTTGCCATTCCTCTCCTATTAATAAACACCCAGTTCTTTCCCACTGGTGAGGTTTCACAATTCCAGCTGGGGATTTTTGCCTACAGCAGCTCTGAACTGCCCAAATTCTCTCTTCTCTGCTGACAGATTTCATTTTGGTGCCTGGTGCTGCAGAGAGCCCCCTCCCACATTTTGGTTCCAGTATCCTTCATGCCAGCAGTGTGTGTAGGGGTTCTATATGTTGAATAAAGATAATTTTCCCTTTTTTTTCCCATGGGAAAAATCCAACCTGAAAGGAAAATCCAGCACATCAACTTGGGAACCTCCCTGGGCCTGCTGCATTCACAGGATTTGCATGATCTGAAAGGGATAAGCTGATGGAAAGCAGCCTTAGGAAGCAGGATCAGAAGGCAGAGGGATGGACAGGTTTCTCAGGAAGTTCCCAGTGACCTTTACATATTTTAGAATAGTTATTTTCACCTTTTCAATCTCTAAAAACTACCCCTAGTCTTTTTGAATTAATTGCTGAAATTAATATTAAAGCTTATAAACCATGTGTTGAATTGACCAGTCGAGATCCTGAAAAGATTGTTTTAGCTGTTCAGAATTAATATTTTGAGTATATTATCTGGCCAAGAGTTATCAATTACAAACTACTATAGCTGCTTTCACAAGGCAAGTGTCTCATCATTTACCAAGCCACCCTTTATCAATTTTTTTTTTCAAGAAATACCTCAAAAAATAAAAACTGATAATAGATCTTGTTATATATATCTCAAAATTCATTTCCTAGGGAAAACAAGTCCCAGCTTGCCCCTATTGAAGCAGTTTTGGGGCGGGTGGGGGGAAGGCTGCGCCTTGTAAACCGGACATCAGGCTCAGGTGAGGAAGGCAGAGTTTTAATCCGGCTCTGCAGATTCCCGCTGGCTTCAGCAGGGTCAGGAACAGGAAAGAATTCCCTCGGTTCTGGTGCTCTGCTCTCGCACTGGGCGGGACCTGCTGCCGTGACAGCCCGGCCTGCAAACGGCGGGCTCGGGGTTTTTGTGGGGATCCCTCGGGGTTTTTTAGGGATCCCGCCGATCCGTTCCCGGGGGATTCGGGATTTTGGGGGGCTGCGATGTCCCCCCGCCCCCACCGGGTGGCGCCCGAAGCCCGCGCATCCCCAGCGTCTCCATGGCAACGGCCGGGCCTGGGTACCGCCCCCGCATCCCTCATCCCTCATCCCGCATCCTGCATCCCTCATCCCGCATCTCTCATCCTGCATCCCTCATCCCGCATCCTGCATCCCTCATCCCGCATCCTCATCCCATATCCTGCATCCCACATTGCCCATCCTACATCCCCCATCCCGCCCCCCTCATCCCTNAATCCCCATCCCCATCCCCCTTCTCCTTCCCCATCCCAATCCCCCATCCCAATCCCCCATTCCCATCCCCGATTCCCAATCCCCCATCCCCCACCCTGCGGGGTTACAGAAGGTCCTGCCTGGCTCTGGAATTTCCCCAGATTTCCCTGGCTGTGCCCAGCACACCTCGCTCAGCTCCTTCTGCACCGTGGGGAGGCTGGGGCAGCTCCCGGTGGGATTGGGATGGGATTGGGGTGAAGTCCAGACAGATCTCTGCGTCCCAGCCTTTGCTGTGGGATTGGGGTGGGTCTGGGAGGGGATTGGGGTGGGATTGGGGTGAATGCCCACCCCGATCTCCGTGTCCCAGCCTGGGCTATGGGATTGGGGTGCGACTGGGATGGGATTGGGGTGAGTGTCCATGTCCCAGCCCGGGCTGTGGGATTGGGGTGAGATTGGGATGGGATTGGGATTGGATTGGGATTGGGGTGATGCCCACCCAGATCTCCCAGTCCCAGCCCGGGCTGTGGGATTGGGATGGGATGGGATTGGGATTGGGGTGATGCCCACCCAGATCTCCCTGTCCCAGCCCAGGCTGTGGGATTGGGATGGGATTGGGATTGGGGTGATGCCCACCCAGATCTCCCTGTCCCAGCCCAGGCTGTGGGATTGGGATGGGATTGGGATTGGGGTGATGCCCACCCAGATCTCCCTGTCCCAGCCCAGGCTGTGGGATTGGGATGGGATTGGGATTGGGGTGATGCCCACCCAGATCTCCCTGTCCCAGCCCGGGCTGTGGGATTGGGATGGGATTGGGATTGGGATTGGGGTGATGCCCACCCAGATCTCCCAGTCCCAGCCCGGGCTGTGGGATTGGGATGGGATTGGGATTGGGATTGGGGTGATGCCCACCCAGATCTCCCAGTCCCAGCCCGGGCTGTGGGATTGGGATGGGATTGGGATTGGGATTGGGGTGATGCCCACCCAGATCTCCCTGTCCCAGCCCGGGCTGTGGGATTGGGATGGGATTGGGATTGGGATTGGGGTGATGCCCACCCAGATCTCCCTGTCCCAGCCCGGGCTGTGGGATTGGGATGGGATTGGGATTGGGATTGGGGTGATGCCCACCCAGATCTCCCTGTCCCAGCCCGGGCTGTGGGATTGGGATGGGATTGGGATTGGGATTGGGGTGATGCCCACCCAGATCTCCCTGTCCCAGCCCGGGCTGTGGGATTGGGATGGGATTGGGATTGGGATTGGGGTGATGCCCACCCAGATCTCCCTGTCCCAGCCCGGGCTGTGGGATTGGGATGGGATTGGGATTGGGATTGGGGTGATGCCCACCCAGATCTCCCAGTCCCAGCCCGGGCTGTGGGATTGGGATGGGATTGGGATTGGATTGGGGTGATGCCCACCCAGATCTCCGTGTCCCAGCCCGGGCTATGGGACTGGGATGGGATGGGATTGGGATTGGATTGGGGTGATGCCCACCCAGATCTCTGTGTCCCAGCCCGGGCTGTGGGATTGGGATGGGATGGGATTGGGATTGGATTGGGGTGATGCCCACCCAGATCTCTGTGCCCCAGCCCGGGCTGCCCCAAAGCCGAGCTGCCCCTCCCAGCTCTCCCCTCCTTTGCCTGGGAAGCTCCCAGTGCCACGTGGCCTCTTCCACTCCAGCATCCTGCTCTGGGCCTCGCTCTGCCTCTTGTTCTCCTTCTTTTTTTTCCCTCAGGAAACATCTGGAAGCTGAGTGAGTGAGAAACATTAAAAAGGGGGGAGGGGGGAAGAAAAAAGAGGAAAAAAGCACAGGGGGAGGGGATCTAGGGAGCACCATATGATTTCACTTTCCTCAGACAACTGCAATTATGCCTTTGAGGCTTTACCAGTCACTGTAGATTCAAACCATGCTGGATGATGTCAGTGGGAAAAAATGAAAGCCCTACTGGCTGCTCAAAAAAAAAAAAAAAAAAAAAAAGGAAAAAAGAAAAAAAAATAGAGAAAAACTCCTTTTCTGGCATTTTATTTCCCATTCTGAATCAGAAGAAGGGTGTTGTCCAGATGGATTTCTTCTTTATTGCTTTCCTGGGCTTGGTTGGGTCTTGCTGATCCCATGGGAGAGGGGAAATGCCTCCTGGATCTCTCCAAATGATCTCCTCCTCTGTCCTGCTGCCGTCTGCTCTGCCACGAGTCCCAAAATCCCCACAGACAGCGCTGGGAGTGGATTTCTCCCAGCTCAGACACATCCCAGGCTGGTCTCTTCTTGCTCACACTGAGCAGGGACCATTCGTTTTTGGAAGCTCGTGAGTGGGATGAGCAGGAGATGTCGATCCCAGCTTAGCAAGCATGAGAATTGAGAGAATTCAGTGAGAATTGAGAGAATTCAGTGAGAACTCATTGAGAATTCAGTGAGAATTTCAATGAGAATTTCAATGAGAATTCAGTGAGAATCCAATGAGAATTCAATGAGAATTCAATGAGAATTTCAATGAGAATTTCAATGAGAATTTCAATGAGAATTTCAATGAGAATTTCAATGAGAATCCAATGAGAATCCAGTCAGAATTCAGTGAGAATCCAGTGAGAATCCAGTGAGAATTCCTGTGAGCATTCCTGTGCCCAGGCAGTTCCAGCCAACCTGTCTGCCTGACAGTCTGGGGAGTTCTGGAAGTGGTGAATCCTTGGGGAGCCAGAGCCAGCCCAGCTCCAGCACAGGAGGGGTTTGCCAAAAGCTGATTTCCATGCACCAAAACAACAAATATTCCTGGAAAGCAAAAGCAGCAGGGCTGGGAATGTGGACACGGGGACATTTGTGGGTTTGAGCAAAGCAAACACCAAAACCTCTGGGAAGGAGGGAGGGAGGGATGTGAGGAGCACCCCTGGGTGGGCACCCAAGGAACAAGAGGAGAAGGATGAGCCCAGCAGCTGGGTCTGGCCGTGGTGGAACCTCAGAGTGAGCTTGCAGAGCCCTCAGAAGCTGGAGCAGAGCTCAGCTCAGCAGTGACCTGTCCCTGGAGCAGGACAATCCTAGAAACAGAGAGGAACTTTGGAAATGCCTTTAAATCCTGTTTAAAGACGATCTGGCACATGGAACAGTGTGCTGAGGGCTCCTTCAGGCTAAATCAGAGAGTCAGGGCACCAAGGAATGTCCTGAGTTGGAGGGGACACCCCAACAATCCCAGCCTGGGCCCCAGAGCTCCTTGAATTGTGCCAGGCTCTGTGCTGTGCCATCCCCTGGGGATCCATGGGGTTACAGGAGGCTGTCTCCATTCTCCAGCCGGGGCAAGGCAGGGGAGGAAAGGTTTGAATCTGTCCAATATTTGTCAGAACAGAGGTGGCTCCAAGAGTCTCTGGGATCAGATTTCTCAGATCTTGTGGCTCCTGTCCCTGCTGTGTCCTGTTGAGGTGGCAGCGCTCCGTGAGTCCCCGTTTCTGCATTCAATCCACGCTCTCCCTCCCAGCCCAGCTGTCCTGGGAATGTCTGCTTTCCCTGCCCTGACCTTTCCAAGCTGTTTACACTGCTCAGGAGTGACGTCCTGAACCTGCTACAAGAGTTTTTCAGTGGTGACAGCAAAGAGCATCCCCTGACACGTCTGTGGAGATGCAGGTCAGGCCTTTGGACAACGCACCCCAAGCACCCTGCCCAGGCTGCTCTCAGCATCCTGAAAGAATTTACTGGCTCTCAGTATTCCAAAAGGTTTTGCTGGCTCTCAGCATCCCAAAGCTCTGCTGGATCTCAGCACCCCAAAAGGCTTTGCTGGTTCTCAGCACCCCAAAAGGCTTTGCTGGCTCTCAGCACCCCAAAAGGCTCTGCTGGTTCTCAGCATCCCAAAAGGCTTTGCTGGTTCTTTGCAGAGCCCCAGGGGGAGGCAGGAGTGCAAATGAGAATTCAAATGTTCTCCAGCCCCTCCTTGCAAGGATTCTCCATCCAAGCATGCTTTGTGTCCCATGGACAGCACTGAAATGTTATTTAAGGACCTGATCCCAGCAGTTTCCAGCAGCTGGTGTTGAACAGGAGGTGCCCGACCCCTCCAGCCCCCTCCAAACCCCACCTTTGCTTTCTGAAGCAGCACATGAAGAGATTGTTATTCCTTCAGTGCTGTTCTTGACAGGCTCCTGCCCTGGGCTATTCCAGCTCCAGCCCCCCTGGCTGGAGCCCAAACTAATCCTGAATCATGGATGGATCTGAGGCAGGTGAGGTGAGGGCACTGCAGCCAGGCCNCCGTGAGTCCCCGTTTCTGCATTCAATCCACGCTCTCCCTCCCAGCCCAGCTGTCCTGGGAATGTCTGCTTTCCCTGCCCTGACCTTTCCAAGCTGTTTACACTGCTCAGGAGTGACGTCCTGAACCTGCTACAAGAGTTTTTCAGTGGTGACAGCAAAGAGCGTCCCCTGACACGTCTGTGGAGATGCAGGTCAGGCCTTTGGACAACGCACCCCAAGCACCCTGCCCAGGCTGCTCTCAGCATCCTGAAAGAATTTACTGGCTCTCAGTATTCCAAAAGGTTTTGCTGGCTCTCAGCATCCCAAAGCTCTGCTGGATCTCAGCACCCCAAAAGGCTTTGCTGGTTCTCAGCACCCCAAAAGGCTTTGCTGGCTCTCAGCACCCCAAAAGGCTCTGCTGGTTCTTTGCAGAGCCCCAGGGGGAGGCAGGAGTGCAAATGAGAATTCAAATGTTCTCCAGCCCCTCCTTGCAAGGCATTCTCCATCCAAGCATGCTTTGTGTCCCACGGACAGCACTGAAATGTTCTTTAAGGACCTGATCCCAGCAGTTTCCAGCAGCTGGTGTTGAACAGGAGGTGCCCGACCCCTCCAGCCCCCTCCAAACCCCACCTTTGCTTTCTGAAGCAGCACATGAAGAGATTGTTATTCCTTCAGTGCTGTTCTTGACAGGCTCCTGCCCTGGGCTATTCCAGCTCCAGCCCCCCTGGCTGGAGCCCAAACTAATCCTGAATCATGGATGGATCTGAGGCAGGTGAGGTGAGGGCACCGCAGCCAGGCCTGCCTGAGCTCCCTGGGCACTCAGAGCAGCCCTGGCAGGGCTGGGAGCTGGAGGTGCCCATCAGCCACATCCCAGGTGCTGCTTCTGCCCCTCCTCCTCATCCACTCCCTCCTGAATCTCCTCCCTCGGGGCTCAGCCCCAGCAGAGCACCCATGGGAGCCCCGTACCTCAAGGTTTTTGGCTCCAAAAGTGCTTTAAAGCACTGAATTCCCCTTTGCAACCTAATTAAAATGTTCTCCAGGACTCGGATTACAGCAATTAACTCATTTCCATGTCCCCAGGCACACCTTGCTCACTTGTTAGGGCAAATTTAGGAGAAGCATTTGGGTTTCTGCCTAACACCCCATCCCCAGCTCTGCCTTTGGTGGCTGGGAACTGAGCCTAGACATGAAATAATGAACTCAAACCCTTCCATACATTGACCAAAGAAAACAAGCTGTCAACTAGAAATATTCCCTCTCTTCTTTTCCAGGCACACCAAATCTCCTTCCCATCTGTAGGTACGGCTCTGGCAGGGAGGCAGCAGGAGGAGCTCAGCATGAAATTGTCAGTGACAGCATGTGAGGCTGTTTGGAGAGCATAAATCAGTCTGGGAAATGAAAAGCCTGATCTTCTCCCTCTTTCCCCCAGGTTTGCTCAGCGTTTTATCCCTCTGCAGGGATGTTAGGAAGGAGATTTTTTTTGGCAGCTTAAACCCAAGCCCAACATTTGTCGTTAGGGCTTTAATTATGTTCAGTCTTCTCAGTGCTGTTTGCATTAGGCCATAATATCTCCCTCTCCTGAGCTCCAGTGACTCCACTCGAGCATGAAAATGCTGCTGGAGAGGCTGAACCTCCCCAGGTTTTTCAGCTCTCAGCTCCTGGCTCAGCCTGGAGAGTGACAGAAGCTGGGAAATGTCACCTCCTCTCCCAGCACAGAACCTGGGGGATCATGTCACAAACTGGGCAGAGATTTCTGGGAGTTGGGAACTGAATGAAGGTTTGGGAAGGGCAGGTTTGGGCAGAGGCTCCCTGTGAATGCCAGGGGGTTGTGCAGGATCTGCTGCAGCATTTACAGCCTGATGGGATTGATATTTGCTGTGAGACAGAGAGGAACTTTGGAAATGCCTTTAAATCCTGCTTAAAGATGATCTGGGACATGGAACAGTGTGCTGAGGGCTCCTCTAGGCTAACTCAGAGAGTCAGGGCACCAAGGAATATCCTGAGTTGGAGGGGACACCCCAACAATCCCAGCCTGGGCCCCAGAGCTCCTTGAATTGTGCCAGGCTCTGTGCTGTGCCATCCCCTGGGGATCCATGGGGTCACAGGAGGCTGTCTCCATTCTCCAGCCGGGGCAAGGCAGGGGAGGAAAGGTTTGAGTCTGTCCAATATTTGTCAGAACAGAGGTGGCTCCAAGAGTCTCTGGGATCAAACTGGTCAAATCTTCCCACCAAGGGGCACCTGGGTGGTGATGGCACCGTTGGGTCACTACAGCCTCTTCTACCTCCTTGTGCCTTGGCACTGCCACTTTTAGGGTTCAACTCATCCCCCTCAGCCTCTTTTCCTTCCCCAGACCCAAACCAGAGCTGATCCCCTCGTTCCTGGGGGCTCTCCCTGCTCCAGGAGCTGCTCAAGGCTGTGAATTCTCCAGCAAAGCAACAATCAGCACCAATTTCCCCAGACAGCTGCTCCCATCTGCTCTGGGGGTTGCTGTGTTTGTGCTGTGCAGGGAGCAGATTTTTTTTGTTGAACTCACATGGTTCTTGCAGTTGAGTTTGTCAGAGTGAGATGAGCCATTGAATTTAAGCCTGTCCCTTCTTTATTTTTTTTTTTAATTTGTGCAAAGAGCTTCCCTGAAAGTTTGGGTGGTGCTGCTGCAGCCACCAGCAGTGGCTGCCCCATCCCTGGCAGTGTTCAAGCCCAGGTTGGATGGGGTTTGGAACAATCTGGTTTAGTGGAAGGTGGTGTTGCACCTCCCTGAGGAGCAGGATGAACCAAAAAAATCAGTGGAGAGGCCCCAGATAGAAATATCCCCCAAATTCAAACTTTCCTGCCCAGTGAAGGGTTATCCTGAGGTGCTGCTCCAGCAGCCCCACATGCTGGACCTGCTGGACTCTCCCATCATCTGGGATAATTTGGGATAATTTGGTCATGGCCCAGAGAGCCACGAGGCCTGGAGGGGGTGATGGGATGGGAGGGGAGGGTCAGGAGGAGGAGACTCCCATCAAAGCTGCTGGGTCTGCAGGGAATTCTTATGAGGGCAGTGGGAAGCTGAAGTGTGAACTGGAAATTACAAGTAAATAATCCCATTTTCATAAACCATTGATGCTCTGCAGGACCAGGCTGCTCCAAGCCCTTCCATGTCCTGGTGCACATTTATTTGGTGACACAGAGGTGTCTCCACCCCAGAAGCTCCAGCAGGGCACAGGGGATGCATCCTGAGATGTCACCTGCATCTGCTTTGGGGATAAACCCTGGAATTCTCAAAGGAATTCAAACATTTGAAACTTGAAATTTCAAATTCAAATTGAATTGGAAATTCAATTCAAATCCCTTTTTGAATTTGAATTTTCAAATTCTCAAAACTTTCAAATTCTCAAAACTTTCAAATTTGAGAATGCGAAAATTCTCAAATTCAAAAAGGAATCCTCAAATTTGGAATTCTCAAATTTCTTTCTCAAAGGAAGTTATTTTCTTTTCTAAACAACAGAAATAACCTTAGTGTTGTCTTTGGCAGCTCCATCTGACTCCCACAGGCACTGTGGCCACCCTTCCCTGTTTATGTGACACCATCCCAGCTCGCTCTGCCGTGCTTAGAGCGGGGCCTTTTTTGTTTGCACTGATTTAATCTTGCCAGTTTTTAAATTGCTGATTTTTATAAACACTTCTAAGCTCTGGATGCTCTGTTTCCTCAGAATATGGCACTAACCCAGCAGAGCTAAAACCCAATCTGGACAATTCCATAACCTGGATGGCTGAAATTCCTGGTGCTGGGAGCCAGCATCCCCCTCCTGCCCTGCTGCTCTCGGGGTCCTGCTGGAGCTGCAGTCAAACCCAGCTCCGGGCTGCTTTTCCCTGCCTCATGGGCAGCAGGATCCATGTGGAAAACACTAGATGGCAGCTTCAGGCCACGTGTGAGCATCCCCGTGCCCAGCCGCAGAGCAGGGCAGTGCGTGTGGCATCGCTGGTGGCACTGCTGGCACTGCCAGGGCGCCCTCGGGATGCTCCCGGCTTTCTCCAGCTGCACCTTTGCCTGGAACTTCTTCAAAACTCTTCCCCTGGGGCCTCTGGGTCTCAGCCAGCTCTGGCAGGAGTTGCCAAAGAGGTTTAGGAGGAGCTCTGCAGGCAAGGGGCAGCCTCGAGACTGGGTTTGCAGGAATTCAGGGCTGGTTTAGGGCACAGCAGGTTTAGGGAATTAGGGAGAGGGTGTTTGTGACCCCCTGTGCCTTTTGTCACTTCTGAGCTGCTCAACACAACCTGGAAACAACCCCAGGGACCAGAGCAGGTCCCACCCACCCAGGGCAGAGGGAACTGCATCCCAAAATGCAGCCAGGCATCACCCAGCACCCCCAGGAGCCGTGTCAGAGCACCCCCAGTGAGGCGCTCCACAAACTGGGACAAACTGGGATGTCTGTCCCACCAAGGGCCACTTTTGAGGAACAGTTTTTCCTTCCTCCTTTTATGACATCTGTGCAAGCTGCAATGCCAGATTTCTTTCTCTCCAGGGATCCAGCAGGCACATGAGGGGCTGATTAGAGACGTTCCAGGGCTTTTTAAGGACAGGGACAAGAGGTGAGGCACAACACAGGCAGTGCCCAGGGTGTTGTGTACCTACAGTGACCTTTGTAGCTGCTCTGGGTCTCCAAAGGCTGCCAGGAGCTGTGGAAAACTGGGGAGCAAAGCAGAAAAGTGGGGTGCAGAGGTCTGGGCTTCAGGTAAGTGTGTGATATTAAATATCTCTGCAGCTCTTTGATTTTTGGAGCAAAACATCACTAAAACAGAGGAGGTGGGAGCTGTGGGGTGCTGGGTCTCAGCTCGGAGCTGAGTTCAGTGCAAACCCTCCTGGAGAGGGGTTGAACCTGAGGTTTTTATCTGCTCTTGGGATTTTGACTTTCAAGAGCAGCCAGGGCTTGGGACGTGGCTTTTCCAGGCTGATTTTGCAGCTTGGAGATGTTTCACAGCTGTGGCTGAACTCCTGAACTCCTGCACGCTTCCAGAGCTGCAGCCCAGCCCTGGGCTGGCCCTGCCTCCTGTCCTTGGGGACAATGGGGACGTGGCTCCTCAGGGGTGGCTTTTTCACCCGTCCAAGGGCTTGGACCTCACAGTTTTGGGTGCCCAGAGCTGGGGGAGGTGAACAATAATGGGATGTTAGCCAAACAACCAACAAAGATGGCAAAACCTGTGCTCAGCCTGGGCACCCAGGGATGTTCAGGCAATATTTAGTGCAAGATCCCCAGAGAAAAAGGGAAATCCACTGGTGCTGCAAAGGTTTTCTGAGCACTGGAAAGGGGCTGTGATGAGATCTTGCAGCTCTGGGGGATTTAGGTTGGAAGGGACCTTAAAGATCTTGTTCTAATGGGCAGGGGCACCTTCCACTCGACCAGGTTGCTCAAAATCCCATCCAAGGTGGCTTTGAACGCTTCCAGGGGTGGGACAGTCCCTCCAGGGCTCTTCCCCACAGCTCTGGGAGCCCTGCAGGTGCTCAGGTCCCTGTGGGGCTCGGGGCTGTCAGTCAGGAGCTGCCGTGGCCGTGTGTCAGCAGAAGGGAATGTTCTCCTGCAGCATTTCAGAGGCAGCCTGGAAGTCAGGATCCAGATCCCATGAGTCACCTCCCCTGCACATGTGGGCTCCAGCACGGCCAACATCCATCCCCTGGTGCCAACAGCAACACGGCGTCTCCTAGCAATGGGAGCAGCCCCACACAATAAACCAGAGGGACCAGGACAGCAAACCTGCAGCCACTCAGCCTGCCTGAGGAGGATTTTCCAGCTCCATCCTGCAGGGAAAGCAGAGGGGAATCATTTGTCTGAGGCAGCCTGGAGGTCAGGGCTGTGTCTGCCCCCAGCTCTCACACCTCCTCCATCCTAATTGTTCTCTCCACATTTATTTTTTTCATGAAAGATTTTTATTTTTCCTAATTGGTCAGGGTGGGTGTGTCCCACAAGCAAGCTCCTCCTTGAAAAATTTGAATTAATGGATATCCTTGATCCCCTCCTTCAGCACAGGATGGATCCTCTGCCACAGCCAGGGCAGCCACTCTGCCCTCAGGAAAATATTTCATCTGCACTAGGGTGACTGTCCCAGCTCTGGTCATTCCTGCTGTCTTTCAGCTTAAAAAACACTCACAATTTCCAAGGATTTAATGTTTTCACCTGCCTTTAATGGGACTATTCTCACAGCTATTGCTGTAGGTAAAGACTTAAAGTCAGCCAATAATTACTCCCACGAAAGAAACGCTGTTTTCTTGTCATGCTCCATTAAACTGTTCACAGCAAGAGCCAAAGAATTAACAGCCTTATTATCTGGCCTGCAGAATAAATCATATTAGAGAGGAGAGGAACACAGAAGACACCTTAAAACACACTTAACGTGTTGTAAGAGATGAGGGTGGCTTTGGGAAAGGATCAGGGGAAGAGGCTGGGCAGGGACGTCCCCTCCCCGCTGGGACGTGCTGGGGTTTATTTTCCATCCTGGGTAAATTCCCTCAGCTCCGTGCAGGCCTGGCTGGGGTGGGGGTGTTGTGGGAGGTATTTTTGCTGTGGGAGGTATTCCTGGGCTGGAACCCACCCGGATTTTCTGGGGTGGCAGATGTCAGCTGGGGAAGTGGATGTGTGGCAGCCACGTGCTGGCAGCAGGAGCCCCAGGCTCGTTTGATTAACGAGCGGGGTTGTTGTGGCTTCCCCTGGAGCTGCAGAACCTGGCAGCCTCGGGATGCCTTGGAAGAACATCAAATCCCCCAAAGAAGAGAGACAGAGCTCCAGCCCTCCCCCAGCACTTCAGGGCTGCTGCTGGAGAGGGTTTGGAGCAGTTCCTCGCCCAGACACCTGCAGACACTCAGGCATGAGCACATCGAGGGGGCTGAGCTCCTCTCGGCCACAGGGCTGATGTTCCTCCTCCATGGAGCTGATGTTCCTCCTTCCTGGGGCTGAGCTCCTCCTGATCACAGACCTGAGCTCCTTCTGCCCACAAGGCTGATGTTCCTCCTTCCTGGGGCTGATGTTCCTAGGGCTGAGCTCCTCCTGACCACAGACCCGAGCTCCTTCTGCCCACAAGGCTGATGTTCCACCTTCCTGGGGCTGAACTTCTCCTGCCCACAGGGCTGATGTTCCTCCTGCTCACAGGGCTGATGTTCCACCTTCCTGGGGCTGAGCTCCTCCTGATCACAGACCTGAGCTCCTTCTGCCCACAAGGCTGATGTTCCTCCTTCCTGGGGCTGATGTTTCACCTTCCAGGGCCTGAGCTCCTCTTGCCCACAGACCTGAGCTCCTCCTGCCCATAGGGCTGATGTTCCACCTTCCTGGAGCTGATGTTCACCTTCCTGGAGCTGAGGATGAAGAGATTTGCTCAGTGGAACAACGCTCAGCTCCCGAGCTTCCCCATCCATGAGGGATTTGGCTCTCATGGGGACACTGGCTCAGCCACCAGGCACTGGGAGGCCACCACGAGCCAAATCCAGGCCAGCTGTGCCTTGGATTTGGTGCCACGCTTCCCTAGGACACAGTTTTAGCTGGCAAAGCAAAGCCAGGCCTAACTCCATCTGCATTTCCCTCCTGGCCTGGGAAGTTTCTCTCTGGCCCTCACGTCTCCCTGGAATCCCAAACGTGTCAGGCAGCCCAGGAGAGCACGGAGCAAAAAGGGAATAAATCTTCCTTAAATTGCTTCAAGTTTTGAATTTATTGATTTATTTTAGGTCCTTGCAGACCAGAAGTTCTCCCTCCTTTGTGGATGCACAGAGCTGTGACATTTTGAGCAGCACCTTCCTCTGCTAACCACCAGCCTGGCAGCTCCATGTTTCCACTCATATTTCTACATTGATTTCTTTACCTGTTTCAGGGCTGATATTGCTGAAAAACTTCAGCTTTGGGCACCAAGGGCCTCTGCTGATTTCTTTGCAGCTGCACCCTGATGGCTTTCAGCTGCTTTGAATGATTTTTAATTAAGGAGTCCAGGCCTAATGGCACTTTAGGGTTGAAAAATGTCCCTTGACACTTGCAGGGTACTCCCAGGACGTGGTCCTGGTCCTATAAATGTAATTTCACTGGAGGAATGACCTCAGCTGAGGACAGGGAGACACTTTGGTGTGACACCAGACAGGCCTGAGCACGGATGCTGTCAGTGTAGGAAATATCTCCATGAAATCCAGGCTCAGGAGGAATCCCTTGATCCCAGCAAACCCCCTGAACCGACTCCCTTTACCATTTTTAAAAGTTTATTTCACATTTATTCAATTTCTTTTGTGTCCATTCAATTCCTGCAGGCACTGGAAATGTTGTGGCTTGGGTTTGTTTGTTTGTTTGTTTGTTTGTTTGTTTTTTGTATTTTTCAAAATGTTCTGCTTTTCCCACTCCCTGCCTTTCCTCTTATTCCACAGAGGCAACAAAAAGCCAAATTGCAGGAATGAAAAGGAAGCCAAGCTGCCTTATTAAGGCTTTAGGATTCTCTAAATATTCCCACAGCCCTACCTGGGCTC
Organism: Chloropsis cyanopogon; assembly: GCA_013400585.1. Taxonomy (NCBI): domain Eukaryota; kingdom Metazoa; phylum Chordata; class Aves; order Passeriformes; family Irenidae; genus Chloropsis; species Chloropsis cyanopogon. The sequence continues at coordinate 160,740 of WEZZ01018653.1, forward strand.
TGGGAAATGGAGTAGGATCGAGGAAATGTCTTGGATTTCTTTGGATAGGGAAAAAATACAAATCTAATGCCCTCTTGTGGCTCCTGACAGTGTGGCTGCTGAGTGGTGCCAGGGCTGGCTCATCTTTGGGTTGTTTCGGGGTAGGAAAGGTAATTTTGGGAGTAGAAAAGGTAATTTTAGGAATTTAGGACTCGTAAAATTGCTGAGAAAATCTGAAATCAACCCAGTGGTCCCCATTACTCAACATCCCACCCCAGCAGTGACTTCCCACTGCCTGGGGGAAATTCTTATCTATTAGAGGAAGTGTCCCAAAATTAGGGAACCACAGCTCCTCCCTGCTTTTGTCTCAGTCCTGGAAGGGGAAAATGGAAGAGGAAAGGAAGGGGAAGGGCAAAGGAAAGGGGAAAATCTCTCATTCCAAAGAAATCCTGAGCTGATCAAGCCCTGTGAGCCTCTTGTGGTGCTCCAGGATCAGCATCACTGCTGGGATGGCTCTTCAATATTTTCTTTTTTTTCCAAGAGAAATTTTAGCAGCGCCAAATTTTCTGTCAAAATAACGACTTCAGAATTTCTGCAGAGATATTTTCGGTGTGAAGCTTTCCTCTGAACGCCAAAAATCAGTGAAAAATTCAACTTTAAAAGATGGAGGGTTGGTTGTTTTCTTTTTTTTAATTTACAGCTTTTTGGTGGGGAGCCAAACTTATTTTCTTCAGGAAACGTGTGAGCTGAGAGAGGGCAGAGTTCCTTTGGTGATCGCTTCACACCCCAGGAGGAGGATGTTACAAAAATAACACTCAAGATCTGAGGTTTGACGTGGGATCAGCTCTGCAAACATCCCCCAGAGGGAGCATCCACAGGGATCCTCCTTGCTGGGATCAGCCTTTCCTGCCCCTTTCCTGCTCCTTCTGTGCTCTTGGCCACAAAAAATGGGATTTATATGGACACAGCACAGAATCCCAGACTGGTTTGGACTGGGAAGGATCTTAAAGCTCATCCCATTCCATGGGCAGGGTCATCTTCCATCATCCCAGCTTGCTCCAAGCCCTGTCCAACCTGGCCTTGGCCACTTCCCCGTTTGCAGCAGAAAAAGTAGAAAATGTGACCTCACACCCCGAGGAGCCCCTGGAAGTTTTCCTCAAGCTGGGATGCAGGGGAAGGAGCGAGCAGGGATTTTGGCAGCAAGGCCCCAGACATCTGCAGGCCCGGCACTCTCTGCTCATTTCTCACTTTTTCCTTTCTCAGTGTCCACTTCAGGCAGAGAAATGGCTGAGAAAAGAAGAACCAGCAGCTTTTTTGGCTGCAGGCCTGCAGAGGATCTGCCTGGTGCCTCTGGGTGCTGTGGGGGGGCTTCCTGAGCTTTCTTTTATCCTGGATTGTGTTTGGGACTGGGATGGGATGGGATGGGAGGCAAACCCGGCCAGCAGTGCCTGACAGCTGCTGGTGGGACTGAGGGCTCAGATGCCGTGACAAGGGAAGGGCTGCAGAGGGGATCTGGCAGCTCCTCCTCCTGTTTTTGGGAGGATTTCCCTCCTCCTTCCAGGCTCTGCTCAAACTGGGGTGCTGCTTTCTGCCTTGAGAGCAGAGGCTCCTTAGAGGGGCTTTTCTTCCTCCCAACCAAACCCAGATCTGTGCAAAAGCCCAGCTCTGCTCCGTGCCAGGAGCTCCATTTCCTCCAGGATTGCAGGAACTCCATTTCCTGGGAATCTCTTTCCAAGAGCTTTGTGCTGATCCTTCCTCCCTCCCTTCGCTGTGGGTGTTCGGGGCGAGCACTGAGACTCCTGGGCTGGCACCACATCCAAGCTGTGCCTCCTCCTCCAGGCCCTGCCACTTTTACTGAGGTAAAACAGAGCCTGGAGAGGACTGGGAGCGTTTTCCCCTGGGTGTTTCCCAGTGGGATGTGAACATCCAGCTCCAATTTCCATAACCACGGAGCAGTGAACGTCAGGACACTGTGGGAGCATCACTGCTCCACCACCCAGCCAGGCTGACACGGGCCTGGGGGTGTTACCACACTTGGCACCAGTCAGGGCTCCTAGAGAGAGAGGCAGGAAGGTGCTGCAGGCAGGGAATGAGAATTTTTGCCTGTTGCTGCTGCTCAGACCAAAAAAAGATGGAAAAGCCTCAGTCCTCAGGCTTTTTTTGTGGCCTGGACAATGTGAGTTGTGCTGAATGCCTGGAGGCTGCGGCCTTGCATTCCAGGTGGGAATGCAGAGGGACACGTAGGAGAGGATGGAAGGACAGGGAAATGGGGGGACAACAAGGCCAGAGAGCTCAGAGCAGAGCTGGCGTGCGGCAGAGGGCTGCAGCAGGAGCGTTCCCAAACCCTGGGATCAGCAGTGGGACAGAGGAGTAAATTCAACACATATTTTCCATCCTCAGCTCCCCACTCTGCCCCTAACCTGATCCCAGTCAGAGACACACAGGCAGCTGCCAAGGAACTTTTATGACTCACTGGAAAGGGAGCCTGCACCAGAGCACCAGATCCAGCTGTGTCCTCTCTGCTGTTGTTTAGGGAGGACATTTGTGCTTGCTGAGCTCACCTAGGAAAGGGCCAGTGGGCCTCTGGATACAGGGAAAACTGGTCCTCAGCCCAGCCTGGGAAAGGCTGTGGATTCCCTAAAAAAGGGAGAGATGGAGCTGGGCTGACAGGGAGCACAGCTCAGGATTTGGGGAGGGGGCAGCAGCTCTGCTCTGGGGGATCTCCCTGGCACATTCCCTTCACAGGCTTGCACAGAGCCATTCCCCAGCCCCACTGTCCCCAAACCCCCTGGGAAGTGGAAATCCCTGGGTTTGGCAGCTGTCCTTTCAAAGCCCTCGCCTCTCCCAGAGCTGAGGGCATCAGATGCACCCTAAAAACGGGCTGGTGTTCAGCAGCAGGGCTGAGTGACACAACCAAACCTCGCCCAGGAAATCCAGGTTAAATGAGACCTGAAGCCCATCTGGGTCTCGGGCAGCAGGCAGATTCTGCTGCTCTGTGTTCCTGCCCCTACAGAGTCTCATCCCTGTCTTTAGGAACAACAGATCCACCTGAGCCCTGAAGAGTGAGACTGAAAATCCCTTCCCAAATGCTTCCTGTTGTTTTAACTCCAGTGATCCGCGCTATAGCCACGATCCACAAATTGCCTGCCTGTCCCCTGGTGTGTTTTAGTATGTGGGACAAGGTGTGTGGCATGTCCTCAGCTGGAATTGGGGAACAAACCTGGGAATGTGGTGAATATTTTGTGTTAGGAGCTCAGAGCCTGTCAAACGAGGCTTTGTTAGTGAAATGCATCATTTCTGATTCCAGGCTGCTAGCAGAAAGCAGGAGGTTTATCTTTAAAGCCGTGACTTTAAAACAAAATAAACCAACAACCCCACTCCTCGTGAGGGAGGAAAGCAGGGTTTTGGTGTCTCTGCATTGCTCAAAATGTGGTTCTACAAAACTGGGCCTGGAGAAGCCTCAGGATCAGAAATCCCTGTCCCAGGCAGGGTTGATTTTTTAGGCAAACCCCCGACTTGTAAACATTCTACTTGCAATGTGTAACAGGCCACATTTTCCCTCAGTGCCCTGAAAATTTTCACGGAGTGGAATTGTGCTTTTCCCACTCACACCTAAAATTCAGTATCGGCAGCACAACTTGCACTTGGCTTTTCCAGTTTCTGAACCCTGCCACTCTCTTAGCTCATACTTTCACAAGATTCAAATGAATACTGTTAAAAAAAAAAGCTGAGATTTCTGCACATTTAAATGATGGTGGAAAATAGATCATTAAGAAAAGTACCTGTGACACCAAGACCCTTTCTAGGAATTGCCATCGTGTCCCCTGAGCCCAGGCAGGGTCTTGCTGCCATCTGCCCTCTCTGTACTTCCAGGGCAGGGATTTCCAGCACCCTGCAGAGTTCCTCTGCTGCAAAAAGGGTGCTGGAAGAGGGATGAGCCCCTGGGAATGGTGCCAGAGGCTGATGTGAGGCAATGGGAAGGGATGGATGAAGAGCTGCAGTGCTGGAGCTGATCTGGAGGGCTTGAACCACCCAGGATCCACCCAGGGATAGGATCCCCTAATTTCCCTGCTGCTAGCACTCCTCTCATCCCTCCCTGGGGGTGGAACGTTACACACAGCACCCAGCAGAGTGGTACCCAACCCATCACGCAGCTCATTGGTACCAAACCGAGCACAGCCCTGCACATCCCGGTTCCTGCGGGGCTTTTGGGGTCCCCAGAAAGGAGGGGACAGCCCCAGGCCGGCATCACTAGATGGTGCTCACGCTTGCCTTTTCCCGAGCTCCAGGAGCAGCGGAGCCGCGCCCGGGGATGCTCAGGGGGCTCCTGGGTGCCGCCGGAGCCTTGGGAGTCGTTGCCATTAATGACCAGGATGAGGAAGATGTTCCCCACCTCTCCCCAGGCTGTCAGGGGGCAGGGACAGCCTCGAGGTGCTGCGGGATGTGTCCCTGGGGTGTTCACGGAATTCTGCTGCTCCTCTCCCCAGACTCCTGCAGCTCCCAGGGCCGTGAGTCAGAGCAGGCAGCCCCACACCACATCCTGCGGGACAAAGCCACCCAGGAGCAGGACACGCTCAGGGCACTCTCACAAGGAATTGCTTCCTCATGACTAAACACCAACGGGCAGAAATAAAAATCAACCATGACCATAAATTTGATTCAAGCCCATCAGCGAGGCCCCAGCCCAGAGGAGAGGCTGCTGTGGGGGTCGTGGTGTGAGGCAGATGCGGGGAGAGGGGCTGGGGGTGTTGGTGAGGGATCTCCAAAGAGCTCTTTGGGAGCTCCCCGTGTCCAGCTGATGGCCTGGGTGGCAGGGAGCTCGCTGGGGTGGCCTCTGCTGGGACAGCTTCTTGGCTTCATTTTTGTAAATAATGAGCTATTCCTCAGAAACACAAGGGAGAGGAGCAGCTGGGACTGCACTGACATGCAAAACTGAGGGGGAAGCTCCAAACCTGCTCTGGCTCCCAGCAAGTCCCCAAGTCCCCTTCCCTGGGCACAGCAGAGCACGAGTGGCTGCCAGCCCACAGGCTGCAACTAATTAAAAATCCTCTCCAGCCTGCAAGTGGGACCCTCATTTTGCTTTATCATCCCCTTCCTCCTTGGCTTTGAGGTTAGAAAAGCACCACGTAAGATTCAGAGTTCTGGTGGGCAAGGCTGAATGTCAGCCACCCTTGGAATTTTATTAATGGGTGAATTGAGGAGCAAATGAAGCCATTGTAGATAAAATTGTCACTGCACAGTCCTGCCATGGTCAGGAAAAAATTCAGGCTACATCACCAGCTGTGAGATCTGATTTGCCTTTGGTTATGCCAGGACTGGGCTGGTGTTGGGAGTGTTTTCAATCCCTCAATAAAAATGTCTGGGCAAAGCAAAGCCTGTGCTGCAGAGCAGAAAGAGAAGGAGTGGGAAGGGCAGACAGTGCTGGCCATGGGGACACGCTGGCTCTGAGTGAGCTGGGAGGGGAAGGACACAGCTCCAGCAGAAATCTGAGGGAAAACCTAAGGAAGCAGAAGGGATGAGCCAGGGTGAGTTAAATATCTGGCTCTTGGTGCTTTCAGGACTGGAGCAGATCTGGCCCAACTGCAGGAGGATTTGGGATGGTTTTGGGGAGTGCAAGGCCCATGGGATGTGGTATCCCAAAGGGTCCTTTCGTGGGCACTGAGAGCTGCCTGACCTCCTGCTCTGCCCCCGAGAGAGGGAAAAGGAGCAGAGCAACACGAGCAAACCCAAATGTGTTTTCACTTAGCTGCTCCTCCGAGGCCAAATGATGTAACTCCCGTGAAGCCCTGCAAGATGTTGGCAGGAGGAGCCCAGTGACAACTCCAACTGTAAGTTCCTCAGCTAATGAGCACAAAAGTTGAATAAAAATAATAATAAAAAAGGGCTTCTTTTTTTTCTTTTTTGGCCTAACACAGCGATCCTCCCCGGGACTGTTTTCTGAGCAGAGAACAGCGCAGTGAAGGAAAAATTCCAGCCCCAAAACCTCCTCTCCTCTGGGTCTAACGTGCAAAGCCAAGGGGTCACCACCCATCAGGACAAACTTTTCAAACCAATGGAGTTGGGTTTTCCTCATCCTGAGGAGATGCTGAGGCTCATCCCCGCTCCAGAGGAACCTCCCTGCCATCCTTAACTCCAGCCTTTATGGAGTTAACCCCAATGATTCCTCCTGAGCTTGGGTTTTTCTCTGTGTGTGTTACCAGTGAGGAATGTTTTACTACAGCTCTCCACACAGCCACCAGCCTCCAAATGGACCATGTCACAGGAGAGCTAAATATTGTGTCAGGGACCATGTGTTTCTTGTAAGATGGGCTCGAGCCACAACTGTGTAGGAAATTGTTTATCTCTCCCCCCTTCTCCCTCTCCCGGCCTTCATCCTCCCACGGATTGCGTGGATGGCCGGGGCTCTGCGATGGGAACTTTACTGGGAACAGCTGGGACTGTAGGGAGGGCAACTGCAGGCCATGAGATGTCCCTTTCTGCTGGTGGCCTGTCCCTTTCTGCTGGTGGCTTGTCCCTTTCTCCTGGTGACTTTCCCTTTTTGCTGGTGGCACATCCCTTTCTGTCCAGTGATGTGTCCCTTTCTGCTGGTGGCTTGTCCCTTTCTCCTGGTGACTTTCCCTTTTTGCTGGTGGCACATCCCTTTCTGTCCAGTGATGTGTCCCTTTCTGCTGGTGGCCTGTCCCTTTCTGCTGGTGGCTTGTCCCTTTCTCCTGGTGGCATGTCCCTTTCTGCCCAGTGACACACCAGTCCAGCTCCCAAGGGCCACGGGTGGCTCTGTCCCTAAATCTGGGTGCTGTGAGGGACACTGGGAGTGAGCAGCACACTGATGGGACCTGGCTCAGCAGCACAACTGCCTGGGGAACCTTTGCTGGGGGGTTTGATGGAGCTGCTCCAGGTGTGCACAGGGAAATTTGGCCACAGAAAAACGCTGCCAGCCCCAGGGTCAAGGTGGAGAGGAAGCTCCTCTGCTTTGCTGGAGATCTCGAGGGCTGCAGGGTGGGTTACAGAGCCAGAGGGTTGATGCAGAAGTAGAGATAATTGCCCAGAAATTGATTTATTGCTGCTGCAGCCAACAGGGAGCAGAGCAGGGGCTGCTGCCCGTGCCATGGATGTCACCATGAGCAGGGTGAGGGCTGGCCTTGCACTTCCACTCCTGAGTGGAAACTCAGCAGAGAGACCACAGCAAAACCCCTTTTGCCTTCCCTGAGGCAGAGTCAGCAGATTTGGGATTTGTTTGTTCCCTGCACTGCCCTGCCAGAGGGATGTGAGGGAAACCTGAGCCCCTGGTGCCTTCTCTCCTTGTCCTTATCCGTCCATCTCGACGCCGTCCCCAAGTGGAAAAAGGCACTTTTCCTTTTTACTGTCTCTGTACAAAAGCATAATTGTACATAAACATCTGATTTCTTTTACTTTGCCTCAGTAATAGCTTGTAGCAACCCTTTCCAACATCTATTAATGCTGTGCTGTGTATTAGATCCAGACTGCAGAGCCCAAATTGTGACTGTCTTCTAATAAAGTGGGGGAAAAGGCTGAACCCAGATCAAACATTTGCTCCCCGGTCAGTTTTAGATACAGTAAAATCTGCATCTCTATAAATTTAGCAAAGGATCCTGCTTTTAAACACCTTGGACTTTTCTCTTGGTGAGATATTGGAGATGAGGCCCAGCTGGAGGAGACTGATGATCCCTAAATTTCAGTATCCCGAGTTTCAGGCAGCTGAACCAAAGGCAGAGCTCGGAAAAGGGGCAGCACTTCCATTGGGAATTGTCTTTCTTTGCTCAACCCCAAAAATCCACCCAGGTTCTAATGACATAAAGGCATGGTAACCCCCACTGCATCCCTGGGAATGGGAAAACCAGCCAGGGTTCAAACTTCCAGCTGGTTATAAACCCTGGGAAGTGCCCTCTGCCCTTCCTTGTTAGGACACCATCAGTGAACCACCCCAGATTTTTAAAATATCAGGGTTTTCTGCATAAATAAACCATAAATCTGCATTCTCAGCTCTGTTTTCTTCCCTTGGAGCACGACAGCATCACTAGCAGTGGCTGGTGTGAGATGACAGTGACAGCTCTGGACTGCTCCCTCAGAGTGATCCAACAGATGATCCTTAATGAGAAAAGGACACTGAAGAGTTTGGCTTGGAGAGAAAAACTGTCTGGGAAGATCTGCTGGGGCTGTCTCGAGGTGTTCAGGCTTTGGAGGGCTGCTAAAAGCCATCAGATTGTTTTTCCTCTCCAGCAGAAGCAGCAGTTTGGGGATTTCCCTGGCTCTGCTTTGCTTCTTGCTGCTGTCACTGGTCTAAGAGGGGCTGGGTGAAGGAAAGGGGCTCCTGATGCTGGGGGTTATTAAAAAGCCTGACCTGAACCATGAGCTGGAGCAGCCTTTAGATGCCAACCTGCTTTACCACCAGCCAAATTTACAGGGAATCTTCCCCTTTGATCCACCTTTGCCATTAAACAGCTTCAGATAAAACCACGGAGCTCATTTCTAGGAAAGGAAAGAGAGCGACCCAAATCTTGGAGCTGAGCAGCAGCGGGGAGCCCATCTTCAAACTGCATCTCCTCAACAACTTCAGAAGCAGAGGAGCTCATTTTTAACACCCTGCAAGGCTCTTCAGCAATGATTAAAGCCCCTTAAACGTGCACCTTTTTCTGCTGACAGGGTGCCAAGTACAACAAGCCCCATCAAAAGCGCCGTCCCTGTGATGGATTTAATTGTCCTGCTCTTGTTTTCTGAGCGAGGAGAGCTGGAGGAGGAATAAAACCTGGAGAAAAATGTCCATCCTCGTGCAGAAATAACCCCCTGAAAGGCCATGGAGGAGCTGCTCTGCAGCCACAGGCACAAAAAGGAGCGTGAGGAAATAATGCCCTAAAATCCTTCTGAGCCCATTCATCAGCGTGGCTGCAGTGATCATCTCAGCAATAAATTCCCTTTTCATCTGATTGGAATCTGACATGCGTGCCCTGCCTGTTGTTTCAGAGGGAGATGGGCTGGAACTGGTGGGTAATTGGTAGGAAAAATCGCTGGTTCTAGCAAAGATCTGATAGCATCAGAGGAGTTAGAGGGGGATTAGAGAAAGATTCTTACCACAAGGGGTTTATTCATCCTGAATAAAGGTGTTCACTTCCCCTCACACCCTGATTCCCCTTCAGTGGCATCTTAACATCAGAATTAACACGGTTTTTTTTCCCAGTCAGGAAAAGGAGCTGCTGTCTGTGCGCAGCTGTCTGTAAAAATGATTAAAACCTTCTCATCAAACTCCCATTAATTTATGCATTTATTTCTAAGTTGTCTCAGCAAAAGACAACTCTAATTTCTTAATCATTCACATTACTCCCAGTGCTTCTGCAAACACCTCTGCTCTGCAAAATTCTTTTCAGCCAAACAGTGCCTGAATCAGGTTTTGTTTCTGTTTCTCTGCTGGAGAGACACGATTGGTTTATTAACATTTTTCTTTGCACCTGCAGGTCAACTTCCAGCCTGCTGTACCCAAATAATTGAGCCCAGGTTTGCAGGGAGAGCCTGCAGCCTCAACCAAAAATAGGACAACTGGAGTTCTCTGGAGAGAGTTGGGACAGAGCCAGCAGCAAATCCAGAGGTAAGATCCTGGCTTTGCTGCAGCAAACAATGCCTGTGCCCTGGCTCGATGGATCTCTGCCTTTCTCAAAGGTCTCTCCTGCTTTTTCCTTCCACTTCCCAGCTCACAGGGGACAGAATTTTGGTGAGCATTCCTGCTTTTTAAATGAGCTCCCCAGAGGATTCTCAAGAGCAAAGCTGCAAGGCAGGGCAGCAGGAGGACTGAGGCTGCTGCAGGAGCAGCGGCACAGATTCCTAATAAACCATCTGCATTCCTTGCACGGCTCTGACTGCAACTCCCCAGCGAGTCCTTCACCTTCCTGGGAAGGCAGAACTGGTGAGGGTGGTGGGAAAATTGCTTCACTGGAGCCAAAGGGGGTTTTGCAACCAGTTTTAGTGGAGCCAGGGCTGCTTTTAACCCTGTGTGTTCCCATCTCTCTGGACCACCCTGTGGGCTGCCAGCACTTTAAGAGTGATGGAGGAAAAAGAAATTATTCCTTTTCCATACAGATTCTCCCTGGGTGGTAGGGATGGCCCCAAAGCTTCCCCCTTCAGGAGCCTGGCTTTCTCTGTAGGGATCCTGACAAAATCCTTCTCGTGAGTCCTGGAATGTGCCAGGCTGGGTGTGAGCTCAGGATGATCATCCCTGTATCCTGTCCTTGGCTGGGAACACTCTGCTTCCTGCCCATGGCATCACCGCAGGATTTGGTGACAAAACACCCGGCAGCAAAACCCTTCCAAACCCAGAAAATTACCCAGGGAGAAAATCTGGCTGGAGCTTTTCTGGATATTCTGTGAAACAGAAGTTTGACATCGGGCTGGGAGCAGGGATGGAGCGTCAGACCCCGAAACAGGGAGCAGAGCTTGGAGGGACGGGTGGAAAATTTGAGCTCTGCATGAGCAGCATCTGAGACAGGAGGCTGGAACAGCTGCCCTGGCGCTGAACTGTCTCCTCTGATGGCTTTACCAGCGGCTGGGACAGGATTCCCGCATCCCTGGGACAGGATTCCCGCATCCCTGGTGCCGGCAGAGGAGGGGAAGGCGCAGGTAACGAGCTGTGGCCGCGCCTCTCCTGCAGGGCTGGACCCTGGAGCTTGGATTCCTTCCCTCCAGCCGTGGAAAAGCTGTTCCCTGCCCCGGCAGGGACGGAGCCTGCGCATCCCGGCCCTGCTCTGCTTTTTATGGAAGGCTTTCCATGCAAAAAAAAGCATCCCCAGAACGAATTAAAAAAAAAAAAAGCACCCCCAGAATGAATTTAAAAAGCATCCCCAGAACGAATTAAAAAAAAAAGCATCCCCAGAATGAATTAAACGCCGTCGTGGTGGCCACGTTCCCGCGTGCTCCTGGTGCTCTTCACTTGACTCACCAACGAGGAAGCCAAGAGATTTTGTCAGGGTGTCTCAAAAACATTTTAATTGGTTTAATTCATAGCCAGAGCCCTTGCTGGACTTGCCCCAAGGATGGTGTTTAATCCCTGGTTGCCTTGGGCCCATGGAGGTTGTGTCTTGTTCCCTCTTGGCTGCAGCCCTGTGCTTGAGGACTGGGTATTTTCTGCTGGTCTTTGAGGCCATCAGAAGAATGAAAACATTTGTGACAGCCCGACCAGAGCTTCAGTTTCTCCTGGCCTTGTTGAAAAGCATGCTGTTCATTGCAGACAAACCCGAGATGAACACGCTGCAAAGAGGCCAGAAAGTTCATAAATTAAACCCGGAATAATTGCAATATCCCTGCAAGAAGGGTTTTCTTATCTTGATTTTCCCCTTTTTTGTTTCTCTCTCTCCCCTCCTCCACCTTGGATTAATCACTCCCAGACCAGGAACCTTCAAACAGATTTGTTTGGAGATTTGGCTGGAGCTCGTGGTGGCTGAAGCCTTCTTGCTTTCCCTACAAAAAACAGAGACTGTTTGGAGAGGAGGGGGAGGTCCAGCACTAAAATCAGAGCCCAAACAGCAAACAAGATGAGAAGTAGAAAGTTCCCTAAACCATCTCTGGCTCCTGCACGTCTCCAACAGATCCTCTTCCCAGAGGCAAGAGTGGTGGAAATTGGGGATTTAATGGAAATTTTAATGGAAAATGACCCCAAAAAAGACCAGAGCCCCATCCCAAGATGTTGTCCCACTAAGCAGGGGTAGGGATGATGCCTGGGCAGGAAATATCTCAGTTTTTTGATTGTTTGAGTCATCCTGGTTGTGAACATCACACAAGCATTGGCTCACATGTACATCAGGACACAGAGAAGAGTTCTCCTCCTGAACCCTTCTCTCGTTCTCCTCCTGAACCCTTCTCTCCACCTCACTGTCCCAACCTGTGAGGGGGATGACGCAGCAAAAGAAATGTTTTAGCAAAAAATAAACACCACAGAAATGAGATTTTCATATGTTTTCTAGGGAAAACATCAAGTTTTCCCTGTTAAAAAACGAAGGTGATGGAAAGCAGGATGTAAAAGGGATTTGCCATAGGACTGTCACCTGTACTGGCTGTTCAGGAGAACTCCTCAGCCTGCTGTCCCAAAGGGAAGGTTGCTGTGGATTTTGTTTGAGGGATTTGTGCAGGAGCAGATCCTGCTCAGGGAAGTAACTGGAGCCTTCCCTGAATCCAGCAGTGGGAGAGGAGAGTTTGTGGAATGCAGAATTACCCTCAGCTTGTTCCCAGGGAGATTGGGAGCACGGTGATAAATGAATTTCAGGAAGCCTGGGGGTTCAGCCTGGCTGAGGGAAAAGCTGCTGGTGTCCATCCCGACGCTGCGAGGGCGATTTTCCACTCGCACACTCGGCTGTAAATCAACTCTAAATGTACTTCTGCTGACATGCCAAGCTTTCCCTTGGATGCCATTCCACAGGCACACGCTCCTTGGACCGCAGGTGATTTGGTTTGACGAAGGAACCTCCAAGAGGGGAGCTTTGGTGGATATCAGTGGGAGATCTCTTGGATTAGACACCTCAAATGGATGCCAGCAGAGAGTCCAACGCAGCCAATGGGAATCCTCTGCCTCCAAAGCTCCTTGAGTCTGGAAAAACCACGTTGGAAATCTCTTAAGAGGTTTTTGATTAATGCAAATTGATTTTTTTTTTTTTAGCAAAGTAAAGCTTTGGTTTCTATTCACCTCCCCTTGAGGCTTGTTGAGTCTGAGGTTTCTTTGCTGAAACAAGAACAGCTTTTCTTTTAGATAGGACAAAAAGCATCTCATTCCTGTATTCCCAAAGAATTCCAGTCGCCAAAACACAACCAAAGACGTGAGAACAAGTCAGGCACTCCAGGCTCCTGTGGGCGGCAGGAAAGGAGAAACTGGGGCAAAAGTTGAACCAGGATTTAATTTTATCTGGATTGATTCATCTGTCCCTAATTAGTGACAGCTTCCCAGGGCATGACGTAAGAATATGCAGAGGTTTGTAAGGAATAACTCTGGGCTAAGATAAAGTGTAGCCCTTCTCAGAGAGTTCTTTTTTAGGCCAGCAGAGATTTGGGCAGTCAAAGATGAAAAATAGATGAAATTCCACAATCACACATGTTGGAGACTAAAATCTTTTAGAGTACAGATCCTGCCTTCTTGCCAATTTATTGTGGAAAACCCAGTAATTTTTCCATATCCTCTGGTTGAATGTCTGTATTTACTTTTACTCCTAAAACTGCACAACTCGTGGTGCTGTGCAGAGGGCTGGTGTACAAAAACCCTGTATGATTGTTCTGGAAGTTCCAAAACCAGCTGGAAAAAAGTGGTGATGTTTAATGGCACTTCAACAAAATAAATGAAGCAGTTAGCCAAATTAAAAATCTCTATTTGCTGGCTTTTCATGGCAACAATACGAGACTGGGCCAGAGGCTGATCTCGCTCCCTTTGTGCTGCACCTTCCCTCTTCCCTGTGTTTCCTGTGCTCCCAGTCACACCTGCAAGTCCAATTCCACATATTCCACCTCAGTTCTCTGTGCTCACACCCTTGGAATCCTTCCAGGCTGCTTTTCTGCCCACTCCTCCACTCCCCGAGCCAAGCTGCAGATCCAAGCCCTAATTCCCCTTATAAACAGATCCCTCTGGTGCCCTGACCATGTTCTGCTATTTCCATGAGCTGTGCAACATTGGGAGCTCCTTCTCCTCTTTCTGACATCCATAAAAAGCCAGAATCTTTCCCCAGAGTAGGGGAAAATCAGGATTTTGTCTGCTTTGGGACGCTCGGGGATGCTGCGCACGGCCTTCACGCGGCGGCGCAGGACCAGGCCGGGACACGTTGAGCAGATGGTGGTTCTGGCCTGCAGCTGAGGCCCGAATTACTGTGCTCAAATCCCATCTTTGATACACTTCCAGCTTTTATCAGATGGTTCCACTCAAGGTTTGGCACGGCTGATGTGAGGGGAAGGCCGGGAGAGCACTCAAACAGCGCGAGCAGCTGGAGAGCCCAGCACAGGAGAAGGGCCCTGTCCCCAAGGTGCTGCCACCACACTGAAGTGGGGACTCCCCTGACTGCTCCAGCACTTCAATATTTACCCCTCTGTGCAAAAAAACAAAACCCCAAAACTCCAGCACTGCAGTGCTTACACAGCCTCTGCTCCCCCCTGCCACATCACACTGCAAGCAGCCTGCCCAGGCGATGTAAATCAAAGTTTCTGGGAGGATTGAGAGCATGTGAGTGTTTTCTGGGAGTTAAAAGCCTCTCTTGCCTGGGTTTTGGCTTTGGATGACCCCTGCTCCTAATGCACTCCTCACTTCATTCACCCCTGCCAGTGCCAACGCTCTTATTTATGGTTTCAGTAATGGCTTTCTATCAACAGGCCCTGAAAAGCTGCTCCTTCCACAGAACATTCCTCCAAGCAAATCCTGCCCCGGGAGTATTCCCAGTCTGAGCTCAGTCCTGGGCCTGCTCAGGGCAGAGGAGAGGACTTTCAAAGGACTCCCACTGAGTTCAGCTGGCTCAGACCCCAAAAGAACACACATCCACACCCACAGAGCTCTACTAAAGGGCCTCATGGAAGCTCACAAGGAGGAATCCAAACCTCTCCCAAAGCCTTCAGGAGGCTCCGTGGTTGTTTTGCCATCCTTCTGCTGCTGCACATGGACCACAGGGTTTTACCTCTCAGGAGGGATCTCAGGCAGCCCCACAAAGCTGACTGAAAATCCTTCCACAACACTGAGCCTGGGCTCTTTTTTCTCCCTTAACTTAAAAGCCAGAAAAACATCGAGAAATGCCTGTGCAGGAGAATCAATCACACACAAAGGAACCTTCTGGGTCCCGTGAAACAGCCTGTGCTTTCAGCCTTGGCAGTTTGTTCTTCCTCCTTTTGGGAGGCAGCACAGACATGTTTTCCATTTGGAATATCCCAGGGGTCTTGCAGCTCATGCTGAGCCCTCAGAAGTAAATGAGCCACTTTTCCCAGCAGTAATCCCAGCTACAACTGAGAAATGTTGCTTTTTTTCACCATTCCCAGACTGACACTTGGTTCAAGCCACAGGAAAGTAGAGACAGAGGGTCCACCCCAGAGCAGGCCCAACAAATCCATAGATCAGAACATCTTCAGCTCAGTTCTGCTCCATCTCCCTCAGCTGTCCCACAGGCCAAGCACGGCCCTTTATTGGTGCCATTTACTGTCGAGTGGGGGTTTTATCCTAAAACCCAGCAGTGGGGAAATAGGAACCTGCAATGAACTTGCCTGAGATTGAAACAGATATTTCAGGAGAATAAACCAGTGGCTGGACTGAATAAACACAGCAGGCACTGGAGGAATGTGCAGTTGACATAAGATCTGGTGGGTGAGTTCACGGAATGGGACTTTGGTGCTGGAGTCATAAATCTTTTGGGCTGGAAAAGGGACAGAGCTGAGCTCTGCACCTTGCTGGGAGGCACTGCAGGAGCTTTGGTGTCCCCATGGACAGGGAGGCTTTTTCCTCACCACAGCTCCTGAGGAGTGTGGATTTTCTCCATCTTCTGCAGCTCAGGGAGGGCTCTGGCAGAGGGTCCTGTGAGATCCTGGATGCTCCTGAGGAGCTGAGTGGCTGTTGCTGAGCCCTGAATCACAAAAATCCCAAAGAACAAAACCCACTTAGGCCAACAACGTTTGTCCCAGCTGGGAGAGCCCCAACTGCTGCTGAGGGCCAAGGCAGGGATGAGACCCAGAGAAGCTGCTGCAGCTCTCGGTGTGTTTGGAAAGCACAGTGTCCTCATGTGACCCTGGCTCTGCTCTCCTTTCCCTCTGACAGGCAAGGGTGGAGGAAGGGTGGATCCAGCTCTTGGCTCCTGATCTCCTCCTGCAGCCTGGGTGATCTGAGGGACAAGTCAGAGCCCGTTGGCTCTGGATGGCAGCTGCTGGAGGTGTGAATTCCCCGTGGCTGGGCTGGGCATGGGGCACCCAACAATTTCCTGCCCCCTCCCAGGGCACAGTGGAGGTGCTGATAGATTCAAGGAACCTCCAGCTCTATGCTGAGTAGAGCCAAACCTTCCCCAGCACCAAAATCCCATCTAATTCCATCAGGCAGTGGGATTGTATGGACAGGCTGCACTAAAAGGGGGGCTCTTGTCACTGCACAACAACAAAAAAATAGGTTTGGTTATTTTTTAAAGAAAATTGCACTGATTAAAGCCAGGCTTTCAGAAAAGTGGGTACCACTGGAGGCCTTGACACCATCCAACCTGGGATGGATGGCCTGGGACAGGAGGAACTTCTAATGGAAGTGTCTCTGCTCCTGGTGGGGATTTGGAACAAGAGGAGCTTTGAGGTCCCTTCCAACCCAAACCAATCTGGGATCCTGTGACCTGTGGGCTTTGCTCAGCCAGCCCTGGCAGCTGAGAGCTTTGGGGAGGTTTGGCCATGACCTCCTCCACCTGCAGCCCCCGTGGCTCAGGAAGCAGATCCCATTCCCTGGGGAGGGGCTGATTCCAGCCAGATCCTCCCCAGGGACCTGCAGGCTGGACAGAGCAGTGGCCCACGGGGTGAGAGCTGGGCCCAGCAAGTCAGGCTGTGCTAAGGCATCCCAGATGTTTCATATTCCTGCTCCCTGCTCCGAGGAAAGCCAGAGAGGGGCTGCACAGAGCACAGCAATATTTTTTTCAATCCATTCCATATGTTTCCTCCATAAGTCAAGATTAAGCAGCGGTGCTGGTCGGAATAGGAATCAGCCAGAAGCTGCTCTGGGGTCTGGAGGCAGAACAGCTCCAGCACAGGCCCTGAGCTGACTCCAGAATCCATTTCCATGGGACAAGTGGAATTGTCACCTCTCCCACTGCTGCTGCTGCCTCTGCAGGAAAGATTGGTCAGCCCTGGCTTCACCTGTGTGGTGGGAAATCCTGAATTTTGGCACAGCTGCTGGGAGGATTCGTGTTGTACTCATGCCTGAGGTGGCATTCCCAGGAAAAATGCCTTGTTCTTCAGACCTCAGCCCCAGCCAGGTGTGTGAGCATAAACATGGCAAAAACCTCCCAGTTCTGCTACCTTCAGCTTCCAATCACCACCACTCCCACCAGCATGCACAAAATGTGTTTAATTTAAATAAAAAAATTAAAAATAATATTTTTTCTGGGGTTTTTTCCTGGTTTTTTTTCACTCATTTTAGCCATCTCCACTCAGGCTGCTCAGCTCCAGACACTGCAAAAGCCATCACTGAGGATGGAAGTTCCTCAGGGAGGAGGAAAACACAGTAACCAGGAGGGGAAGGAATTTGCTCCCTCATGAAGGACACACTCAGAAGAATTGTGCCAGCCAAGTGTGCCCAAAATTCCCTGTGGAAATCATTCAACATGTGGGGGATTTTTTAGACCAAAGTCTAATTACAGCTAGTTGCTGTTTGATTTTGGTCCTGTTCCTGTAGCCATTAAAGGAATTGTTGAAATGTCTCTGCTAAAAGCCTTTCTTCTTTTTTTTCTTTTCCTCTTTTTCTTAAATCATCCTGGAAAAAAAAAAAATGAAAAGGGATCGTGTTGCAACACTGGGAGTTCATGAATGGCCATTAGCTTCCAGTGATCCTCCAACAAAGATCCAGGCAAGGCTGATGTTCTCCCAGTGCTGGGAACTGCCAGCCCTCGAATTTTGCAGGACTGAGGAGCAGGATAATGACATGGTGGAGCCTCCTCCCTGCAATTCCATGAGCTCTCTGCATTTGGAAGATGATTCCAGCCATGGCACTTCCATGCTAAAAAGCAGGAGGGAAAAGAAAGAGCTCTTGATTAAAATCTGTCTAGACAGCGACAGCCTCCTCTGGTTTTAGGTCTTAGAGGACCAAGGTATGGAGGGATTGACATCACTTCCCAAAAATCTGATCAGTTGATTCCGGTGGATGGAGTTCTCATGGCCACTCCTCAATTTATCAGCAGTTTTGGGATGTTTGGTGCTTTCCTGGTGGCCCCCAGTGGCTCCCAGAGCAAATGGGACCTGTAGAGGTGGAATTTAATCATGGAATCATAGAAGAGTTGGAGCTGGAAGCTTTTTAAGGTGGGACAGCACTGATATTAAATGGGATATTTTGAGCCATCTCATGGGAACTGACAGCCCTTGGATTTTGCAGAACTGAGGAGAATTCTGCTGTTTGTTAATGAAATCCTTCTGGGCAAGAGGCTCAGTTCCTGGGAGGAGATGGGAGCATTGAGGTGGAATTTAATCATGGAATCATGGAAGAACTGGAGCTGGGAGCTGGAAGCTTTTTAAGGTGGGACAGAACTGATATTAAATGGGGTATTTTGAGCCATCTCATGACTTTTGAAGGCTGGGGATTGCTGTTCCCACAGAGAAGACCCTGCTGACTTCCAGACCATTTGTGTAGCTTAAAACTCCCCGAGCCCAGAACTTCCAGCTGCCTGTGGAATTTCTTGCCCAGCATCCACCCAGCCCTCTGAAGGGAAAGGCTTCACACAGGACTGATGCCCCAGGGGACTCCATGTGGCACCTGAGCCTTTCCACTCGGAGCTCAGCTTGTCCCAGTCCCAGCCTTGAACTGCTGCTGGCAGGACACATTTTTTAGGCTCAGCCTAAGAGTAATTTACTCTGCCTGTGGAAAAGCATCAGGATCCCAATCAGCTGTGCTCCAGGTGGCTGTGACAGCACAAACCCCTGATCTGGGGACACTTTGAGGGCACATCTCCAGTGCAATCCTCGCTGGTGCTCACTGTGATTGGGAAATTAAGTCACTTAATTGCCCCATTATTTAAAGTTGTTGAGCAGAGCCGAGTTGGGGCTGTGTTTTCCATCCCCTGACAATCTTGGTGAGTGGTTCTGCAGCTCTCAGCCCTGGCTTTGATTACAAACTCCACAATTATTGGCCTCTCAACCACGCTGTCGATCTCCAGGGTTAATCTGGCTGAAAATCTTTGGGCTCCACGAAGAACAAACAGTGGTGTGTGAGTAGGAGGAGAGAAAAGCAGCGTCTGGAGTGTTTGGGTACAAAATTGCTTCTGCCACAATCGATTTCTCCTGCAGAAGAGCCTGATTTGGCCAGGCAGGGGCTGCTGGGGGTTGCTCAGCACTGCAAAAAGCAGTTTATTGAATGGTGACTCTCTGATCTGGTGAACTAAACAAAGGGAAATAAAGTGAGACACTAATTGAGATGTAATTAAATTTATATTAATTCCTAAAAGGGTTAGAAGGAGAAAATCAGAGCTTTTTGGTCCTGGTAGTAGAGCTGACTTGCAATTGCTCTCCTGACCAGTGGCATTAAAAAAAAAATGACAGGATAAGAGGAAAAATGAGGAATTCTGTGCTTTTTCAATTCCTCTGTTCAGCTGGCCTCCGTGGCTCTTTCTTTTTGAGGAATGCTCCATCCCGTGAGTGTGGAAGCAGCAGCAGGAAGAGGCTGGCACTGCACATCTGGAATAAAGCTTCCTGAGCTCTGTGGAGGTGGTGGGACTGCAAAGCCTTAATGAGA
Source organism: Chloropsis cyanopogon (assembly GCA_013400585.1). NCBI lineage: Eukaryota > Metazoa > Chordata > Aves > Passeriformes > Irenidae > Chloropsis > Chloropsis cyanopogon. The sequence continues at coordinate 180,133 of WEZZ01018653.1, forward strand.
ATCCCAAGCTTTCCCAAAGTGGCTGGGAAAGAGGGCTGGGGAGACAGCACGAAGTGCTTTTCATCCAGAGCTCAGGAGCGTGGAGTGACTCAGTGTGTGCTGACTTTTGTGCCTGAGATGTCTTCAAGCCCTTAATGACTCCTCCATCCACGGCCCCACGGAGAAAGGTTTGATGTGCTTTAGATGTGAGTCACAATTCCAGCCCTCCCAAGGCAGAGAAACCCAGGGAAAAAAGAAGGAAAAAGAAGAAATGGATCTTTCTTCTGCCTGGGGATGAGTAACCCCAGGCACCCTCTAACTTTCATCTCAAGGGTATCATTGAAAGGCAGCCTGGGGACCCTCCCAGTGCCACACCACGCCGGTGCCACCAGGCCAGGGTTATTTTGGGAGCTATGTCTGGCTTTCCAAGGCCATGCTCCCTGCTCCCTTTCCCTGTCAGCATCCCAGGCTTCTCCTAGCCCGGGACCATCCCAGTCCCTTGGATGACAGCTCATTTCAAAGGCAGACAAGGCTTCCCACAGCTATTGTCCTGTGGCTGTCTGCATATTTGAGCCCTTCCCTATTCCTGCTCCCACTGGAAGCTCTGAACTTCAGCTGAAGGCACACAAATTCAACTTTGAACTAAATAAAAGACACCCCACTCCCCCCTCCCCGTCCAACCTTTACTGAAATACTCTTTAAAAACAAATCTTGATATATTCTAAACTCAAAACCATCTGGGTTTCCAAGCCTCAGGAAATTACAACTCCCATTCTGGAAATAAAATACATGTTTGTCCATAGATTGTATTAATTAAACCCTATAATATGGACAGAGGCCAGGGAAATGCTTTCCTGCTGGCTGGCAGATTTGCATAGCAATTTATTATCTTACCAATTGTTATTAATATTATAATTATTATCATTATCATCATCATCTTTTCCTTCGTGTCTGCTGTGACAGACAGAGTGTTCTGTGCTGACCAAGAGAGAGAAGTAACTGGTTTCAAAGTGATCTAATTTTTATTGATCTGCCCTGTTTCCCACTGGGGAATCCCAAATCCATGTAGATGTGCTGACTTATTGATTGTAGGGTGTGAGCTCAGCAAGGAAAAGGTTTAGGATTGAGTGATGAGGCTGGTAATTGATTAAAAAATTATAAAAAATTATCAAAAAATTATGAAAACAAGCAGTGGCTGCCTGAAGGTGCCAGATCTGCCCTCCAGGGCTGTGGTTGTGTCCCCCTACTCCTGTCCCATGGATAATTTCCCATCTGTGAAGTACTGGATGAGGAATTCCCTCAGGGACAGAGCCTGCCCAGTGCCACCATCCCTGCTCCTGAGCCGTGCTCCTGCAGCTGCCAGCCCAAAGCATGGTAGGAAATGCCACATCAGAAACATTCCAGCCACTGGGCAAAATGCTCTGGGGATTGGGAAAAGTGCAGAGCTCAGTTGTTCTTGGTGGGGTTTGCATTTTTTCCTGGTGAGGTGAAGGGCACGGAAAAACCACGGTGCTCTCTGTGGTCGGAGTTATTCCCAAAAAACCAGAGCAGCTTCTGGTTGTTAAATGACTCTGAGCTCGGGGAAGGTGGGGTCAGCTCCTCCAGCAATAAACCTGACACCCAGTGGGTGCAGGAGCTCCTGGAGCTGCCCCTTCCCAGACCCCGACCCTTCCTCGGAGGAAAGGAGCTCCTTGGCAGCAGGAATCATTTGCAAAGACAAAGCTTGAACTTGTGCATTCTGTCTCAGACTTCAATCCATGCCTTCATTCCCCAGTTGTGTCAGCCCATCCTAAGTTGGAGAAGTCACTGCCAAAGGAAATCTGGACACAGATTTTGAATTCCAAACCCTGGAGTTGGCGACAGTTGTATCAAGAGCCATGAAAAAATTTAGGGAAGGTTTTCACGGCCAATTTTTTCTGCCTGGATGCAGCTCATGGCTTTCAGGTGCTCCAACACCAACATTGATTTTGTGAGGTATTTTTGTGGTATTTTGCTGTGCCTGTGCCATGGGGAAAGGAGCATTCTTTATTCAGCAATGATCTGTAGGAAGAGCACGTAGCAAATCCAACTTCTCATCCTCATCCAAGGGGGCATCAAAACAACGTTTGGAGCAGAAGCAGCTGCGAGCTGGATGAGCTGGATGTGGAGTGCCCATCCCGGTGTTTTTGGAGGATTGGAGGATTGGAGGAAGGAGGCATTCCCACCAGGACCAAGAAACGTGGCAGTCTGCAGCTGTCACCGCCCTGCCACGGGAGCAGCCCCAGCTGGCCACAGTGTGTTCAGTGCCCGGGAATCGCCACGGGATGGGAACGTGGCTGGCATCCCAGTGCCCTCCCCACACCTCAGCCTGCCTTCCCCTCCCTCAGCAGGATCCCTTCCCTGCAATTAACAGCCCAGGAACTGCGTGTTCCGTGTGGGACACGCTGGAATCTGGTGACAGCTCCCTCCTCTCCCCGAGCAGGGCGTGTTGAGAGAGACAAAACATCCCATTCCCTCTCGTCCCTTGTTCAAATAAATGTCAGCTCCTCTGATCAGCCTCTGTGTACAAGCACGCAGCCAGCAGGAGAAAATCAAACATCAAAAGGGAGGAAAAGCCCCGAACAGGATATTGCCATCAATAGGAGTTCTGGGGATGGAGATGAAATGGAAAATTGAGGCTCAATCTGGCTGAGAGAAGTTAAGTTCTCCCTTAACCCTTGAGCTGACATGAAAGGCAGGGAAAAGCTCAGGGTTACTTCTTGTTCCACAGGCACCTGGGCCGTGCTTTCCTCAGGAATTTGAGGGAATTTGGCACTTAAATTCCTTGGAAAGTAATGCCACAGCTTCTTTGGGAATTGCCACTTTAATTGCTGCCACAGACCCAACATGGCACTGAGGAGAAACCCAATTTCCTTCATTTTTCTCTCACCATAATTTTTCCGTTGTTCTTTTCCTGGTGGAAAGAGATCTTTGTTGCAGTGATGAGGGGGAAAAAATAAAGGATGATAAAGGATGATAAAGGATGATAAAGGATGATAAAGGATGATAAAGGATGATAAAGGAGAAAGGGAGCAAAGCTACAGGACGAAATTTTCTGCCAGAATTTTTACTTTGGGTTGAGAAATAAAGAAAGAATTCAAAGAAGTCCCTGACAGGGAATTCCTGGCAGCTTTAATGTCACAACCTCTGACCTTTGGCCACGTCAGCCAAAAGGCTCCTGCAGACAGCCCGAGCTGTTCCCAGCTCTGTGCTCTGGGCACTGGGTCAGGATTAATCCACCCTTGATTGGGAAATCAGAGCCCAAATCCAGTGCTGCGGGTCAGCAATCCCACCCCATTCCCACTGAGCTGGACACTGGGCCCTAAAGGGCCACGACCCCCAGGTGCCACCTGAAATGCACAAGAGGTTCAGATTTATCCTTAGAAACCTCCATTTATTTTCCTAGCATCTCTTTTTTGTTTACTTTAAGGAATAATCAGCCGTCGAGTTTGTATTAAGGACTGTCTCTTCTGGCACATTTTTATCTGACACAACAAAGGGATTTATTTCTGCAGTGAAGAAACAGAAAAATAACTTGTAAAGATGACTGTAATTCCATCTATTTGAAGTTGTTTCGAGCTCTGCAGCAGCCCCAGATAACTCCAGGAGTTGTAAGTGTGGAAGGGACTTTTATCTCCCTGCCTGGATAAGCATCTCCTTGACTTTATCCGGGATTTCTCAACATGAGGCTCTTGTTTAATAACAGGAAGCAACATCATAGAATTATTAATGTTGGGAAAGACATCTGAGATCATAAAGTCCAAACCCCAAGGTCTCAATTCTCCCCAGGATTTGGGATGAAAACCTGGCTGGCTGGTGAGGGACCCCTCACCCCAGAACAGATCCATCCCATGGGATGGATTTGGGAGAGACACAAACACGGTTTTTTGCTGGCTCTGGACATTCCCAGCACAGAGAAAAAGGAATAAAAGAAGAGAAGAAAGAGGAATAACTCTGTGCTGAGGCTTCCTGGGGCAGGGCAGGGTGAGCAGGTCCCACCCTGACCCAGACAGACACATTCCCACCAGGAACTGGGTCTGGCTGTGCCTCGCTCCGGCCGCTCGGACGGTGCCAGTTCTTAACCAGCACCACTTGCTTGGCCTGAGCTGACCCCGCCAGTACCTGGAAGCAATGAAACAGAGAAGCCACGGAGGCAAAGGGGTTGTTATTTAACAGGTTTGACCAGCAGGGAAAAGGGAATTTGGACCCTTACTCCGAAATTCCCGATGTGCCGGAGCTGGAGCTCGCGATGCCGGGACTGCAGGAACCCAACCCTGTCCTTGTGCTGCACCCACAGCTCCCTTCAGGGCTTTGTGTTCCTTAATTTCAGGTGTTCCACTGGCATTGCTTCCCCTGTTTTGTTGGAATAGCCTGGGTTATTCCCTGTTGCAGCAGGATTAGGACAGAGTTGGTGAACTGCAGGTTTTCCTCAGGCACAAATTCCCACCCGCGCCTCGCTGCAGTCCTGGGCATTAACAGGCAGAGCAGTTGGGATTGCAGTGGGAATTTTGGGATAAAACACCCCAGAGGGGCAGCAGGGGGCTGGGGGTGCTCAGGATGAGTAGTGGGCACATTCCCAGTGCTGCTCTGCCTTTTGGGATGCCGGCCATGCATCCCCAAGGTGGTGACACGGGACATATGGAGCTCCAGGTTCCAACATACATTTTCCAAAAGCTGTTTAAGGCATTCCTGTGCTGCGAGTAATGTGCTGGAAAGGAGCCAGGCTCGGGGATGTTTCTCTAAACACGTCATGCCTCGCTGCTCTCCCACCTCTGAAGGATGTGGTGTTTCCCTCTCCTGCCGTGGAAAGCTTGGATGTCCCTTCAGATTTCACCATTAAAGCCCAATTTTTCAGTTTTGTCCAACTTTCAGGTTCAGTGCAGTCCACGTCAGAAAACCTCTGGAGCTTTTTCATATCGCTGGTGCCTTGAGGAGATGATTTCCTAGAAAAAGCCTTGGATTTCTCCAGCTATGCAAACATTCCCTGGACATCCTGTGTGTGGATATGATTAAACACAGCACACACACCCATTGCACTGGGGGTTCTGCTTTTGTTTGTTGGAATTGTCACCCGAGAGAGGTGACATTTCCTCCTTCCAACCACGTTCCAAAATAGCTGAGTGCCTTTAAAATGGACATTGAACCCCTAATTCTATCCTTTAGGAAAAAAATAAGCACCCAGAGTTGTTCAGGAGTAGCAAATTGTTAGGAACAAGCTCTAGATTTATGTTTCTATAGAAGCAGCAGGATTTGTGGATGCTGCCCTGAAGGAGGGGATAAATGAGGGCATGGACAGAGGGATTGGGGTTTCTTGAAGGGGATGTGCAGCCTGGAGCTCTGCTCTGCTGAAAGATGTGGGAGTTTTAATCCCTATTTTCCTATTTCATCCCTATTTCCCTGCCCTGCAGCATCCATAGGTTTCTCAGGTGGCTCCTTCTCCCCAAATCATGAGGGACCAGAGGTGACAGAGTCATTTTCTAGGTAGCCCAACAGGTAAAGAACTACACAAACTCTGCTCATTGCTTATTAGGATGTGTTTAATTAGAGTCACAAGGCAATAATTTAGGACCATATTTTTATGTCCTTAAATTCTTTCAATCCAAGCAGAGACCAGCAGCCTCTGCTGTGCTTTGCTCTCCTGTTGCAAGCTCTAAAAACTTCCCTTTTAATTGATGTTTTCCCTCAGCAATCCAGAGTGAACCGATGGAATTGGAGCAGGACTCACGTGTCTGTGTTCAGAAAAAAATATCACTAAATCCAGTTTGCATTCAGAGCAGGCTGGAGTTAAATCTAAGGCTGGATTCAGATATCTCCAATTTTATTCTAAATGCTAATTCGAGTCTGGGGCTTTGATTGAGGGAACAAGAAAAAAAAAAAACAACGTGCAGTTTGCACAGACAAGGAGAATTGTCCTCCCAGTTTAATTTGTTGTGAGAATCCCTCTCTGCATAATTTCCAGCTCTTCTTAACAGAGCTGGAGCGTCCTTCCCTGTGTTCTGGTGGGAAGCAGCTGTAAATCCACCGTGCTCCTGGGATGATTGCAAAACTTCCATGAAACCTGACTCACAGTCTAAAAATGTGCCTGTGGAATGGTGATTGCATCACGTAGGTGCTGCAAAGTTACCAGAAATTCAGGAATCTCCTCTCCTCATCCACGCTCCTTCCTGCCACGCATTTCCTCCTGCTCCAAGGGGACTGGGAAACACTGGAAGTGCATCTCCAGGAAATCTGCAGTCTCTGCTTCTCAGCAGCAAAAAGATCTGTGATCCAAGAGCTCAGTTCCAGCTTATTCCTGCAGTGGAGGAGAATGGGGGAGAAGGGAAGGGAGAGGAGAAACATCTGGAGGTTGGTTGGTGGCAGCTCACTTGCAGGGAGAGGAAACTGCCTGGTGGATAACTGATAGGAGTGTTTGCTCAGAGGGGTGCAAAGGGGAATTCCTGAATGCCAAGAAAAATACAGGGAAAAAAGAAGTGGATTCTGCAAGAAATAACACCCGGTGGAGGAAGGCAGCCAGCTGCTTTCCAGGGGTGGGCACCCTGGATGGGGATGTCCTGGAGCGTGTCCTGGTGTTCTGGGATCCTGCATTCCATCCCTGGGCTCCACACTGCCCTTGGGAATGTCAGCATGGCATGGCCAGCTCTGATTTCTCACATTTTGTCCATTTTTGGAGCCATCCTGCAGCATCTCCCAGGTCCTTTGTGATGTGGAACAAATAGTGAGGGGAAAAGAAAGGAAAAAGGAGAAAGGGCACAAAAAAAAGGAAAACAAAGTCACATTCTGTGACCCCCCCTCTGGCTTCTGCCTCCAAAAAACCCATCCATAAGGATCAGGTCCTTGAGTGAGTGACACTTTAATTTGGGTTGTATTAAACCAGCATGTTTGCCATGGGCAGCACAGAAAGGGGAGAGGAGGCTCCCAAGAACCTCTTCAGCTCCCAACGTGTGCCCCAGATGCCATCACAACATCTGTGACAGGCAGGCCAGGGGACTGAAAAGGGGGCAGGAGGGCTCAGCTAATTGAAACCATCATTTTATGATAACCAAATGTCCCACGTCTTGTGCATCTCCCCGAGATGTCAACGCAGACTGAAAAAAAAAAAAACCAGAAAAAAAGAGAAATAATAATAAAGCTCTGTCTGAGATCAAAGGAGCTCCTGGAAAGAAGAGCCCAGTTGTCCCTTGAGTGCATCTGGGCTGCAGACAGCCTCTGGAAAAGCCTTTCCCTTCATCCACGAGGCTGAGGAATGCTGTCTGGGTGCTTGGAAAGTGTGGGGGCTGCTCTGTGTGAAGGGAGCTGAGGCACCTCAGCGTGGCTTTTGTCACCTGTCCTGCCATGGCAGTGGGGTCTTCTGCTCTGGGATTTTCAGCAGGAGACACTGCTGGAATGCTGGTGGGCCTGGGATGGGATAAAATGGATAATTGGGCAGTGGGATAAAATGGATAATTGAGGAGAGGGATATAATGGACAATTGGGCAGTGGGATATAAGTCACAACTGGGGAGTAGGATATAGTGGAAAATTTGGGAGTAGAATAAAATGGACGATTAGAGAGAGGGATAAAATGGACAATTGAGAGGGATAAAAGGGACATTTGGGCAGTGGGATATAAGTCACAACTGGGGAGTAGGATATAGTGGAAAATTTGGGAGTGGGATAAAATGGACGATTGGAGAGAGGGATAAAATGGACATTTGGGCAGTGGGATATAGTGGACCATTGGGGAATAGGACAAAATGGACAATTGGGTGTGGATGCACAGGCTGGTCAGAGCAGGAGAAAGCCAGAGAAGATTTCCCATGGCTCAGCCTGGGAGACTTCAGGGAGCTGGAGATGAAGAATTCCAAACAATCTGCAGCTGTGATCATGTTAACTGTGCTGGGTGATGTTTATAGTAAAGTGTTAATTAGCCAATCATGGGAAATGCATTAAGTAAATGACCAATGAGGTCCACCAGTAGCAAAGAAGAAAAAGAGAAGATCAATCAATAAAAAAGAGGCTTTTAACCTGTCATGTAACAAGGTAAAATGGACAATTAGAGGGGTAAAATGGATAATTGGGCAGTGGGATATAAGTGACACCTGCAGAGAAGGGAGATCCAGTGTGGCCCTGGTGTGGGAAACCACAGCTCCCTGTCACTCCTGGGATACTCTCAGGTGAGCAGCCTTCTCCAAACTAATCCCTGTTGAGACAATGTGCTCCTTGCAAGGTTCTTGGCAGGAACATTCCTTCATCCCTGTCCTGGGAGGCAGCTCTGCCCACACCTGCTCCCAGCCTGGATCCTCTCCAGGTGGGTGCAGTGAAGCTTTCCCTGTGGAGAAGGAGGTGCTGTCCACACCAATCAGGATCATCCCAGCCCTGCTCAAGGCAGATGTTCCTCTTGGGATGGCCCTGACACGTTCCTGTGCAGAACATCTGCTCCTGCACACGCAGCTGTTGCTGCTGCTGGGGCCATCCTCACCTTCCTGCCCCCAACGGCTCCAAGTGTCCAGGAACCACTCAAAAAATGGCTTTGCCTCTTGAAAAGGGAGAGATTGCCCTTTGTTGTTAAGCTATCACTATTCTGCAGTGAGGGAAGTGGCAGTGTCTGAGGATCAGGTGGTCTGAAGGAACCCTTAAAGGCTTTAAGCTGACAGAGATTTGGGTTAAATGGGATCTTGGGGAGAAATCCTTCTCTGTGAGGGTGGGGACACCCTGGCACAGGGTGCCCAGAGAAGCTGTGGCTGCCCCTGGATCCCTGGAAATGCCCAAGGCCAGGTTGGACAGGGCTTAGAGCACCCTGGGATAGTGGAAGGTGTCCCTGCCCATGGAACTGGTTGGGACTGGATGATCTTTAAGGTCCCTTCCAACCCAAACCATTCTGGAATTCCATGAACCCAAAGGGGACTGACCTAATTTTTCCCCAAAAAGGCAAAAGGTCACCAGTGTGCCCTAAAACACAGCCCAGACTGAGCCCTCATTCCCTGAGGAAAAGGACCAGCCCCTTTCCTCATGACAGGCTGAATCCCGACACAGGAGAAATTAAAAGTAACATGTACATGATTAGTGGAAATTAGAAACAGAATATGGAGGGGAAAGGGGAGACTCGTTCCTCCAAATTTGTGCTTGATTTGGCCCTGCTCTGGCAGCATCCAAGGATGCCTCTGTCCCTTGCTCATGAAGATATTTCCGAGGAAAATGGGAAGGCTTGGATGATTTTGGAAGGCGTCTGATTACACCAGATGGTAAATATATATTTTTTTCAGTCTCCTGGGTGGCTGCCCTGTGAATCACCTAACAGGGTTTTATTGCTTTCTCCTGCATCCCCTGGCAAATTTCTGAGTACAAAACCTCAGTTTTGTTTGCATTAATAATGAGGCCTTTGGAAACATCTGCCAACAGCTCAGCTTCTCAACCAGACAGAAAACCCGCTTTGCTTTGCAGGTATTTCAAACAGCAATTAAAATGACAGACCATCTTCTCTTCCTTCCACGAGCAGAAATTGGGGAATGGCCTCTAGAAATCCAGAGTAAGTGCAAGCATTGCTGTGAACACAGAACATAACCAAAAACCCCTTTATGAAATGCACAGCACCGAGTGGAGAGTTCAGTGAAACATTTCTGAGATATTGGAAAATTCAAGTCCAGCCCTGGCGTTTCATCAGCCGCAGCTCGAGCGCCTCAGCACAGATGGACAGGACCCAGATGGCAACCTCAGCTCTGGAATTTGTCCCTGCTGCTCCAAAGGGGAAGGGAAGGGGATGCAGGGCTGGCTTTGAAGCCGTGGGAGGACGGTGCCACATGGACACTGTGAGCTCCTCATCTGCATGTGACCGAGCCACGACCCAAGCCCTGGTGACATGGCGGGGACAGGGTGCTGGCAGTGCCACGGAGGGCATCTGAGTGAGGGGCAGGGAGTGTCCCAAGGACACCCTTTGGGATTTGTGATGCCATTATGGGATGGGGAATGACACAAATGGGGGTGTCACCAGAGCCAGGCGTGCTTTGAGGATGGAGTTTGAAGAGGGAGAAAGCTCTGGGAGAGTGGGATGAGCCCTTCCCTAAAATCAGGCAGTTTTTCTTTCAGCAGAGGTTAAAGGTGATGAGGCAGCTTCAGCAAGAGCCCCTGTGGGTCTGCAGCTGAGTTTTGTCTCCTTCCCCGTGTGCTGCTGCTCTGAATGCAGGAATCAAGGCCTCTGTGGTGCCTTCCACATTCCCATGACAGATTCCCTTTCAGGTGCCAAGCTTGGGATGAGTAACATTCCCCGAGTGTGCATCAGTTTTATCACGTCCTGGTGAGCCAGGAGAAGCAGCATGTGAGGAGGAGGAGGAAAAGGAGAGCTCTAGACTTGTGCCTAATTCCTAACTTTTCATCCTCAGGCCTGCTGGGCCTGGCTTGGCACTCTGTTGCAAACTGGGGACAAAGCTGCACAGGGGGACACGTTTAATGAGCCCCTCACCGTGTCCCCAGGTCAGAGGCAGGATTTGGGGATGACAAGATGCAAGTGTCAGGCCAGAGAGGCACTAAAGGCTGTTGGAGAAGCCACAGGAGGGAGAACAAACAGAAGCCATGTTTGTTCACCTCTGTTCAACCTTTTATCCTGGGTGCAGCTCCTGGCAAACTCCTGGAGGCTTTTCCATCCCTTTTCCAGGGAAAGGAGAGTGCAGCAGAGCTGGGTGGGCTCCATCCCACCCTGCCCTGCAATTCCCAGCTCCCTTCCCTGAGCAGGGACCTTCAGAGAGCCCCGTGCAGTGCTTGTGTTTCACAGACATATGTTTGTAAAGGGAGCAGATGTTGAGGATGCTGTCTGCCAATTCTCTCTGCTTTAACCACTGCTCTGGGAGCTTTCCCCTTATTTATTACCTTGGAAAAGCAGGAGTGTGGTATCAGCCTTCATGGAGATGCATTTTATTGATCCCTTTTATTGATCCTTGCCCTACACAACAGTTTCTCCTTTCCCAACCCCTTGGCATCAGCTCAGACACTCAGATCTGGGCACTGAGGGAAGATCTGCATCCTTCCCCTCCCATTTCCCCCCCTCCTGCTCCCCACCTCACATTTTGGCAGGGCTCTAACAGAGAAGGAGAGAGGCATTTTTATTGCACACACAGCTCTGTGTATCCTTTCCTTAGCATTTGTTTTTCCTAGATATACATGTGTTTATCCCCAGCCATTTCTGCAGGCAGAGATGTTAATTTGGCGTCCTGCGTGGAAAGTCTGAGGCATCTGATCAGAATCAGCACAAGCTTCTGGGAGCTGCTTGCCAGCTGAAGGAGAAAGAAAAGGCTAATATTAAAAAGAAGCCTTTCCTTAATCAACATAAGCACTTTCTAAACATTTAACTGCATTTAGAAAGTCCTGGTGAATCAATAAAGCGTGGAGGTGAAAGAGTCAAGCAGAGGCAACGAAACACAAACTTTGTGTTGTTTTCTTCGAGTGCCCTGACAGATCCAAGCTTTAAAAATCCACGTCCCACCCTCCATGGCTGATTTGCTTCGTGCAACTTCCAGTGTTTGCTTTGGGCATGACCCAGAGTCCCTCAGAGCCCTGGGCTGGGCTGCACTGGGGCTTTCCCCACTGCTGCAGATGCTGCAGGAGATGCAGTTGCTCTGCCCTGAGGCAAAGGATGGCTCCAGTGTCACCCATGGAGTGCCACCAGCTGAGGGCTTGGCAGCTGCTCTTCAACAATTCCTGTCCAGGACAGAGGTGGAAACCTCTGAGCCAGCCCTCCCTGCACTCCTTCTTTAGGTTTATCCTAAACCAGTTGGGCCAGATTGGTTTAAATTTGTCTGGTTTAAATTGGATAATGGGAAGAAATTCTTCCCAAGGCCAGGTTGGACAGGGCTGGGAGCAACCAGGGATAGTGGAAGGTGTCCCTGCCCATGGCAGGGGGTTAAATGGGATAAATTTTAAGGTCTTTTCCATCCCAAACCAGTCTGGGATCCCATGATCCCACTCCATCCTTACTCCCACTGGTTTTAGAAGCCATGGAGGCAGAAACTCTGGGTTCAGGCAGCTCACCCTCCTGCTAAGGAGAGGTTGGTGACCCTGTGAGCTCTTCCTTTTTAAATCCTCTGGATTTTTTCCCCTCACAAACTCAGGTTTGGCACGTCCAGAGCTGCAGGTGCGAAATGCAGAGCAAGCCAGGCTGGGAAAAGACCTGGATCTTTACAGAGGGGATTGGAGTGTCTCAGGAAGGACTTTCCTGATCATGCAAAAAGCAAATCCTCCCCAAATCCCCAGGGACATGCAGAACCCTCCTGGCTGCTGCCATCCCGGAGCAAACCCTGCCTGTCCCTGGTCCCCACCCAGCATGGTGCTCTCCCTGCAGGGCACGTGTCAAAAAGCCACCTTCATTTTCCTGACATGCTTTTCCTCCTCCCAGGGCTGAATTAACACCAAATGAGGCTCAGATTCCTCTGTAATTAAGGGCCTCTGTTCCACATCAGGCTGTCCCTGAAGATCCTCCTGTCTCAGGGGAAATTGCTTCTCTTTCTCCTCATCCAACCCCACCATCCCAAACTTCCTCCTTCTCTTTACATCTCCCTGTCCAATTCCCATGGGATCCAGCCTCATCTCCCCCCTGTGCTGTCAGCAGGGATGGGAGCACACAGAGCTGATGGATTTCTCCCACCACTTCCCCTGTTCCCTGAACCGAGGAGGGAGCACATGTTTTTCATGAATGAAAAAGCAATTGGAAGCCATGCAAATAAAAATAGCAGCACCAACCAAATCTAACAGGACAAATCATGCCTGGGAAGGGTCAGAAAATCCTTGTTCTCTCTTTTCTCATGCAAGCTTTATTTCTTTCCTGCCTTTCCATTTTCCAGCTACCAAACTTTGAGGAATCTCAAGAAAGGGTTGGCCCGTGGTGGCCTAAAGAGAAGGGAAAAACCTCTGCAAAGAGCTCGTTTGCAAGGATGTGCTTTTATATCCGTGTGATTTTGCAGGTTGTGGTAGGATTAGGGCTTGTCTCCTCCACTTAAGCTCCAGCACATGTTCCTGGCTCCCTTGGAGGCACCACTGGACAGCCCATGCCAGAGAGAGCTCCAGAAACTTGACCTTCTCCTGAACTTCGGGGCTATTTTCTCCTCTGCGCCCAGCTCCGTGCAGGCAGCGCTGTCTGGCCAGTGGATCCTGGCCCTTTTGGATGGAAAATGTGTCAGCCTGCAGGGGACTCTGCCAGCTGTGTCCCCGACAGCTCTTCCCAGCCTCCTCCTGCTGCTCCCTCGCTCCACCAGTGGCCCTTTGCAATCCCTGCACCGAGGGATCATCCTCTGGCATCCGGGGCCGGCTGGCCCATGCCCAGCTGTCCCCCTGCAGCCACCAGGATTCTCCTCAAGGCAGCAGAACTTCGTGGAGAACTTTTCTTTTTCCTTTTCTTCCCCTCTCCAGAGCTGCTCAACGTTTTAGTGGTATTTTCACCCATCTCCCCGGTTTTTAGCGCAGGGTTTGGGGTGATCCTTGTGTCTCCCCTGGCAGCAGCTGGGGTTGGATTGCTGGCTGTGGTCCAGCTTGGGCTGGAGATCAACCCAGCAACACTCCCAGCTCAAACCAGTGGGATCTACCCCAGCCTAAGGCACTTCATGTTGATATTTCAAATTCCAGCATTGAGGATCTGCACGAAGCTGTAATTGAATTTCACAGCAAGCTCAGCTTTGTTCCTGGGGTCAGCAGCACTCACAGGGGATCCCAAATCTCACCAGGCAAGCCCCACCACAGAATCCCTTCCTGGAAGGTCAGGGACAAGCTCAGCACTCCCAGGCCACTTCCCTGTTTGTTCTGTGCTTGCTGCCTCAGAGGGAGATCTCTGCCTAAGTGGTTCTTGCAGTAACCCCATTAACGAGCCTTTTAATTAGTGTCCTCTTTTTTTGCTAAGTAATTGCTGCAGCCTGAGATCCACTTGGGAGATGCAAATGAGCTGGAAGGAGGAGGATGCTGCCAGGCAGTGGAGGAGCTGAGTGCTGCTGTTAATGCCTTCTGACAACCTTGGGAGGAGCAGGACAGGCAGGAACCTGCTGGATTTGGAGAGTTTTCCTTCCCCACACCTGCCCCCGGTGCCAGCAGGGCCTGGGCACTGCCACCCACCTGCCAATGGCCACTGGTGCTGCAAACACGTCACAGCTGGAGTACAGGAGGGGTTTGAGTTGCAAAATGAATTCTGCGGAGAATCCGGGCTGTGGGACAGGGAGGGGTCTCTGGGCAGGAGTTGGAATCACTGGGTTGAGCATCCTGGGATTGTTAAAGCCTGCTAAAATCCCCAAGGAAAAAGAGGAAGAATGGAATGGAATCCCGCTGGTGATGCTGCCACAGGTAAAAAATGTCTGTGGGATATTCCCAGCTTGGCTGAGCCCTGCAAAGCTCCCAGCACCAGGAGCAGCCTTTCCTCTGCCAGTCCAGTGGGTTTTCCATGAATTCACCTCTCACTCCTCTCCTGGAGGCTGCACCCACGTGTGCCACAGCTCTGCTGCTGCCTTTTATCCTCTGCACCCCTGAGCAGAGCTCACAAGTGATGCTTTGTGCCAGAGCTGGAAAAATATGAAAGCCCCATGCTCTGCCACACAAAAGGAAAAAGCCTCATCTCACCTCCCGTGTTTTTCCTGGAAGTGGCATTGCCTTGAATGCATCCAATAATTGGAATTACTTCTCCCCCTCTGTTTGCCTTGGCCCTCGCTGCTCACGTGCAGCAGGCCAACACAAACCACAGGAATTTTGGGCACAGCCTCTCCCAGGGCTCAGGGTGGGGAATGGCTCCCAAAATCCACAGCCTGGCTCTGCCCCGGGGGTCTGAGCAGCTCTGGGTGCAGAGGAGCCAGCCCTGCTCCATCCAAAGGCTTGGACTTGTCACTGCCAGGGACTCACCTCGAGGGAACCCCCGGCAGGGACATCAGGGAGGGGAAAATTGGGATTTGGGGGATATTTTGCCGGGAAGGAGCCAAGGCTGAGGAGCACGTGCAGGACTCGGAGCTGTCAGGGATGTTCAGGAGAGGAGTGGGATGATCCAGCCCCCAGCAAATCCAGCTCCTGCTCCCCCCTGCCTGGCACTGCTGCTGCTGCTTCATTTATTTTATTGTCTTTTCCCCTCTGTGCAGGTCAGGACAAGAATTTGGGATACCCAGGGCTGGGAATTCCCTCAGGGTGGCACCTGGGAGTGAAGGATCCAGGGGAGGACCCTGGTGCTGGGGAGGAGAAGGAGCAGCCAGGGCCCATTTTGGGACCAGAATTGGACTGGAATTCCCTGGTGGTGCAGAGGGGTGGGTGTGTCCCTGAATTCCTGCTGGGATATGGAACAAGGCCCTTCATTCCTGGAACTGGGATGTGGAGGCAGATCCTTTCTCCCCTCTGACATGGGAGAACAGATCTTTGCCAAGCACTGGAAAACCTCTTGGGCAAGGTGGGCGTTGGACCACGAGTCCAGGTTGTTAAATAAATATTTATTTTTATATTCAATGAAATTAATAGATATTTATTTACTGAGGATTTGCTGAGCTGTAGGTACAGCCCCCTTCCAGATTTGCTGTGTTTCAGCAGGTATGGTTTCAATAATTGGCCAATATTTTTGAGAAATCTATAAAACCTCTGCCATTAAATCCAGTCCTTGGTTTATTAGAAGACATTCATAAAGGAGATGTCTTTAATGCCTGAAGAAAAAATAATCCATGAGGAATCTCTTCTTAAACTTGAACCCAAAAATGTATAAAATCACAATGACAATTATTGTCTGTCATCAAACACACACTAATGAAACAGAGAAACCATCATTTGTAACTTTGTAACACACATCATTCAGAAATGAAGACAAATAAGGGAATTTCCCTGAGATCAGTTGAAGATTTCCCTAGGCAAATGTGTTTAGCTGTGCATCTTTGAGGAGATTTAGAGACAAACTGGGGGATTTCTCAAGAAATTGTGCAGTTGTGGAAGCCAGCCTTGCTCATGATTCCTGGTGATTATATTCCTAAAATTGAGGAAACCCCTTGCTGCTGTCACAGCCTGGATTTGTGCAGAAATGCATCAAATTTGATTTATTTACAGAGCCACCAACATCACCTTTCTCCCAGCCAGGAAATTATTGTCCAAATTCTCGCTGGAGAAGAACCACGTGGTTTTCAGATGATTTTTTTGTCTGAGAATGCAATCAGCTGAGGGCAGCCCTGCTCTCAGAGACCTGAGCAAAGCTCCTAAATACTCCTCAGGGAGTTATTTTGGTATCAAAGGGAAGAAATCAACCTTGGCTGTGTGCACATTCCTAATGATCTTCCCAGCACCTGCTCCAGCTTCTCCTCCTCCCTGCAAAACACATCCACAGGAAATAAAAAAGGGAAAATAGGCCGTGCTTTCTTTGCAGGGAGTGTAATTAAGCTTTGGAATTGATTCCCCAGGGATATAAATCACCCCCAGCTCTGGGAGAAGTGAAATCCTGAGGGGAGGAGATGCTTTGCTCAGAGCAGCTCTGCCCTGCAGGGATTGCCCAGGGGGTTTGGGGGCTCTGCACCAGCTCTCAGGGGGGTTTGGGACAACAGGAGACCCAGTTTGTCCCAGTTCAGCTTCCAATGATCCCAGTTCAGCTTCCAGTGTGACTTTTGTTATAGAGCCCAAATCAGTGAGATTTGACCAGGAATGGAGGTAACCAAACCCACCTGCAGCTTTTCCTGGAGTGTTTAACACCATCTGTGTGGGATTGGAATCACCTGGAGGCAGCCCAGGTTCCTCTCCAGCAGCACAGGGGGTGTGGGGGCACTGCTGTGGATTATTTTTTAACTTTTGGTGTGAATAAAATCATTTCAAACCCCCTTAGACCAGCATGAGGAGACACCACCTAATCTCCCTGACTTCCAAGTGCAATTCCATCAGATTCAGCCCTCAGAATTCCCAAACCTATGGGTGCCATAGGTCCCAGCACTGCTGTCACCAGCTGAGGCTCTGCCCACAGCAATTTTGCTTTCTTGCTTTGCTCCTAGGAGCTTTTTGGCTCACAGGCTCTTTCCCTCCCAAGATTTCCACGTTGGAGAACTGTTTCCCTAATCCCCAATAGTTGCAGATCATCTCCAGCCAACTATTAATCAAAATCAGCATCTAGCCCTGCCTGCTTGTGCTGGTGCACTTGAGCACATAAAAAAAGAACTCTTTTTCCCCTGAAGAAGCACAGTTGTAGTTTTTTTTTCATCTGTCCCTGATTCCTTCAGCAGCTCCTCAGCCCCAGAGCAGCCACATTTCTCCTTCAAAGCTGAATATTGTACCAAGAAGCCACCTGGACCAAGGGGGGCCTTAAAAACACGGGGAAGACAAGCAAACAGCAATTCAGGGAAGGCTTCAAATAAGCCAGAAAACAACAAAGAAACTTCCTTATATTTTCTCCTTCCCCAGCTTGCTCCTTGGAGTGCAGGAGAAGGAATTGCCCTGTAAAACCCTGGCATATTGATGGGCAATTAACTCGTGCACTGACAGGGGTTATAGAGCAGGAGATGGATTTTTACAGCCCCTTCCATATGCCAGGGTTCCAAAAGCCTTCCTGGAGAAGTGAATTAGATGCCAGTGGTTTTTTAGGGTGGCTGCCTGGAACAGCCCCTTCTGCTTCAATCGTGTTTCAAGGTTGGTTGGCACAGAAGAGGAATCCCACAGGAACAAGAAATCCACTTTAGGAGAGTCTGGCTCCTCCACTGACCTGGGAGCAAATTCCACACACGGGGTTTGTCCTGGGGTAGGGATTTCTCAGGTTTCCCTTCCTCTTCTTGCTCATTAAAGCCATCCTGGACACTCATGGCCACAGACTGGCACCCAGGGACCTGACATTGGGCAGTTCCCCTAAAAAATTTGAATTTTGGGGTGTACAAAATGCCAGGAGGAGCTCTTTGGATTAAAACATTAAAATGCAATCCTAATTGCTAAAGGAAACAAGAATCCTTCCTCCCCTGGCAGCATCTCCCTGGGACTGACAGATGGAAATGCTCTGGATTGGACCCCACCAATCCCAAATCCTCAGGTGAGAATTCCTGCTCTGGGTGAGCTGTATCCAACCTTTTCCTACCACTGTGCAGGGCTTTATTTCCCAATCCCACCAGTTTCTGATGGCACTCCCACCAGCCCAAGCTGCCTCTCTATTCCCATCTCTCCAAGCTAAAAGGAAAACCCTTCCCCAGCACCCCAAACTGGGGGAATTTGTGCTGCTTTGTTAGATTTAATCCCAGGCAGCTCTTTCCCTCCAGATCCACGAACAAGGGAGGATAAAACAGCACAAAAATCATTTCCAAAATGATTCTCCCATGCTGAGTCCTGGTCCAGCCCTGCCTGGGATGGGCTCTGCAGTTCTCCTGCTCATGCTGAGAGGTGCCCCAGGGAAGATGCAGCTCTCAGGCTGGCACTGGCAGGAATCCCCTGCTGTCACCTCCCAGGCTGGGTGCTGTGCAGAGCTGCCAGCTGCTCCAAAAAGCCAGCAGGAGACAAAACCCCAACCTGGGCCCAAAGCTGTGGGTTGAGTTTTATTCCTGGAGAACTGGATGGGGCTCAGCAAAGCCAGAGCAGCAGTTACAACCTCCAGGGACTCCTGGAGCAGCCCTGAGGGTGCTGCTCAGGCACTGTCTCTGTGTCCCTAAAGCTCCTGGAAGGAATTTCACACCCTGGGCTCAGCCCTGCTTTGAAGTCAAGGTGTGCTGGGATCTCCTCACAGGGAGGTTTTACCAAGGTTTTGCACAAAACCCAGCCAAAAATGGGGAGTTCCCATAAAATCATCATATAATAACAGCCATGAAGGGCTCAATTTGTAAAGGCTGGAATAGTTCTGCCTCCTCTATTTACCAGCCAGCAATTATCCTCACTCGAGTTACTTCTTATTTAGCTGCTCCCAAATTGGAATGAGCAGGAATGGCATTTCCTTGCTAAAGCATGGAATGGAAATCCTGTCTCTGCTGAGGAAGCACCAGACAAGGCCCAGCTCTGGCTGCACCCTCCACTTCCAGCAGGGACCTGACCTGGGCACAGGCTGCAGAGAGGGGGATGATTTTAGGGAATTTTGGGTTTTTTTTGTAGTTATATAATGGTTGTTTTGTAATTACTAATAGTTGTTATTTTATTTTGCAGAGACACAAACTCCTGCTGGGCTGAACAAGCTGAGCTGCTCCAGCCAGGGCAAAGCTTCACCTGCAGCAGATCCATCTGTTCCCAGCCTTTATTGAGGGGTTTTTGGGATTCCTTGTGGGCTCCCAGAGCAGAACTGCAGGGGAGTTACCCAGATGAGCTCAGGGGTGGTAGAACAGAACCATTTGCTCCTTTTAGAACAGCCCGAGCACGGAGCACTGAGTCTGCCAAAGGTCACGTGGAGAGCATGGAGCAGAGCTGAGATGAAATCCAGACCCAAGGCTGCTCTCCCACCAGCCACCATCCCAGGGAAAGCTCCAAAGCTGCTGGGTGACAGCTCTGCTCCAGGCCTGGAGGGGACTCTGTGTCCCCCTGGTGTCACAAAACGGTCCCCAGTGGGATCAGGGACAGTGAAGGAGTAACAAACACAGACTCCATCATTCAGCAGGCATGACAGGCAAAAACCTCTTTCTTTATTGCTTGATCTTTATTGATGGATCTTTGTTGACAGATCTTTATTGATAGATCTTTGTTGATAGATCTTTATTGACAGATCTTTATTGGTTGATCTTTATTGATAGATTTTCTTCTCCTGGTTAGCTACAGGTGGACCTCGTTGGTCATTAATACATTTCACACAATTGGCTAATTAACACTTTACTATAAACATCTCCCAGCACAGTTAACATGATCCCAGCTGCAGGTTGTTTGGAATTCTTCATCTCCAGCTCCCTAAAGTCTCCCAGGCTGAGCCATGGGAAATCTTCTCTGGCTTTCTCCTGCTCTGACCACACTGTGCATCCACAGGGTTTGGCTCTGAGCGTGGCAGAGCAGGACAAGCACAAACATCAGCTTGTGAGCACATCTGGCTGCAGGGCCTGGGTACCAAAATGCAAATCCTGCCCTCAGCACTTGCCAGAGCTACTGGAAGGGGTGGAAGATGTTTTTACAGGAGAGAATCCTCCTTCTTTCTGCCCACAGCTGGTCCAGCCAGGCCCTGCTCCGTGGTAGGATGATGGGTGCTCCCTTCCTCTCCTAAAAGTGGGATTTCCTCAGGAAACTCCTCTGGAAAGTGAATCCCTCTGTCTGGGGGTGTTTTCTGGGATCAGCTCCTCACTCAGAGGGTGCTGCTGCAGCTGGGGAGGGTTCCCAGCCTGGGAATGAAGGCAAAGGGAACATTTTCTTTCTTAAAGCTCCCCTAAATAATTTCCTGCCCAGGACAAACCCTGTGCTGCAAGACAGGAGGCACACAGCCCTCGCAGCTCTGGAAATCAAGGAAAAAGGCATCAGCAGGGTTTGAAAAACCATTTCTAATCCCCAGCCCAGCCTGCAAATGTGTCACCTTGTAGAGTTTAGAAGAGAGGCACGTCCTGGACCTCTGTTCCCTCAGTGTCAGCTCTTTCCACCCTGTGTGAGGGGATTTTGGGATGTGTGTCCTCCCTGCCCTGCCAGCTCCCTGCTAGAACGAATCCATCTGTGCTGCCCTGCCTGTTGAATGTTCCCCTTCTGCAGAGAAGGAGACACTGACTTACACTTTCCAGCACGTTGGGACAGTCTTTTGGCCTCCAAAGCCAGCAGAAGAATGAAAAGCTCTATTTACAGTAGCAAAAGCTCTGTCTGTTCCCTCCTGGGATGGATTTCCTGCCCTGGGATTTCTGAGCAGGCTGGTTTCTGTCTCACAGGCAGTGTCCTAATGCCAGGTATTCCATTTTTTGCTACATTACCGTGGGATTTATTTCTCCAAGGTTTGTGGGACCTTTATTTTGAGGGGGAAGGGAGGCAGGCACTGCTCATCCCCCATGCCAGGGCTTTGGGAAGCTGTGCTGCATCCCAAGCACGGCAGCTCTTCCCACTGCAGGAGTAACTCTGCTCATGGATTTACAACCTCTGAGCTGAAATTGGGCTTGGAGCTGAGGCTTGGATTCCCAAAACTCCAGGCTGGTGTTGCTGGAGGCAGTTAAGGGGAAATAAAAGCCCAGAAGGAATGCAAATCCCAGCTGTGGAGCTGAGAGTGGGATATTCCAGGTCACAATGGGATGTCACTTCTGTCTCGTGGTGCCACTTGTGGAACATCAATCCCTGAGGCCCTCAGGGTTTCTTCCTTGCAGCTTCCAGATCCTGGAGAAGACAAATTTTCCATTACTGAGATCGCCCTGGATGCCAGAGTCCCTGAGCTGAACAGTTCCTCAGGCTGAGCAGCTCATAAATTTCCCATCCCATTAAACGGATTGCTCTTGTTAAAACCCAAACAACATCCCAGCTGTTCCCTGTGTCCATCCCAGCTCTAACAAGGGGAAAAAGGAACCTTTGTCCAAGAGCCTGGAGGGCTGGAGCTTTTTCCATAGGATATCTCAGAGGGCTGCTGGATTCATTACGGTGTCTTGGAGCTGCAGGAGGTGTTTGGCAAGGCAAAAATTCCCTTTTTCTGTCCTTGTGTCAAAAGCTGTGAGAAATGCAAATATCTCGGATGGTTCTGGAAGGCAGGGAAGAGGATGGGGGTGAATTCCACAGGGTGGGATTGAGCCTGGCCTGGCTCTTCCCGTTGTGTGCTGTCAGCTGGAGCTGCACTGTTGTCAAACCCCTGGAAGAGTCAGAGATGAGAAATGGCAAAGCCAGGAGTAATTCGGCTCTTGGAGGAGGCTGATGTGCTGTGCTGTTTTTTCCTTGGAAAAAATTTAATTAAACCTTCCTAAATATCCTGAAAATGCTCATGTTTGGCTCTTCCACAGATGTGAAACAGAAATATTTGTGTTTTTTTTAAATCCATATTCATGCTGCCTGCTCTCCAGAAGTTCCAAATTTTCATGCAGGATTTTAACAAGCTCCGGAGAAAAACATTTTTTATGGCACTCTCCTCGTCTTTCCACCTTTCCCTGAAGTGTGGCAGGAATCTTGTCTCTCACCTCTGAATATGGGGATTTTTCCAGACTAAATCCAGGGAAGAGACACTTCCAAAACACTGGGAAGAGACGGTGGCAGTGCCACGAGGCAAAGCCATGACAGGGTGACAAATCTGATTTATTTCACCATCTGTGGCAGCAAGGGTTTTGTTGCTGCTGCTCCCCTGGCACAGATGTATTCTGAATTTCTGCTGCTGCAGCCACTGTGACAGCAGGGAAAGGGGGGACCCTGGAGAAATTCCTGATTTTTTTTTTTTTAGGGAACAAACACGTGCTGAGTGCCCTGGGAATGCTGTTTGGCAGCGCTGCTGGGGAGGGATGCTCATGGAATTATCAAAACCTGGAGTTTTCAGCCCCTCCTGTCGCTAACAAAGGCCACAGATTATCTCCTGCTCATACTCCTGAGCTTTAATGGGAGTGATGCTATGGAGAGCAGCTCTCCTCCTGCTCCTCCCCAGGGATTTTGGTGCCAGCAGAGCGTTTGGGGAACAACAGAGCTGCTGTTGGAAGTGATGATATGAACTGCTGGCACGGCAGGGCCGAGCTCAGCCTGGTAATTGGCATTTGGCTTCAGCACAGAGCTGGAAACGCTCTGCCTGCTTTGGGGCACCTCTCCTGGGCAGGAGGGATGGGGACAGCTCCTGGCTGGGAGCAGAGCCACCAGGAGAGGGGTGAGGTGCTCCATGGAGAGCTCCACATCCACGTGGAATCCCTGGGGACGTTTGTGGGATGCTGGGCTCATCCCTCTTCTCCTCAGGACTTTCTCTCAGTGCCCATGCTCTCATCCCACACCACTTTTCCATAATTCCTGAGATAAATCCTGGAAATAATCTGCCCCAGGGGCTTTGTGCAATGGCTCCAACTTCACCCCAAACTTTCTCTTGATTGTTGTGCTTGATTCCAGATGTTCTTTTCATCCTCAATGCTGATTCTGCTCTGTTATTTGCGTAATTCCCAGCAAAGTTTCATTTTGGGCCTGAATTTCCTCACACCATGTGAGGAGCTGCAGGTGAACCAACCTCAGTCCCACAGAAAGGACATTTTGAACAGCAAATATTGGTCTCAACCCTGCTATAAAAACTGAAATTCTGCCCTGAACTGAGGTGCTTGGTGACTCTGAGGGCCACAATTGAGCAGCACTGGCCTGGTCTGGCCTTGTTCCCACCAAGGAGATTTGTGGGGTTTTACAGGGGAGCCTGGGCTGAGGGTTTGGTGGATTTGTTTCCAACCTGTGTGAGGGATTTGCTCAGGCTGTGCTCGAGGAATACAAAGATTCAGAGGTTTTTAGTTATTCTCTTGGGGATGCAAAAATGCAGGTGCTGGAGAGGCCCAGCATGTTGGGAAAGGGTTGGACCAGCACATGTGGGATGTTCCTCACACTAAAACACAGCTCAGCTACCACAAAATGTGCCAAAAATCCCTAAATTTTCTATGATGTGACTGAGCAATTCCAATTCAACACTGCCCAGGCACCCAAATCCTGCACCCAAAATTAGCACTGAATTAAGGCTCTCCATGCCTGAAAATAAAACCCACTTCTGAGTTTTTCCTGCCTTGGACTGGACCAAGTGAAAAGCCACAGGTGGAAGATTTGCAGGATATTTTTCAGAGCTGTCTGAGAATGATTTTGACATGTTTGCTTCCTTTGGGGTTGGCAAGCTCTGCTTCTCTGGGACTGAACCCTGTGGAAACTTCTCATTTCTCTTTGCTGGCTGGGGAGGAGGGGGAGGCCAGGTGTAAATCTGTGCTCTGAATCAGCCCTGCAGCTCAAAAATACCCAGATTCAGAGCTTTTCTCAACAGAACTTTTGCAGCCAGCACAGAAACTGCTGTTCAACTTCAGGGGTTGATTGACTGAGAGTCAGTGGAAGAGCTGGGAAATATTTTCAGTCTCTTCCCCGTGCCAGTGACTCAGTGGGATGCTTTTTCCCCGGGTTTTCATGGCCAGCCCCCACTCCAGGCAGGAATTCTGCACCTCTCCTTGCTGGAAGTTCTCATCCCAGTCCCTCCTGGTATCCCCCAGGCTAGACTGCTTCCTGCTGTGGAGAGAAATCAGCAGAGCCTGTGGGACAGGGCTTCTTTGGAGTGCCTGCCCCTGCTCCAGAGGCTTTTTTTGGGAGAAAACACCAGGATCCAGCAGGGCAGGTGCTGCTTCCTTTCCCTGTCTCCTGCAAACCCGATTTCCTCCCCTCTCACATCTGCTTTCCACATTTGCTGCCTCCTGCTCCATCCTGGGGTCTTTCAGAGGAGACCTGGATTTTTTTTATTTTTTTTTTTTTAAGGTTAGAAAAAGGTTTGAGGGGTTTTTTTTGAGGTTTGTTTTAGACTTACTCAGCTTTGGAATCACAATTTCTCGTAGGGTGAAAGATTATCATATCAGGTTGAGGTGCTCATAGAGAGCTCAGAGGGGAAAAAAGCAGCAAAAATTCCCCATGGAGCCACTCTGTGGAGTTTGAAAATCCCAATGATGTATAAAAAAAATCAGATTAGGAAAAAAAGAGATTTTTGGGTGCTTAACCCAGCAGCAACCCTCCTGCAGGTTCCTCAGTGCCGACCAGAGGCAGGAGAAGCAGTCCTGATGAAAAGTGAAGCTATCTGGGAATTGAGGAGCCTTTGCAGTGGAAGCAGCTGAGAAAATGGTTTGTTTTAATCATTTTTTCCTCAGGAATTGAGCATCATTTCTAAGCATAAAGAGGCTGTTGATGTGTAGCAGTGAGGAGTTTGGAGTAAAAGCTGTTTTACTGCAGCGCTGCAGCACTGGGTGGGACAAACACAAGGATGGGCACAGCCCGAAGGCTTTCCTGAGTTATTGGTGGTGGAAGCATGGCCAGGACAAAAGGAAAATGTGGCATCTGAGTCTGTGCAGCCAGAGAATCAACCCCTACTTGTGGAATTTGTTAGAAGCTGGAATTACCTGCAGGAATTCTGTGTAAGGCCGTTTACACCAAGGAGTTTTGAGAGGCCGCCCTAAAATCGGCGGGACGCGGATTTAAAAACAAATTAAGTTTGTATTTCCAACACTGTGGAGCCTAAACTAGGATTGGTCTCCTCCCAACATCTCTAAATGTCAAAGGAAAGCTCCTGCTCCCTTTGGAGGGGGAAATGCCATCCCAGAGGTGTGAGGAAGGCAAAAAAAACCAGGAGGCACCGCTGCCTTTGTGCCATAACCCTGTGCTGGGGTTTGCCAGGCCTTGGGGTGCCAGGAGCTCTGTCCCTGGGGAAGGAAATGCTGTCACAGGTCCCCAGAAACCTCCTGCAGCTGATCCTTGGAACAAACCCTTCCAGGAGGAGGGACAGCACATGGAGCTCTGGTTGCCCCCAGTGCATTTCAGGGTTCTGCACTTTGGGTCGCTGGCTGCCTCTCCTTGCTGACCCACCAATTCCACTTTGCAGGGAAGAGATTTATGAGCAGCATGAGATTCCCATCCAGGAGAAGCCCAAATCAGGGCTGTAAATAGGGAGGGGGCTGGAACGTGGTCAGGAATAGGGAATATCCCTGGGAACAGGGCCTGGCTTTGTGCAGGACAGCCCTGCTAGCCCAGCTTGGGGAGCAATCCAGCACTCTGAATTTTTTTTATTTTATTTTTAAGCTGGCAGGATGCCTCCAAACCTTCCCCCTAATCCTTCTCCTTGCAAGGATGAGAATAACATCTGGCCAGGCTGACAGTAGTCAGGTTTTGGAGGAGCTGAGAGCTCTGAAAACTGAACCTCCTCGAGCCTGGTGTGCATTTATCTTCCTTTGCAGGACATTAGCAGGCAGAGTTTGTTTTCAGTGAGTTATTTAGCAGAAAGAGGGATTAGACCTTGGGCTAGCATTGATTAACCCCTGCATGTTGAGTTGTTTAACAGCATAATGGATTAGTCATGTTTGCTGCTGACCTTTGTCAATTGAATCCTTCAGCTGTGCTCCTCGTCTGGCTTTTTAAAATACACAGCTCCTTAAAATAATATTAAAAAAAAAGAAAAAAAA
>WEZZ01018653.1:206223-218989 GCA_013400585.1 Chloropsis cyanopogon
CCACTCCAGGCAGGAATTCTGCACCTCTCCTTGCTGGAAGTTCTCATCCCAGTCCCTCCTGGTATCCCCCAGGCTAGACTGCTTCCTGCTGTGGAGAGAAATCAGCAGAGCCTGTGGGACAGGGCTTCTTTGGAGTGCCTGCCCCTGCTCCAGAGGCTTTTTTTGGGAGAAAACACCAGGATCCAGCAGGGCAGGTGCTGCTTCCTTTCCCTGTCTCCTGCAAACCCGATTTCCTCCCCTCTCACATCTGCTTTCCACATTTGCTGCCTCCTGCTCCATCCTGGGGTCTTTCAGAGGAGACCTGGATTTTTTTTATTTTTTTTTTTTTAAGGTTTAAAAAAGGTTTGAGGGGTTTTTTTTGAGGTTTGTTTTAGACTTACTCAGCTTTGGAATCACAATTTCTCGTAGGGTGAAAGATTATCATATCAGGTTGAGGTGCTCATAGAGAGCTCAGAGGGGAAAAAAGCAGCAAAAATTCCCCATGGAGCCACTCTGTGGAGTTTGCAATCCCCAAGGATGTATAAAAAAAATCAGATTAGGAAAAAAAGAGATTTTTGGGTGCTTAACCCAGCAGCAACCCTCCTGCAGGTTCCTCAGTGCCGACCAGAGGCAGGAGAAGCAGTCCTGATGAAAAGTGAAGCTATCTGGGAATTGAGGAGCCTTTGCAGTGGAAGCAGCTGAGAAAATGGTTTGTTTTAATCATTTTTTCCTCAGGAATTGAGCATCATTTCTAAGCATAAAGAGGCTGTTGATGTGTAGCAGTGAGGAGTTTGGAGTAAAAGCTGTTTTACTGCAGCACTGGGTGGGACAAGGATGGGCACAGCCCGAAGGCTTTCCTGAGTTATTGGTGGTGGAAGCATGGCCAGGACAAAAGGAAAATGTGGCATCTGAGTCTGTGCAGCCAGAGAATCAACCCCTACTTGTGGAATTTGTTAGAAGCTGGAATTACCTGCAGGAATTCTGTGTAAGGCCGTTTACACCAAGGAGTTTTGAGAGGCCGCCCTAAAATCGGCGGGACGCGGATTTAAAAACAAATTAAGTTTGTATTTCCAACACTGTGGAGCCTAAACTAGGATTGGTCTCCTCCCAACATCTCTAAATGTCAAAGGAAAGCTCCTGCTCCCTTTGGAGGGGGAAATGCCATCCCAGAGGTGTGAGGAAGGCAAGGAAAATGAGGAGGCACTGCTGCCTCCGTGCCATAATTCTGTGCTGGGGTGTACCAGGCCTTGGGGTGCCAGGAGCTCTGTCCCTGGGGAAGGAAATGCTGTCACAGGTCCCCAAAAACCTCCTGCAGCTGATCCTTGGAACAAACCCTTCCAGCAGGAGGGACAGCACATGGAGCTCTGGTTGCCCCCAATGCATTTCAGGGTTCTGCACTTTGGGTCGCTGGCTGCCTCTCCTTGCTGACCCACAAATTCCACTTTGCAGGGAAGAGATTTATGAGCAGCATGAGATTCCCGTCCTGGAGAAGCCCAAATCAGGGCTGTGAATAGGGAGGGGGCTGGAACGTGGTCAGGAATAGGGAATATCCCTGGGAACAGGGCCTGGCTTTGTGCAGGACAGCCCTGCTAGCCCAGCTTGGGGAGCAATCCAGCACTCTGAATTTTTTTTATTTTATTTTTAAGCTGGCAGGATGCCTCCAAACCTTCCCCCTAATCCTTCTCCTTGCAAGGATGAGAATAACATCTGGCCAGGCTGACAGTAGTCAGGTTTTGGAGGAGCTGAGAGCTCTGAAAACTGAACCTCCTCGAGCCTGGTGTGCATTTATCTTCCTTTGCAGGACATTAGCAGGCAGAGTTTGTTTTCAGTGAGTTATTTAGCAGAAAGAGGGATTAGACCTTGGGCTAGCATTGATTAACCCCTGCATGTTGAGTTGTTTAACAGCATAATGGATTAGTCATGTTTGCTGCTGACCTTTGTCAATTGAATCCTTCAGCTGTGCTCCTCGTCTGGCTTTTTAAAATACACAGCTCCTTAAAATAATATTAAAAAAAAAGAAAAAAAAAGAAAAAAAAAGTGCTAAAATATCCCTTGAGTGAAGAGAGCTGAGCACAGAACTGGGGCAAAGAGTCCCAGAATTTCTGAATTTCTGGTCTTGGGTTGGACATGGCAGGAGTTGAGTTCCACTCCCATTTCTGGAAGTGGCAGTGACAGGTCCTGAGGGCTCTGCAGGGAATGAGTGGGATGGAAAAGCATTCCTGGGAGGGGCTTGGGTTTGCTGTGGCTCTTGGAGGCTGCAGAGTGCAAGTCCTGTTAGCAGGAGGATTTATGGTCATCCTGGCAGTGAAATCTGTCATGTTTGGTGATTAGGAGTTGACTTTCTAAAGGAAGGGATGGGGCAGAGGTGCTGTGAGCAGGAACAGCTGAAGCCTCATGGCCTTTGATGGAACCAAATTAAATCAGTTCAGCATCTTAGCTGGCTAAAATATAATAAAAATACCCATAGAATTCTGCTGCTGAGGCCAGAGACCCAAAGGAGAGGAAAAACTGCTCAGTGGGACCAAACATGACACCAAGAAAAGCATCTTAAAGTGCAAAATGGCAATTTAAGAGCTGCCAGGGCTGTATAAAGAGCCCTCACAGAGCTCAGGTTTGGACCCAGGAGAATGTCTGAGCTGAGGGTGGCTCCTCAGACCTTCCATTCCCTCAGCAGTGCCACAAGAAGCTGTTTCACTTGACTTTTTTTGACAAAATACCTTCCTGCTGCAGCCAGGAGCTCTTTCTGGACTCATTCTGCTGCAGTACAAGTCAGGTCAAGGAGTTTGTTTGGTTTACTAAAGCGATCCTCCAGTTCAAACAAAACTTAATTTGTGGAAGCCCCGTGGCCTCTGTGAAACACAAAACCCTCTGGCCCCCTGATTTATGAACACAGAGCCACGGGGAAGCCTGGCCAGAGGAAAAATGAGCTGGGGACAGGTAAAGGAAAGGCACAGGGGCAGGAAAAGGGGGAAAAGCACCCAAAAAATGGGGTGGGGAAGTGGAATGAGCTGGCAAAGGCTCTGCTGGCCCACAGGGGCTTTGCTCCTGTGCAAAAGGAGAGTCTGGAGTTTAGCAGAGGGGTTAGGACAGGTCTAAGGTAACCCCAGGCTTTGGATTTGTCTCTGGATGTGGACAGGCTTGGAAGGAGAATCAATCTCCAGCAGGGTTTTGGGGGTGTTTGGGGTGTTCAGAGGTGGAAGGGGCTCAGCAGAAGCTCCTTTCCTTTGGCTTTGGAAGGTGCTGGGGAAGGGGCAGGAGCCAGCTGGGTGTCCCAGCCTCTGTCCCATTCCTCCAGTGCCAAATTCCTGTTGCTGGGATCAACCCAAACATCTGGTCCTGACCAGGAGCATGAGAACCCATCCCTGTGCCAGCTTTACTGGTCTCTATTCCTTCATATTTAGGAGCTGTCTGAAGGCCTTGGGTATCTGGAGGATCTCTCCAGAAATCTGTAGAGCCCCTTAATGACACCAATGTTGCTTCCCAGGGTGAATGAAACACCCCAAAAATGAAATTATAACATCCAGGGGCAGCTTCAGGGGTTGTAGAGCTCTCCAACCCACTGAGGAGGAGGCTGCAGGTGGAAAGGAAAAGCAAATCAATGTTTGCCTGATGCTGTTACCTCAGGAAAGAAGGATTAGGGCTGGTTCTCACTGGATCAGAGACTCAAAGGGATGGGAAATGCTGCTGGGTAATTTGCACTGCTGCTCTTGGAGATGTGTGGCCAAACCTCCTTGGACTTATCAGAAAAATGCAGAAATTAATTTTAGAAGAAATATAGGTGAGATTTCAAGGTGCTGATCTGGTCTGGAACTGATAAACTGGGGACAAAACTGGGCTAGATTTAAAAAATAATTCAGCAAGAGGTGAGCAATCCATCTGTGGGTTCACCTGGGAACGACCTCAGTGGGTGTGTGGGTGCTGGATCCTGGAATTGCAGCTGAAAAAATGGATGTGGGAGTGATGGATCCTGGAATTGCAGCTGGAATAATGGATAGTGGGTGCTGGATAATGGAATTCCAGCTGAAATAATGGAGAGTGGGTGCTGGATCCTGGAATCCCACCTGGAATAATGGATTTTGGGAGCTGGATCCTGGAATCCCCCCTCGAATAATGGATTTTGGGAGCTGGATCCTGGAATCCCCCCTCGAATAATGGATTTTGGGAGCTGGATCCTGGAATCCCCCCTCGAATAATGGATTTTGGGAGCTGGATCCTGGAATCCCCCCTCGAATAATGGATTTTGGGAGCTGGATCCTGGAATCCCCCCTCGAATAATGGATTTTGGGAGCTGGATCCTGGAATCCCCCCTCGAATAATGGATTTTGGGAGCTGGATCCTGGAATCCCCCCTCGAATAATGGATTTTGGGAGCTGGATCCTGGAATCCCCCCTCGAATAATGGATTTTGGGAGCTGGATCCTGGAATCCCCCCTCGAATAATGGATTTTGGGGGCTGGATCCTGGAATTGCAGCTGAAATAATGGATGTGGGAGTGCTGGATAATGAAATTCCAGGTGGAATAATGGATTTTGGGAGCTGGATCCTGGAATCCCAGCTGGAATAATGGATTTTGGGTGCTGGATAATGAAATCCCAGCTGGAATAATGGATTTGAGTGCTGGATCACAAAATCCCAGCTGGAATAATGGAATTTGGGCGCTGGATAATGAAATCCCAGCTGGAATAATGGAGAGTGGGTGCTGGATCCTGGAATCCCAGCTGGAATAATGGAGAGTGGGTGCTGGATCCTGGAATCCCAGCTGGAATAATGGAGAGTGGGTGCTGGATCCTGGAATCCCAGCTGGAATAATGGAGAGTGGGTGCTGGATCCTGGAATCCCAGCTGGAATAATGGAGAGTGGGTGCTGGATCCTGGAATCCCAGCTGGAATAATGGAGAGTGGGTGCTGGATCCTGGAATCCCAGCTGGAATAATGGAGAGTGGGTGCTGGATCCTGGAATCCCAGCTGGAATAATGGAGAGTGGGTGCTGGATCCTGGAATCCCAGCTGGAATAATGGATTTTGGGTGCTGGATAATGAAATTCCAGCTGGAATAAGAGGCTGAGGGCCGGGAGCAGGAGCAGGGGTGGCAGGGGTGACCTGAGCTGTTTTTGGGGTAAATGTGGGTGGATGAGCCTTGTGTGCCCAGGGAAAAATATCCCAGACTTGGAAGCTGCTTCTGGCCCTTGCCAGAGCTGCCCAGCCTGGAAATCTCCGTGGGGAGAGGAGGGATCTGTGCAAAGGTGATGTGCCTGAAGGTGCCTGACTGGAAACACTGGGCTGGGAAACGAAAATGAGTCAGGGCAGAGCCCACTCGGAGCTGGATCGGATTTCTCCAGTGATTCATCCCCAAAAATGATGGAATTTTTTTTTTTTTTATTTCTGTATTTAGGGAGCAGCTCAGCCTGAGGAGGACTGTGGCCTCTTGTCTGGAGTGTTCAGCACAGCTGGGTGGTGCACACAGCTCCCTGAATTCTCCTCATCCCTCCTCATTTCTGAGCCACTGCTCCAGGCAGGGGAGGAAAAGCCAACAAATGGAAGGGTTGGTCACTCCAGAAGGGTGGAATGAGCCTGTAATCCTGGGAAATCAAAGGGCAGCCTACAGAATGGGCCCTTTTTTTTTTTATTTTTTGCCACAAAATTTAAGAATGGAAAGAGCTGCCTGGAAGTTGTGTGCTGTGGTTAATTGACAGGATTATTAGAGATGGGGAAATGGGGATGAAAATTGTTTGTTAAAGGGAAATCTGTAGGCATTAGGTTGATTTATTTTTATTTTAAGGGCAACTAAAGGATGATGCAACGATGCTTTAATCCATTCCTAGACCTGGGAATAATCCCAAAATCATGGTGATTTTGGGTGTGCTTGGATGAACATTTCCCTTAGTTTTTCTTTGGTTGTTGAAGTATTTGAAGAAGCTCTTTTTGCTGTTTCTGACCACATTTAATTCCAGCTAGGCCTTGCCCTTCCTTATCTCGTTTTTCTTATTCTACTAACATATCTTATCAATCAAAATGAACGCAGGACAATTTTGGGATCAGGCACCCAAGCTGAACCTCTGGAGCTGCTGCTGGGTGATTTGGCTCTGCAAATTTGTGACTTTTCATCTTTCATCCTCAGTCCATCTTTTGCCCATGGTTCTGATGGACACAGTGGAGCTGGAAAATGAAGTTTGTGGTGTTCAGTGAAGCCCTCGTGGGGTCAGGGGGAGTTTAGGAACTTCCTCAGTGCTCCAGCCTCGTGGGGATCTCAGTGGCAGCTCCTGGTTTCACACAACACCCTGTGTATCCCCAGGGATTATCTCCTGGAGTCCAGACAGATTATCTGGGTTTAGCCTGAGCCTGCAGAGCAGAGGGAGAGGGGGAATTCAGCCCTGGGATGTCAGCAGGGAATGGCAGCTCCTCCCTGGCCCCCAGGCTGGCACTGGGCACAGAGAGGGCAAGGGCAGCTGAGTTCAGCCTCCTCAGCAGCAATTTATCCTGAATTTCATGGCCTGGGATGGCTCAAACACATCCAAGGCTTGGCCTCATCACCCTGGAGCTGCAGAGGAGGCAACGAGGCTGGAAAAAGAGGAGGAGTGGAAAGTCTGTTCCCTTTATAAAGCTATTTCCTCTCTGAAACAGGGCTGTGAAACATCCAAACATGCAGGAAAACAAACCCCACCTTGTGCTGCCTGCTCTTTCCACCGATGGGGCTGGTCCTGGTGCCACCTCATGGCAAAAAATCAGATTGAATTCCCATTTGGGATTTGGGAGAATTGCCTGCCCGGCTCCTGCTTTTTTTTGTCCTGCAAAGCCCAAACAGGTGCTCAGCCTCAGTGGGGTGGGAGTTTGTATTTCTCTGTGATGTGATTTGTCTTTCCAGGAGGAAAATTTAACTCTGGAAAGAGTTTTACTTCTTTTTTTTTTTTTTTTTTTTTTTTTTTTTTGCTGTTTGGGAGGTACCTGTTGAATGGTTTTGTCGTGCCTGGGTTTTAATTAGAGCATTAATTATCTGTTCTACTTGAGAACTTGTGGCGTTCTGCTATCAGTGATGATGGGCTGCCCATCACCATCCTCTAAAAATGTGGATTTGGGGTTCAAAGCAGCGTTTTCAGGAAGGTTTTGGGGGAAATGCTGCCCCTCTGCAGGGTGGGAGTGGGTGTGAACAGCCCTGGATAAGGCACTGAACTCCTTGTTCGAATTAGAGACCACCCAGAGCTCTGAGTCTGGGGCAGTGCTGAGCTCTGGGATTCCAGATGTGAGCTTTCCTCTGTGGATAAATGCAGGGTTTCATTTGCCAAACCTCTCCGTCCAAAATGTCTCTTTAGGGCTAAATCCTTGATTTTTTAAAAGCTGAATTTGGGAGCAATCCTTTCCAGGCCAGCAAGTGTGGGATTATAAATCAGGATTGGGATTTGAGACCTCATTTGGGCACAGAACAATTGATAAAGATTGAATTAATGGTGGAGATGCAGTTGTGTTTATAAATTTGCAAGGAGTAAAGGCTGGCATTAAGACTGTGGAGGGAAAATGTGTATTTTATAGATGTGTTCTCCTCACGAATGGTATTGGAAATCATTCCTGAGAGCAGCTGCCTGTCCTGGTTATTTATACAACAGCGCAGGTCATTTTAATTCCTCATTTCAGCCTCTTCCCCTCAGCTGGCCATGGGGTGTAACTGCTTATCAATAATTCTTTCAGACTTCTCCCAATTCTTTCAAACCACACAACAATGGCCTTGTGGCTGAATGCTGGTGATGATTTCCTGGCATAGAAATGAATTTTTTTTTTACATTACCTATATCCCTTCAGCCTTTCTCTTTCTTTTGAAAGCTCACAAACGTGTCCTCCATCCTACAGACACCACCCAGCTGGGCTCAAGATGCATTTAGGCAGGAAAACACTTCACAAACTGCTGGCCCTGAAAGAAACTTGGCCCCCAGCCCCTCTGCGATCCTTAAACTGGTCAGATGTGACCCTGGCTGGCTGCTGGAGGGATTTGGGGTTGGGATTTGGGGCTGGGATTTGGGATTGGGATTTGGGGTTGGGATTTTGGGTTGGGATTTGGGGTTGGGATTTGTAGTTGGGATTGGGATTTGGGGCTGGGATTGGGATTTTGGGTTGGGATTTTGGGCTGGGATTTGGGATTTGGGGTTGCCATCAGCCCCCCCAGCTCGTGTGACCCCTCCTGGAGCTCCCCCCAGCTGATCTGCTCCTCTCCCACTGCGGGGTTGGCTCCCAAACCTTGGCACCTGGCTGCTGGAATTTTCCAGTTCGCCACCAGGAGCCGATTTCTGCCTCTCTGTTGCTGTTGAGGAGGCACAAACAGGTCTGTGCAAGCTCCCAAATCACCTGGGAGCTCAGACACTTCCTGCTCAGCAAAAGCTCCCTGGGCCAGGTTTTCTGCTTTGTGTCTGATCCAGGCCCAGGTTTGGGTGATCTGGTGTCAGTCTGGAGCAGGAAGAAGGGAGGTGTGGGAGTTCCCAGCTCTGAGCTGCTTTGATTTCCTTGCCTGCCCTGCTTTTGGTGCTTTAGGTGCCCCCTTGCCATGGCTGGGTGCCTCTGGGAGGGCTGGCAGTGGTGTCCAGGGCTTTGGGATTCCCTCTCACTGCTGGAGAAGACAATCCAGGCACTCATTCCCAAACTTGAGCTGCTTGGATGGCCAGAAATGTGGGAGGGGAAGGTGCAGAATCCTGGAATTTGGGGCAGACCCCACAGCTGACAGGGCGGGCAGACATCCAGGGAAGTCTGGACTGAGGGATTGCTGTGGTGGCACAGTCAGGGATTATTTGGAATCATGGGATTAGGGAATGATTTGGGTAGAAAGGGACCTTAAAATCATCAAATTCCAACCCCAAGGGACAAGGGAGGGGATTTGCAACCCACAGGCTCTGCTGGTGCTCCCACCACCCTGGGTCCACCCCAAATTCTTGGGATACTTGACGGGCTAAACACAGGGAGGGGAGAGAGAAAGGATCTCCATGGTGGTGAGGAACAGCTTCTGCTCCATGGAGGCACTGGGGGCCCAGCTGGGAATACTGGGATGATTTGGAGCAGGAGGGAGGATGGACAGTGTGAATCCTGGGATATTCTGGAGCAGGAGGGAGGATGGACAGTGTGAATCCTGGGATATTTTGGAGCAGGAAATAGGATGGATGGTGTCAATGCTGGGATATTTGGATATTTTGGAGCTGGAGAGAAGATGGACAGTGTCAATCCTGGGATATTTTGGAGCTGGAGGGACTATGGATGGTGTCAACCCCAGGATATTGGGATAATTTGGAAATGGAGGGAGGATGGACAGTGTCAGTCCTGGGATATTTTGGAGCAGGAGGGAGGACGGACAGTGTCAATATTGGGATATTGGGATATTTTGGAAATGGAGGGAAGATGGACTGTGTCAATGCTGGGATATTTTAGAGCAGGACAGAGGATGGATGATGTCAATCCCAGGATATTGGGATATTTTGGATCAGGAGGGAGGATGGACACTGTGAATCCTGGGATATTTTGGATCAGGAGGGAGGATGGACGGTGCCAGTCCCGGGCTCCACCCCGCGGGAGCTCAGCACAGGACCCTGCAGGGCTGCGCAGGTGTTGCCCGGGAAGGTTTCACCTCCAGGCTCCTCCTGGGGATGGAGCACGGTGTGATTTCCCTGCCAGCCTCCAGTCACCCGGTTCCTGACGAAGGGCAGGCCTGGAAGGGGTTTTCACCCGCGGGGTTTGCCCGGAGTGCCACCGGCACCGTCCCCACCGTGCTGCTCTGCCCCTCCCCGCCCCTGCCCGGGGCTCGCAGCCTCTCACCTCCGCCTGCTGAAAGGCTCTTTCAGCGGGGAATCCCTCCCTGCGTGAGCCTCAGCTCAGCTTTTCCAGTTTCACAGCGAGCCTGGGAGCTGGGGAAGGTATCTCATCAGGTTCTGAGGGAAAGGGAGGGATTTCCTGCAGCTCTTCCCCACGGAATCCTTGGGAAACACTCCCTGAGCGGAGTGGGAGCATCCCTGTCCCATTGCTTGATCTGGGGGGTTTGGCCTCCTGTCCTTTTAGGTTTTGGTGTGTTTGATGTTGATCATCCATCCCAGTAACTCCCATTCCACCAGGTCAAAGATTTATGGCCAAAACTCCCGGTGGTGCCGGGTTCTTCCATCACACGGCCAAAATCAGGGACAGGATGAGCCATCCCAACCCTTCACTGTCCCTGCAGGGGACCTGGCTGCCCTCAGTGCTGGGTGACCAAACCCCCACAGAAATTGGAGCCCAGGGTGGGAATTCAGGCCATGAATTCAGGTTTTTTTTCCCCCTGTGGATGATGAGGGCCTTCAGGCGGCTGTGCAGGGAGGGTGGAGAGGGCTGGGACGCTCTGGTGTGGCCCAGGGTGTGGGGTGGAGGTGACATCACTGCTGGGGGAAAATGAGCTCCAGGGAGCTGGGGCTGTCACCTGGATGTGACTTCAGGGGTGCCAGCTTCAGGTCTTTGATGGCACAGACAAAGTGTTGATATCAGCAAGTGTCTTCATTTATCTAAGGGAAGGGGCTGGATTTTGTTGGTTTTCCTTCTTTGGTCTCCATTTAATCTGATTTTGGTTTTGTAGAGGGGTCTGCAGCAGTTTGGGCCACCCAGTTCTGCAGTGTGATCTGGGATCTGGGGTCTGTGATCCTCTCCTGGGACCTGAGGGATGGGGATGGTGTAGGAAAGGACCTGGAGCTTTTATTTTTTTATTTTTTTTTAAAATATAGAATCAGAGAAAGGCTTGGGTGGGTGTGGATGCACAGTGTGGTCAGAGAAGGAGAAAGCCAGAGAAGATTTCCCAGACCTCAGCCTGGAAGACATTGGGGAGTTGGAGATGAAGAATTCCAAACAACCTGCCGCTGTGATCATGTTAACTGTGCTGGGTGATGTTTATAGTAAAGTGTTAATTACCCAATCATGGAAATGCATTAAGTAGATGGCCAGTGAGGTCCACCTGTAGCTAACCAGGTGAAGAAGATCAATCAATAAAGATCAATCAATAAAGATCAATCAATAAAGAAGAGGCTTTAGCCTGTCATGCCTGCTGGATAATGGAATCTTTGTTACTTCCCCGCTGTCCCTGATCCCACCAGAGTTTTGTAACAATTGGTGACCTCCACCCTGTGTGTACCCAGTGGGAAGGAACCTCAAAGATAACCCAGTTCCAACGCTGGCACTGCTCTGATACTGCAGTGCCAGAAGATTCAAAGTTAGTGTTTCACCAGTGATTTACCAGTTGTCACTGGTGTGGGCAGGGTGGGGGCTGAGGGACAGGGGAAAGGTCCCCAGGACCTCTCTGTCCCTTCCATCCCTTCCCTGCCAGGGCTGGATTTTGCCACCCCAACTCCCCCCTCTCCTGGGAAGGCAAACCAATTTCCCTTTCCACTCCTTGTTTGCACTTTTACCCTGTGCACACACTCCTTTTTTTGCCTAATTTCCCACACCTCCACGTGCCCCGTCTGATGGAATCAGAATTTCCTGAGCTCCACGAGGATGGAGCCCAGTCCTGACTCAAGAATCCCACCCCGAGCAGGAGTCATTGAGGTTTGGGGCTGGGACCATTGCCTGGCCACCTTCTGGGTGTAAAATCCTGCCCTGCTGTCCCACCCCAGCTCCTGTCACAGCTCCAGCCATTCCCTGCCACCGGGCAGCAGAGGGGATGAGGAGTTTTCAATTTTCATTTTTTCAATTTTCAATTCTTTTTTCTGCCGAGGTTGGGATTAAATGTGTGAGATGGTATTTCTTGTTCAGACTCAGCTGTTTATTAGTTTTTATTTATATTACAGTCTCACAAAGCATGAGCTCTGCAGCACTTCTTTCTAACAAGTTAAAAATGAACCCACATCTCTCTCTTTACAAGGTCTTTTAAGGATAAACTGTCTAATTAAGAAATGACGCTTAAATTATTTTTACTTTTAACCCAATAACCACNAGAATTTCCTGAGCTCCACGAGGATGGAGCCCAGTCCTGACTCAAGAATCCCACCCCGAGCAGGAGTCATTGAGGTTTGGGGCTGGGACCATTGCCTGGCCACCTTCTGGGTGTAAAATCCTGCCCTGCTGTCCCACCCCAGCTCCTGTCACAGCTCCAGCCATTCCCTGCCACCGGGCAGCAGAGGGGATGAGGAGTTTTCAATTTTCATTTTTTCAATTTTCAATTCTTTTTTCTGCCGAGGTTGGGATTAAATGTGTGAGATGGTATTTCTTGTTCAGACTCAGCTGTTTATTAGTTTTTATTTATATTACAGTCTCACAAAGCATGAGCTCTGCAGCACTTCTTTCTAACAAGTTAAAAATGAACCCACATCTCTCTCTTTACAAGGTCTTTTAAGGATAAACTGTCTAATTAAGAAATGACGCTTAAATTATTTTTACTTTTAACCCAATAACCACTCATGACCCTCAATGCAGACTTTTTTATCTAATTACACAGTATCACTTAAACTCGTGAAGAAGGACCAGCTTTTGTCCTAAAACTTTTATTTTGCTTTATTTATCTTACTATATTCTAAAACTTAAAGTTTTCCACCATGTGATATCACACACTTCTATTCAAACTCCACACCCACAATCCCAGTTTTATCACTCAATTTTGAAAGCTTCTCCACAGCCTCAGGATGTTTGTCCCCCAACATCCATCCCATTCTTCTTTGGGAAAACAACTCCAAATAATCGCTTTTGGGGGCCGGGACATCCCGCTGGAAGCGGCGGCGGGGGCGGGGGCTGGCCGGGGCTGATTTGCTGCTCCGCTCCGAGATTGACAAACTCCTGCCTCGGGTTTAAAAGAAGGGGGAAAAAAAAAAAA
>WEZZ01018653.1:220932-270313 GCA_013400585.1 Chloropsis cyanopogon
AGGGGGGGATTTGGTGCGGGGCAAAACTCTCTCGGCTTTCCTTCCTTTGGCATTCCAGCAAAAAAAAAAAAAGGAAGAAAAAAAAAGGAAAAACCACCCAACAAAACCCACCCAACCTCCTTTAGCTGCCCGAGTCTCTGAATGCCATTTGTCAGGGGGCCCGTAAAAGGGGAAAAAACTTAAAACAATTCTTTATTCGCCTTTCTTGGAGCAAGAGCTGCTTCTTGCCGGGCTGCTATTTTTCTTTTTCTTTTCTTTTCTTTTTTTTTTTCCGGAGGAAAAGTTGGGGATGAGTTTCTGGAGGCTCTGGTTCTTTCTATCTGGCCGTGGATTTATATGTGAATGTATATTTAGTCCCCTGGAAACCTCCGGGCTTGCGTAGTTCCTCCTCCTTGAGGAGCAGAAAGTTTTTGTGTCCCGCAGGAATCTGCTCTCCCTGGGGACACAAAAACTTCGGAGCTGCTCGGGGACCCCAAATCCCCCTCCCCAACCCCAATCCTGCAGGGTTTCTCCCCAAAACCGGGGCTGAGAGCAGCAGGAGGAAGCTCTGACCTTCCAGATGTGCAGCAGCACAGAAAACCACTGGAATGTCATTTTTTTTTTTCCACCCCACTAATCGTGCAGAAGAGGGACTAAACACATTTCTGCTTCCCTTTGGGGTCGTGCTGTTTGTTACCAAATCTCTGCTTCCCAAATTTCTGCCTTCCCCGGGCGGGCTGGGAAATGCCAGAGTGGATGGAGATTTTTTGGGGGCTGCTGGAAAAGTTTCCTGGGAGTTTGCAGAGCTTTTCCCCGGTTTGTAGCGGACGCTCGGAGGCACCGGCGCTGCCGAGCTCCGTCCGTGCTGGATCTCGATTTGTTGGCCGAGGCGAGTTTTGAAATCCGCCAAGTTAAACTCGAGTTCTTCAGGGTAACTTGAGAAGCCGAGAAGTGCCCTGAAGAGCTGGGCTGGCTGCGGTTCAGCTTTTCCGCCCGAATTTTGTGTTCTCGGGGCGGTTTTTGCGGGGTTCCTCTGAGTGTTAACAGCACTGTGTAAAGCGGCGGAATCGCCGATTATTTTCATTTCTGGCCTCTTCAAATGACCTTAAGGAAGAAGAGGTGGGCGTTGGAGGAATGCTTCCACTAAGGCTTTGCTTGTGGAGGCTGTATTTTTTTTCTAACTCAATGAATAAAATGTCCTGGACATCCCTGCGGGGAAATCAGGGGGCACTGGGGGATCCCCGAGCTTGTCCCGCAGAGGAAATTGGGATGTTGGGGCACTGGGAGATCCCCGAGCTTGTCCTGCAGAAGAATTGGGATGTTGGGGCACTGGGGGATCCCCGAGCTTGTCCTGCAGAGGAATTGGGATGTTGGAGCCCTGCAGTGACACCAGCTCCTCTTGTCAGGCCGCCTGCTCGGGCACTCTGTAGCAGCTGAAAATTGAATTATCACCAGACTTCTCTGTCTCAAAGAAAAAACAACATTTTTTTCCCTTTCTCTTGTGCCTGTGCTGAGGCTTTAAGGCTTGCAGAGCATCCTCAGGCACCTCCCCGGCTGTGTTCATTCTCCCAAACCGCTTTTTAAACTTCCCAGGTGACTTTGGAAGCAGCTTTGGGGGCAGCAGGCGGAGCAGAGGATGGCTGGGAGCTTTGCTCTGAGGAATGACTCTTGTGGTGAAAGGCTTTGAGTTTTCCTAATGAGCCGCCTAATGGGACATCAAATCATTTGGGTGAGGGAGGAGCCACGCTGGGGCTGCTGGTGGCATTGACGAATGGTCTTGATGGCTTTTTTTTATTTTTTTTCTAAATTTTTTCCACGTTGTCTTTGGTTTTATTGCAGCTCAGAGCGTGTTCTAATTTCAGGGTAGTTGGTTTCTCTGTGTGGAGAGGTGAAATTTCCCTGCAATCTGTGGGATGGCACCTGGCACGGAGGATTTCCAGCAAATAACAGGGAAATAACAATGTCAGGGCTGCCTCCCAGCACTGCCCATCCAGCTCAGATTTTCCCATATTTGCACAGATGATGTCACACCAAAATCGAACCCACAGACAAAGCTGGAACCCCTTTCTGCTTTCACAAATCCCTGTAAAAACCGAATCGGGTTTCTGGGTGAAACTTTTTTGGATGCAGCAGTTTCCTTTAGTGGCAAAGAGTAATGAGGATCCAAACTAAAATAAAAATGCTGGAAATTATGCTGTATCCTGTTACCAGCTGCTGCTTCTCCCCTTGGCTCTTCCCCAGCCACCTAAACGAGCTAAAAAAAATCTTTATCCAGCCAGTTAAAAGCGAGATTTATTTAAATACTTTGCCAATCAAAAGCGTTGATATTGTTTTACAAGAAGAAATCTGACTTTATTAGTCTGGAATGGATGGCAGTTCCAATTTCCCCTGGAAAAGCTGGATTGTGCTGCCAGGCTGCAATGGGAATTTGGGATTTTAAAGCACCCAGCTGTGGGACAGGCCCCGGCCAGGGCACAGCAGAGCTCTTGTCTTGTTCTTCCAGGGGCAGGAGGAAAACTCTGTGCTGGGAATTCCCTGATTTCAGGGAATTCCTCCAAATTTGGGAAGGGAAGAACCCCACCTCAAACCCCATCTCATCTCTTTGGGGTAACCCAAACCTGCTGGGTGGTCGCTGATTTTTGGTGTGCACACAGGGACAGCAGTGAGGACTCACCTGGCTCTGACCAAAACATGTTTTTAATGGCAAGTTTAAATCAAAAAGCTGCCTTGGTGCTGTTTCTAGTGCTTGTGGCGTGCCCCAGACAAATCAGGAAGAACTGGGAAGGGGTTGTGAATCCTGATTATAAATGGGTGCTGTCCCTGCCCTTTGGGAT
The DNA here is from genome assembly GCA_013400585.1 of Chloropsis cyanopogon. Taxonomy (NCBI): domain Eukaryota; kingdom Metazoa; phylum Chordata; class Aves; order Passeriformes; family Irenidae; genus Chloropsis; species Chloropsis cyanopogon. The sequence goes on from WEZZ01018653.1 coordinate 223,746, forward strand.
TCGGAATTGGAGATGGATTTTTCAGGTTTTCAGCACTGCAGGGCTTGTGCTGATGTCTCTCAGAATTGGGGGGGGCTCAAATATCTGCTGTCCCCCTCTGAGTGATGCAGGGGTGGAGCTGGGGCAGCCCTGATTTACCTGGGGAGTTAATCTGGGTTCCTTAGCCCTGAGTGTGCCTGCAGCAAGTGCTCAGCACAGAACCCCTGGGGTTGGAAAAGACTCCCAGGATCACTGAGCTCAACCTTTGAACACCACCCTGTCAATGACACAAGTTAAATTCTTAAATTCTGAAGGAGATTTTCTATTTTTTTCCTCATTTTCTCGTTGTCCCAGAGGCCCTGAGTGACACAGGGATGTCCCCAACGGCCTTGGCAGGGCCTGGCTGCTTTTCCTCTGCCCTGGAGCTGTCTGTCCATCCGAGTCCCCCTGTCCCCAGGGCAGAGGATCTGCCTTCACACCTGCTTTGAGTTGATTTGATTTCTGACACAGCCAGAGGAGCAGGAGGAATTGCTGTGGGAAGTGGCGTTCAGAGATGTTTGGAGTTCTGTCTGGACTTCAGGAAAAATCTGGGAGTGCTTTCCAGGAAACTGCTCCTCACTGCAAAGGGTTTATCTGCTGGGGAGCTCAAACTGGCCTTTAATTCTCTCACTAATCACTTTTGGTCTCGTGTCCTGACTCCTGGGTCTGGAAGCTGGGGTGCCCTTCCCAAAGTGCTGGGGGAGGGATGGCAGTCCCTGTGGAAACGTGGGAATCTGCACTTTGGGAAAACTGCAGGGAGCAAAGAGCTGGGAATGTTTTCACAGAAATTCTGGGGCTTTCTGGCCCTGTCCAGCCTGGCCTTGGGCACTTCCAGGGATCCAGGGGCAGCCACAGCTGCTCTGGGCACCTGTGCCAGGGCCTGCCCCCCCTCCCAGCCAGGAATTCCTTCCCAGTATCCCATCTAAACCGATTTTCTCTCAATTTAAAGCCATTCCCCCTCACCCAAAGCCCCCCACAAATTTTGTTGGCAGCACTTGAAGGGGCTCTGAGGGCTCCAGACTCTTTGGGAAGAGCAGCTCCAATCTAGAGCTGGTGCTCTGCTCTCATGGGAATTAACTTTAGAGTGAGCAGCCCCCAGGGCAGGGGAAACCGGGACACCAGGATGAATCTGGCATTTCATCCCCTCTGTCCACACTCACCCGTCTCTGCTTTTGCCTTCTGAGTTTAACTGGAGTTTGATCCTCAGGATCACTGCTCTATAAAATAATTTTGGATCATTTGGTAGAGAAAAGTATAAAACATTGTTTGGGTCCTGTGGAAAACGTGGGTGTCAGTTTGGAACACCCAGATTTTGGTAAGTGGGAAGTGCTGGCTAAAGTGAGAAGAATTCTCTGGGAAATAAATCAGGAATAAACCCCAAAACACACCTGAGGTGTTTTTCATGTGGGGGAAGAACTCTTCCCCTCTGCTCCATGCTTCCATCCAGCACAGACTCCCCATCCCATATTTAGGACTCTGCTGTGGGTCTCTGATGTTGCTGCTGCCCAGGATGTTTTTGGGAATGCTGAACTGGTGGAACTGGGTCAGGTTTGACCTGCAGGATTGATCCCACAGAAAAATCAGTGTCAGGGAGATGTGCCCACCTGACCTTCTGCAGTCCAGGGTGATCTTCCCGTGTAAATTCTTGGGTTTCAGCCTCTGCTTTGGGTGGAATTTGTCCGTTCTCTTGGATGTATGGCAAGGCTGGTTGATACAAGCAGCACTGGTGTGGTGTGGGAGGTGCTGGTCCCAAAAAAAGGGATCAGGAGCCTCAGGGGGGCTGATGCCATCAAAGGCTTCCCCCCTTTTCTTTTCCCCCCTTTTCTTTTCCCCCCTTTTCTTTCCCCCCNCTTTGTGATTTCCCTTTCCTCTTCCCTCCTCAGGAGAAATTTCTTCACTTCCATCCTGCCCTCACTTCATATCAAATATTTTACTCTCCCTGCTCAATCTGGTGTGATTGGGACTGAATTTTCAGTCCTTAAAAAACACAATAAAACCTTTGTGTGCAACAAAGCAACACCGAGGATGGGAAGAATGAGCAAAACCGGGGGAACAAAAATTAAAAATAATAAAAAAAAAAAAAAAAGGTTGAGACATGAAAGAATGGAAACATTTTGTTGAAATCTAATGTTATATGGAAAAAATTGGGTTGGCAACGTGGTATAATTAACCACTGGTTACTGTTGGCAAGTCCAAAGGCTCTTGAAATTCAGCCTAGCACTGGCTGAAGCATCCAAATGATGTCGTGGTTTCTCTGTGGACGTGTCTGGAAAATCTGTGGAACTAAAATAAATAAATGAAGGAACTACACAAAAGGCATTTTTGAGGTCGGTTGCTCCAAGTCTGGGCTCTTTTTTTTTTTTTCTTTCCAGAAGCCAAAAGGATTCTTAACATCATCTGGAAGCTTTCACAATGATGAGATGTCATTTTTTAAAAGGAGGAAAGTTGTATTAATGTATTTACAACAGAGTTTTTCTTCAAGTTCGTGTAATTAGCCTGAGAGAAAAAGGAGAATTTAGGGGTTGAGTGAGTGGAAAAGCTGCATCAGGGCTCAGTCCCAAACTCTGCCGTGGGTTTTGTCCCAGCCCTCAGCAAACCCCTGGATTTCCCATGTCCTGGGGGCTGATCCTGCATCCCTGTGTGGAGCCTGGCCCTTGAACACGATTTTATTGCTGATGTGCCAATAAAATCTGGGTTTTCAAGCAGCTCCAGGAGTCTCCTTCCACCCCTGTGCCTCAGGTTGTGTTGGTGATTGATTCTTTCTACTTGAAAATGCTTTTCCTCCTTGGGATATTTTTTTTTCCTGTTGGGCAACACCAGTGCCCCTCACCCTGCAAATCCAGGCAGTTGTTTGGATTTTGTATCTAGATTTGGGACAGGTTTTTTGAAGATTATACCAAGAGCACTGTGCTGTTCTGTTGGCCACTCTCAAAATCCTTTGAATTAGATCTAGAAAGGAAATTTGGAGCAGAAGATCATTTGGGCAGCCACAAAAATCCTTCAGTTCACTGGGAAAAAAAGTCCCTTTTTGGGGTGCAAATGGAAGGGGGATGTGCTGGATAGTGATAAACTGAAGTTCATCTTTAATAATGTTTTTTTACTTTTAATATTTTTTTTTTTACTTTAAAAATGCTTTTCTTCTTTGGGATTTATTTTTTTCCTGGGTGTCCCTCACCCAGCAAATCCAAGAGGTCATTTGGGTTTTGGCTTTAGATTTGGACAGGTTTTTTACAGATTATACCAAGAGCACCGTGCTGTTCTGTTGGCTGCTCTCAGAATCCTTTGAGTTAGATCTGTAAAGGAAATTTGGAGTTGTTTTCCCAAAGAGGAATGGGACGGATGTTTGGGGGCCTCTTCTTCTCCTTCAGCTTGATGAACACTGGAATTATCTTACCTTCAATTTATAATTCACCCATTTATTATTTAATTTATTTACTCTACAAGTTATTAATACATATTTGCCTAAATCTCCCTGTCAGCTGGGGGTGACCCCGTGTGCCATCCCTGCCTGGATCCAGCTGTGCATCTGCAGCCAGGGAATTCTTTCAAAATAAAGAAAGCAAAAATTGTTTCCTGGGCTCAACTTTTCAAACTGCTTCAAGGCCTTTTTTTTTTTTTTTTTTTTTTCCTTCTCTTTCTCTTTTTTTCTTTCTCTTTGCACCAATTTGCAAAGGAGGGGAGTTTGCAGGGCTGAGGAAGGAGCAGAGTGGGAAAGGAGAGGTCACTGAGGGGTCTGCTGGGGTCCCTGCTCATCCCTGTCAGATTCAGGGACCTGATTTTGTGTTTGTGCCTGTCAGCTGGAGCTGCTGCTTCTCAGTAAGGAAATTCAGCAAGGAGCCTGAGCTCCTGAGCCTGGCTGGCCTCTCCTCCTCTGCTTCTCCTCCCTCCACCCCCTTTTTTTGTTTCCAAGACAATACTGGAGTAAGAATTCGCTGCAGCCGAATTCCTGGAGATGACACTGCCAGTTTCCCAGGATCTCTCATCCTCCTGCAGTCTTTTACCCAGGGATTTTTTGCTGCAGCTCATTCAACCCTCAAATATGAATTAAGCAGTGAGTTTGTGGGATTTGATTTTATTTTTTTTTTCATGCTGGATGTGCTGGAATGAGATACCTACTGTGTGTGCTGCAGGGGAGAGATCTGCTCCGAGGGCTGTGGTTCAGCAGCTGAATAATGCAAGCATTGTTTGGGTGCCCTTATTTCCAGCTTGCACCATTAAAAGTGAATAGAAAGGTCAAGGAGATGAGTCACAGTGAACACAAGTGTCATTCTGCTCAGGAGAAACGGGAAAAAGGAGCTTCCAAGCGAGGTGTTTCAGCTTTGCTGTGCTGGACTCGCAGGGAAAACGAGAGGAAATCCTGGCTGGGATCTGCTGGAGTGCTCAGGCACCCAAAACCAGCAGCCAGGGGCTGGAGCTGGGCTGTGGCAGCTGCAGGGGCTCTGCTGGGAAGATCCAGGTGATGCTCTGGATGAGCTGGGCTTGGAGAGCAGAGAGCTGCAGGGGGAGGGCTGGCAGCTCTGGCGCTCCTGCACAGCCCCTGGTACCCAACAATTCCTCCAAAGCCGTGTGGAAGTGCTAAAACTCGGCCAGGATCAGCTCCCCTCAGCTTTCATGGCCAGGGTGGGTGGAGGTGCTCTCAGAGAGGGACAAGGACAAGGGTTTTAAACTGCCAGAGGGATAATGGGAAGGAATTCTTCCCTGTGAGGATGTTCTGGCCCTGGCACAGGGTGCCCAGAGCAGCTGTGGCTGCCCCTGGATCCCTGGAAGTGTCCAAGGCCAGGCTGGAGTGACCTGGGATAGTGGCAGGTGTCCCTGGATGAGCCTGAAGGTCCCTCCCAACCAAACCATTGTGTGATTCCGTGATTATCCCTGAAATTCTGGTGGGATTTTGAGTGGTGGGGTCTCCCTCTCTCCCTGCAGCACCCCAGAGCAGAGATTCCCTGGAGCTGAGCACAGCCCCGAGCCCTGCCTGCCCTTTGCAAATACCCATTTGTAAATGAAGCTTTTTGAATTTCCTGCCCAAATCCTGCTCCAACCAGCCCCAGGCAGGCGGGGAAGCACGGGCAGAGCCCTGGGAAGGGGAATGTGGCCTGAGCTTTTCCCTCCAATTGCTGCTGGAATTGCACTGGAGCAGCAGCAGTGGCCAGGGCACTGGAGGAGTTCAGGGTTGTTAATGCTTTTAAAATAATTTTTAAATTTTGTGATTCTGTAATTTTAATAGGGAAGAGTTTAAAACCTGGGCTTCTGTACCTGTTTCCTTTTTTGCACCCTCCTCTGGGTTTATCATGAGTGTATTTATTATCAGTTTGGCTCATTGTTTTTTCCCTGTCCTGGCAAGGAAACAGCCCCAGTGCATTTGGGATCGTGGTGTGCTGCCACAGACTCCCCTGCACATTGTCCAGCACTCCTTTGGGCTTTTGGCAGCGTTTGAGCCCTGAAAGTACAGAGGAATATTGAAATTTTTGATTTCTAGCCATTGGATTTTTCAGTTCTGAAGTCACTCTGCTGGTGTAAAATAGAGATTCCTCTGAAAAGGAGCAAAATCCTCAGAATCCTGATTTATTCTGCACATTCAAAACACACCTTCAGTAGGGAACCAAAGCCAACCCTTCTCCTTGTCCCTCTAATCGGGGCTAATTTCCACAAACAACTTTGCAAATGAATTTGCCAGCTCAGCTTTGATCCCAGGTGGCCAAAAATTCCACCGGAATTCCAGTGGATATCAAATGTCTGGGAACTGGGGCTGGTTTGCTGCTGAGGCAGGAGAATCGTGGAATGGTTTGGGCTGGGAGGGCCAGGGGAGGTGCTGAGCGAGGGCTGGAGATGGTTTTGGGGGGCTGTGGGGTGAAACACTGGGATTGTGACATTTGGGCTGGAATTCTATGGGAATTCAGGATTTCTGCAGGGGGATGAGGGGTGGGAGGAGTTTTCCTGCTGCCAGGCAGGGAGAGGTGTGGCACAGCAGAGCTGAGCGAGGGCTGGAGCTGATTTTGGGAGGTTGAGCCTGGTTTGGGGTGAAACACTGGGATTGTGACATTTGTGCTGGAATTCCATGGGAATTCAGGATTTCTGCAGGGGGATGAGGGGTGTTTGGCTGCTGGCAGGCAGGGAGAGGGTTGGAGCAGAGCTGAGCGAGGGCTGGAGCTGATTTTGGGAGGTTGAGCCTGGTTGTGGAGTGAAACGTTGGGATTGTGCTGGAATTCCATGGGAATTCAGCATTTCTGCAGAGGGATGAGGAGGCTGGAGATGGTGGGAGCAGAGCTGGGCTGTGATTCCATGGCAGAAGCCTTGAAGCAGGGCACAAACCTCCCTGGAAATGCCCCTTGGAGGGTTTTCCCTGGAAAATGCCAGGCTGCCCGTGCCTGAAGCACAGGATCTGCTGCCTGGGGGCTGCTCGGTGGGAAGCTGGGGATTCCCTGCAGGACCAGCCTTGCTTCCAAACGCTCATCCTGGTGTTTTCCTCATTCCCTCTGCCTGCTGTGACAGCGAGGGCAGGTCCCTGAGAGTCCCCCGGTGGTGTCTGTGCTCCAAGAGAGCCACCAGGGCTGGGGAGGGAAGCGGATTTATCCCTCTGGCACTCGGGATCCGATGGAAAACTGCGAGGAATGTTCTCTCAGCAGGGCTTGCCGGCACCGGGAGAGGCACATTATCACGTCCTGTGCACTTGGGGGGAGAAAGTCCCTCACTCTGCCTCTCTCGAATGTTTAAATTAAAACAATCTGGCTTTTCTGCAGCTCTTGGATGCTTTCCCTGCTGACCTCAGGAGCTGGGATGGGAGGAGGAGCCAGCAGACCCGAGCTGGCTCTGGGTTTTGGTTGGTTTTATTTTTTTTTTTTCCCTTCAAGTCCTGAATCCCTGCAGGATGCAGAAGAGCAAAACAATGAGGGCCATATCTGCTCTGGAAACATCCATTTTTCCCAGTGCTCTGTAATTAAGGAGCTATATCAGGAGGCTGGGAGGCTGGAGGGAGCAGGCACACGCTTTTCCAGCCCCAGACATTCCCAGAAAAGACTGGATCAGCCTCTGAGAGGATCAGCCTCTCACCCCTCAAACAGGACAAGGTGCTCCAGAGCCTTTGACAGCCAGCCCTGAGGATGCTGGACCTTCATCCCCAAATTCCAAACACAGCCCTGCTCTCTGTGCTGGGAATTCTGCCTGGATTTCCAAATCCTTAAGATCTTTTCCAACTTCAGTGACTCTGAAAGTCAGCCCAGGGTTCTGCCCTGACCCTCTGAGGCTGAGTTTTGTCCTGGCTGGGCAGAAATGGGATTTTTGGGCTCCCTGGCTGTGCCTCAGGCTCTTGTAGACTGCCCCGGTCTACGTGGAGCTGGGGGTGGATCCAGGGCCAGGAGAAGCCTCTGCTGATTTTGGGAATTTGGGCAGGGAAGAAGCACAGCAGCATCATTCCTGAATTACAAAACTTCCCTTCATCTCTTCCTGCCGCTGCTCTTCACTGCCCACAGGAGTTTTTGGGAATTTTTCCAGCATTTTTCAGTCCTGGGCGGGATTCAGGGTGGGCAAACACAGTGGGATTCCTTGTGGCAACAGGGATAACCCCAGACTGATCCAGATTTTTCCTGTGAAATAGAAACCAGAGCCAAACCCAGAGCTCGGTTTGGGTGTGGAAATACCCATGGAGAACTTTGGGCTGCTCAGCTGAAGGGAATCAAAATCCCCAGCAATAAACCCCGGGATGCTCTGGGACAGAGGCAGAGCACAAGTTAAAGGTGTTCTGCATGGCATCATCGCTCCCAAATGACAAAACTTCCCTTCATCTCTTCCTGCTGCTGCTCTTGCCGTGCTGCCTTTGCTGCTCCCAGGAGTTTTTGGGAATTTTTCCAGGATTTTCCAGTCCTGGGTGGGATTCAGGGTAGGCAAACACAGTGGGATTCCTTATGGCAATGGGAATAACCCCAGGCTGATCCAGATTTTTCCTGTGAAATAGAAACCAGAGCCAAACCCAGAGCTCGGTTTGGGTGTGGAAATACCCATGGAGAACTTTGGGCTGCTCAGCTGAAGGGAATCAAAATCCCCAGCAATAAACCCCGGGATGCTCTGGGACAGAGCCTGAGTTGAAGCTGTTCTGGGGGTGCTGAGAGCCCAGCAGGGTTTCCCTGCCTGCAGCTCCCTTCTCCAAAGCCTTGGCCAGACAAGCCGGGGCCCTCCTTGCCCTGGGGACGCCGATCCCAAATCCTGAACAGCCGTGCTGCTAAAAGGAGCAGGATCCCTGCAAATAGCTGAGCCTCTGCTGCTGCCCCTTTCTTGTGGCCTGGGATGAAAGTTTTTCATGGATTAAGCTGAAACATCTGCTTTTGGGGGAGTGAAATCTGCCCCAGACTTTGCAAAACCCAGGGTGGGATCTGGGGCTTTGTTGGGGTCGTGTTGATGATTTTTCTGCTGGTGGCAAAATGCCCAAATTCGATTTTAGTCAATGGAAAGTCTAAAAATAGATGTGGGAGATGAGAGGGAGCTTCTGCGAAACTGAACTGGGCTCTCTGATGCTGAGTGTCGAAAGTGCCCCAAGAAATTGATTTTGGGGGAATTTCCTCCCTGTTTTATTGAGCCAGGGATGAGAGTGGAGGGAGTGCTGGTGCAGGCAGGGAGGCCAGGGCTGTTCAGTGTCAACTGACACAGGAAAATGTGGAAAATTCTTCTGGGAAGTCAGGCCTGGTTGGGAATAATCATTGAGGAACCCTGGAGGTGAAATTGCCCAGAGTGGAGGGAAGGGATGGGTGTGAGGCAGGAGCTGCTTTTGAGCTGAATCTGACCTGTCATATCCTGGGGTTTATATTAAATTATTCAATTATTTCTGCATGGCAGTGCTGGGCTTACAGCTGGATCTTTCCTGCATCCATGTCCTGGTGGGTTTGGGCAGGGGGAAGCAGGAGAAGGGCAGAGTCCTTCCCAAACTCTCCCAGTTTGGAGTGCTGCACGCAGCTGGTGTTGCATTTCCTAGGATGATTTCTCCCTTCTCTGGAATAACCTCTCAGCATGCTCATGGAGGGATCACTCTTTGCATTATAAGGACAACATTTCTTTTCCTGTAGCTGTGGAAAATCTCCCTTCCCTCTGTGTTAGAAACGAGGGCACAGAAAAATGTCCTCAGATCAATTTTAACCCCAGTGCCAAGTTGTTTATATGCTGTTTATTTAGTGATGAGGAGAACATCAAAATGCTGCATGCAGGCATCAATCTCCCTAAAATACAGGATAAAATACAGGATAAAATATGCTGATAACTCAGCAGCTGCCTTGTCTCCAGGTTCCTAAATATTTCCTTCCCTCATTTCTCTCAGAGTGCCTTTAACTCCTCAGTGTGCAGGGATTGGGGTAAAAACACCAACCACAATTTCTCCCTGTTCACAAATGATTGGAAAGTTCATCCTGTGCTTTTCCAGGTGCTGGAATTGTGCTCCTTCCCTCACTTCTCCCACATGGCAAACCCAGTGGAAGGAATGGCTCCCAGAGTGAAGGGACAGAGGGATTCTTGTCTCAGTTTCACCACAACCAGAGCAGGAGCTGAAAGGCAACCTCTAAAGTGTGACCCCAAAATTGGGATTTGCAGCTGTTAAAGGGGGAAAATGGGATTGGGCTTGGTAGGGAGGGAATGTCTGTCAGGGAGGGATGGAGTGAGGAGTCAGAGATAAATTTTATCTTTGGTTTATTCCAAGCTGGGCATGGCAGGGGTGCAGCAGCTTCCCTGGGAAGGGCCTTGCAGTTGTCCTGCTTGTTCCCTGACTGCTCTCCAGGGAGTTCTGTATCCACCCCAAATCCCCTTCCTTATCCTTATTTGTTTCTCTTCCTTATCTGATGTTGTGGGGCCTTTTATTTATGCTGGTGTCCTGATAAATCCTCAGGCTCCTTGGGGATAGGAATCACCCAAAAAAAGCTTGGACCTGATGATCCTTGAACCTGAAATTCCATAACTCTGTGATGGTAATTCTGTAATTGCAGAAGCTGGGCAGGGTTAGGGTTAGCTGGCAAAATTCCAGGGATAAAAAGTGGATTTGAGTGGGCAGGGTTAGGGGAGGACTGGGAAGGGAAAGGAAGGGAAAGGAAAGGAAAGGAAGGGAAAGGAAAGGAAAGGAAAGGAAAGGAAAGGAAAGGAAAGNAGGGCAGAGGAGGACTGGGAAAGGAAAGGAAAGGAAAGGAAAGGAAAGGAAAGGAAAGGAAAGGAAAGGAAAGGAAAGGAAAGGAAAGGAAAGGAAAGGAAAGGAGGAAGCTCTGAGTTCTTGGCACACCTGGAATTCAGGTGGGTGGCTCTCCTGTGGCAGTGGAGGCAATCACAGTGAATTCCTGCTCGCTGCTGTTTTGCTTCTGGGAATTCTGCAGAGCTCCAGGGAGTTCCTGGCATTTTGTGCAGCCCCTGGGTGAGAGGCACAAGAGCCCTGCCTGTGCTTTAAGGTGTTTATTTTGCACCCTGCCTTCTGCCTCATCCCGTGTCCCTGGAGGGCTTTCCTGGATCATTCCTCCCAAGATCCCCTGGATTTCTCAGGCACACTTATCCCTCTTTTCTGACCATACCTTGCAGCATTATTCAGGGAGATGCCCAGTTTGCCATTCACCTCGAGGAAATGCCAGCAGAGAATTTGTGCCTCATTCAGGAGTCCCCATTTTTACCCTCACGTTCCCAATATTCCCTGGGCTGATCCTTCCCCTTCCTCAGTGGCCATTTTTTTTTTATTATCCCAGCCCTGCCTTGCTTTACCATCCCCACAAAAATAAACAGCCCCATCTCCTTTTGCCCTCCATTGTTCCTCTCTTTTGTGCTAAGTACAGTAATGCCTCTGAGCCACCCCAGGGCTCCCTGGTTCCCATCCCTCTCACAAAGGCCCCCTTTTCTCCTCCTTTGGGGGCTTTGGGGCTCTGCAAAGGACCCTGTGCTCCAGAGGAAAAGAGCCCCTGCCTTTTTGTAGCTGTCACTTCTCCCTGCTCCTTTAATTAGACTTGATCCCACTCGTCTTTTTGTTTCCCTTTAACCCTGCTTTTTTTTCCTGCAGGGAGGGAAGTTTTGGAGGAATTTGGCAGCTCCTTTCCTACCTGGCTCACACAACTCTCTTCCTTCTTGGGTTAGGTTGGGAGGAACTTTAATTCCAAGGCTCCAAATTCTCCTAAATATTTCCTGTTTGTGGCATTACATATTTGGGGTTCAGGTTGAGAAGAACTTTAATTCCAGGGTTCCAAACTCTCCCAATATTTCCTATTTGTGGGGTTGCATATTTGGAGTCCAGGTTGGGAGGAATTTTAATTCCAAGGTTCCAAACTCTCACAATATTTCCTGTTTGTGGCATTACATATTTGGGGTTCAGGTTGAGAAGAACTTTAATTCCAGGGCTCCAAACTCTCCCAATATTTCCTATTTGTGGCATTGCATATTTGGAGTCCAGGTTGGGAGGAATTTGAATTCCAAGGTTCCAAACTCTCCCAAATATTTCCTGTTTGTGGCATTGCACACTTGGAGTCCAGGTTTTCTTTCCAGCTCTTTGTGTGGCTCCCCCACATTTTTGCCTCCCTGGATGTTTTGATGCTGCTGCCCCCATTGAAAGTAAAATATTCATAAATATTCATAAATATTCATGCTGGAGGCACCTTCCCTCCTCCTGCCTGCCTGCTTTTCCAAACACCAGACCTGCTATCTCCTCATGCACTCTGCCATGTGTGACACCTTTCTCCAGGTGAGGGGTCTCTCCCTGTGGTGATTTCTGCTCTGATTCTGCTGGGATTTCTGATGATTTCTGCTCCTGCTGGGTTTCCAGGGATGCTTCACCCCCACCAGGATCTGCCCTCTGGTGCAGCTGAGCTGTTTTCCCACCTCAGCAATATCTCACAACTCAGAACCCCCTACTCAGAGCCCTGGCACAGATTTAGATGGGAAATCATTCCCAGCTGTGTTTTCAGTGACCAGGCTGGGGCAGCATCCCTCAGCCACCTCTGCCATCCATTCCACACCGTGCTTGTCCTGCCAGCCAGATGATTTAGGATATCAGCAGATCCACCTTCAACCCCTGCCAAAATTAAAGCTTCTCCTCCCTCTGCCCGTGCTGCTGCCTTGGGTGGTACCTGTGACACTCCTGGGGTGGTTTTGGGCTGCATTTCCAAAATCACCTTGGAGTCAGCTGCCTCAGAACAGAACAATTTAGGCTGGGAAAGACCTCCCGATGCCAGCACTAAACCAAAGTGCTCTGTGCTTCCAGAGCACCCTTGGCAGCACTGGGGAAGGGTTTTCTGCTCCTGGTTCCTTTCCCTGGGTGAGGTTTTGTTGGTCTGAGTGTCAGGCTGGGCTTGGCACAGGACAGCAGTGTCTGGATCCTGTTTAACCTCAGTGTTTTCCAAACCCCACTCTGGGGTGCTGAAGGAGAAAACCTGGAGGTGAGTTTGGCACAGGCAGCTCTGGAGGTGACAGCTGTGTGGATTTTTGGGCAGATTCCTGCTCCTTGTCTGCTCCACAAGCCCGGGGTCAGGGTAAAAACTGTCCCAGGTCCACAAGGACATTGGTGGCCATCCCCAGGGAATGACAGAGTCATCCCAGGGCTCTGCTGGAGGCTGAGACAGCTTAAGGGAAATTAATGATGCTTCTGGGGTGAGGAAACTTCCAGTTTCATGTTAATAAAGCACATGTTTAATTAAGACTTAATGAGGAACATGTGTGATTAAGGAGAGCTTTTGGTTGCTCAGGTCAGCAGGGCTGGTGCTCAGAGCTGCTCAGGAGCTCTCCCTTCGCTCTCCCCGACTCCTGTGACCCTGCTCGAGGCCTTTGTGTTATCACCCTGCTTATCAGAGCAGAGGAGAAGAGATTTAGCAGGAAATTCTGGGAGCCTTTGAAGCAGTGAAAGGTTTAATGCCAAGGTAAAGGCCCTGTGCCGTGGAGGGAGCAGCTGAAGACGTGGTTGATGTGTCAGGTATTGATTTCTTTGCTGCTTTTCACTCATCTGTTTTCAATCTGCTGCTCTTCTGCACCTTTGGAAGGGTGAGAATGATGTGGGCTCTGCCTGTTCTGCACTCAAGTCGTGGGCAGAGAACAAATCAACCCCAATCTGCTCAGTCCAGCGATGTGGGATTAATCTTTGGAGCCAAGAGCCTCCTGTGGGGCTGCAGAATTCAGTGCAGGAGCAAAACCTCTCAGCCCTGGAGCTCGGGGCACCGATTTTACTGCTGGAGGTGCCCAGGGTGGCTGTGTTGGGTCTCATTTGTGTCTCTGTGCTGTGATTTCACTGCCCAGCATCCTGAAAATGAATGGTTTTGTGCTGTGTTCTTAGAGAAATGTGATTTTTTTTTTGGTTTTTATTGCCCATCTCTCAGGGCTGGGTCCTGCCAGCCTCGTTAAGGAAATTGCCACGGAGCAAATTGGGATTGTTGGAAAGCAAAGTTATATATTCTTCTTCAGTGGGATTTAGGGCCTGGAAGAGTTCTGTGGGAGCATCTGGCTGGGCTGGGCTTCTGCACAAAACCTCCCCTCTAAAAGCAGATTTATTTCCAAAGCTGGGCTTTGTTGGTTTCCCTTGGAAAATTCAGTTGTCTGATGGCAAACTGGCTCTTCAGTGTTATCAGAAAGCAAAATAAAATCCAAATGTGGTCACTGGCCCTTCCCTGCAAGGCAGTGATGGGAATATTGAGTTTTATCTCTTTTTAATTGCATTGCACAAAATTGGAAGGGATTTAGGAACCAGCACTTGAAGCAGTGATGGGAATATTGAGTTTTATCTCTTTTTTTAATAGATTCCAAAAAATTGGGAGGGATTTAAGAACCAGCACCTGAAGCAATGATGGGAATGTTGAGTTTTGTCTCTTTTATAATAAATTTGAGAAAATTGGAGGGGATTTAGGAGCCAGCACCTGAAGCAGTGGTGGGGTTTGGAGGCTGGAACAAGTCAGGGCGGGAAAGTCCTCTCTGGAGACTCAGCACGAAGGGATTTCAGTGTTGAAGATTTGCTCAGATTGGTGAATTTAGTCACATTTTGTGTGGGACTTGAGGGTCCAGGTCTGCTGTGGGTGCCCTGCAGGAATTCTGGGAAAGGCTCATCCCAAAAGCTGCTGTGTGAAACAGAGAGGCCTAAAAATGCCAGTTCCAGGGTCTCAGCCTGAACCAGCCACGAGTGAGCATTTCTGACCCCTTTTTCCATCAATTTTCCATTTCCCAGAGGAGGCAGAGCCATCCCTGCTCCATCCCCTTGTCCCAGTCCTGGATTTTCCAAGGGGAGCAGCAGGGCTGGGACATCACTCCAGTCCCCCAGCAGCACTGACAAGGAGAGCTCAGTGATTTTTATAACTGTCATTGGCCCCTAATTAGATGTTTGATGCCAAAGTAATGATCATAAAAGGCTCTTTATTTCAAACAAACCCATGTGAATAATTCTGTAAATATTTGTCTGGGCCAGCCTTGGGTTGAGTCCTGGGAAAGCTTTTTGGATGAGGATCTTGGATCTTTCTTGTTGGCTTTTATAGGAGCATATTTCAATTTTTTAGATGCTATCTTTGGGTTTGAGTCCTCCTGCGTGGAGAATGGAAGACCTGAAATGACATCTCAGCTCTTAAATGCAGCAGCTGTTTCCAAAGTCACCTTGTAACCAGTTTAATAGGGAATATCTGAAAGGAGGGAAGGGAAGGAACATGCAGCTGGCACCCAAATTCCCTCACATCACCCCTTGGAACCCCATTGGGGCTGCTGTGGCTTCCAGGCAGATGAAGCCAGGATTTTATAGGAATTGCTGAGGAAAGATCCATCAGCTCTTGGGATGGTGGTGAGGAGTGGGGTTTGGGGTGGCTTTGCAGCCTGGGAGGAGTTTGGATCCCATTGAGGGGATCCATGGAGAGGTTTGGATCCCATGGAGGGAAGGGTTTGGATTGGAGAGGTATGGATCCACATGGAGGGGATCCATGGAGAGGTTTTTATCCCCATGGAGAGGTTTTTATCCTCATGGAGAGTTTGGATCCCATGGAAGAGTTTGGATTCCCATGGAGGGGATCCATGGAGATGTTTTTATCNCCCATGGAGGGGATTCAATTATGGAGAGGTTTTTATCCCCATGGAAGGGTTTGGATTCTCATGGAAGGGATCCATGGAGATGTTTTTATCCCCATGGAGATGTTTTTTATCCCCATGGAGGGTTTGGATCCCATGGAGAAGTTCAGATCCCTGTTTTGGGGTTTGTATCCCAAGCAGAGGTTTCTATNTCTCATGGAAGGGATCCATGGAGATGTTTTTATCCCCATGGGGAGATTTTTTTATCCCCATGGAAGGATTTGGATCCCATGGAGAAGTTTGGATCCCATGGAGGGGATCCATCCATGGAGAGGTTTGGATTCCCATGGAGAAGTTCAGATCCCTGTTTCGGGGTTTGTATCCCAAGCAGAGGTTTCTATCCCTATGGAGAGGTTCGCATCCCGGCAGGTGGGATGGGGAGGGAGGATCTGGCTAATTAGCTCAGTAATTAGCTGTGATTGGGCTCCTGAGGGCTGTTTGTAATGCAGATACCGCTCGGGGCGTTAATGGGGTTGCCCTTTCTCCCCTAATGACCGAGGAGCAGAGATCACAGAGCTCTGCCAAGGCTGGGCAGGAGTTTCCCGTGCTGCCCTAATCCCTCTGGATTCCCATTTAATGGGAACAAATCCTCTCCCTGAACCAAGGGGTGCAATCCCGGGATTTTAATGTAAAAAAAAACCCCCAAATTTGCCATTTTTGAGCTCGGGCAGCTCAGAAATACACCCTGTACCCGTGTTTTATTTATAATGGGGAACGGGAAAGGAACAGGAGCTGGATGTTGTGCTTGGATGAGCCTCTGCTGCATGTTTGGAATCACCAGATTCTATATTATCATAAAAAAACCCCACTGGCCTACAGTAAAATAACATTCCCTGGCGATGTTCACAAGGAAATCCATCTAAACACCTAATTGGGAGCAAGACCCGCTGGATAAATGTGGATTAGAATTGAGAAAATCACTGGGAACGTGGAATTTAAGTGGTGAATTTCTCCCTGCTCTCAAAGACATCCCTTGAGGGCATCTCCGCTCCTTGGGGGCTGAGAAAGGATGAAATTCAGTTAATTTTGGGCTTTTTCCCTCCTGTTCTTCCCGTGAAAGCAGCACCTGTGTGGTGCAGTGTGGGTTATATAAACTCAGGAATTAATGCTCCGGAGAAAACTTTGGGGAAACAAGCTTCAGAAACACTTCTCCTGAAGTCAAGCAGGTATTAATTTGAAATTTGCCTGCTGGCTGTATTTTTGAGGAGAATCAGATATGAACTAAATGCACAGAGTCGCTTGGTTTAAGCATCTGCAGGAAATAATTGGTTTTACATTTCTCTCCCCGTGTCGAAATAGTGGAGTGTAGAGTAGGGCTGGAAATAATTCAATGTTAGGCTTTTTTTTTTTTTTTAAAAATCAGCCAATGAAATATTTAAAAATTAAATTACTTCTGCCTGCTCCCATTAACTTTGCAGACAACTGGAAAACCTGCGGTGCATGAAAATGAACTCCTGTATTTTTGGGAGCATCCCAGCCGAGTTTACCTGGGCGTGGTGGGGGATTTGCTGCCTTTGAAGTGGTGATGTGATGTGATGTGCGAGGCTGAGCCTCAGCCGGGCTGGAGCGGGCTGGAAGCGATGTATAAATTGCTGGTGCTTGTGTTAATGTGCTTAATTAAGCCCAGGGCTGGGCATGGCTCTGGGAAGGCTGGAGAAAGGGGTTTATTCTGGTTATTCCCCCAAATTTGTCCATTTTTGGTGCTTTTTCCAGGTTTCTTGGTTTAGATAAAAGATGCTCCTTGTCCTTCTTGTCTCCTGTGTCCTCACAGCTTCCAGCACACATCCAGATCCCATTTCCTCAGCATCTCCCACTTCCCCTGAGTGCTGCTGGAAGATGCTGAGAGGGAACAGAATCCTTTGCCGTGGTGTTTTCCTGGGCACAGAATTCCATTTATGATCCTTTTTGATACCCCTGAAGTGCTGAGAGATGTGTTTTAGGTTATCCTATGAGGCTGTGTGTGGCCTGGAGCATCCTGCTGTGCTTCCACTGGCTCAGGAGCGGGGGGAAAAAAACCCAAATTGTTGCTCACTGTTCCCAAAGTGCCCTGACACCCATGGAGGCTGCTGGCTGCATATAAATCCCGTATAAATCCCATATAAATCTCATATAAATCCCACATAAATCCCACAGGCATGGGCTGGGATTTCCTGGGTGGAGGACACCACTCTGAGTGTGTGGGATGGCCCCAGCCTGGTGCAATAATTCCCGTTCCAGTGACACCCTTGGGATGCAGGGAGACCATCACCCACATAAAACAACCCAGAGGCTTGCAGGGAATTGGTTTTACAGGGAAAATCCCAGTTCAGCTGTTGGTTTTTGCTCCTTTTTGGGAGGTTTTGAGAGAGGCCATGAGGAGGAGGCCGCTGCTCACGTTCTGACAAGGTCTTAGGCCAGGTCTCCTTTATTCCTTCCACTTTTCCAGATGATCCTGCCAGCTTTGGGTGCTTCCTTGCTGGAATAACTCTTTCTGCTTGAAAAGCTTCTTGTTGATTTTAATATGCTGCAAGCTCGGGCCCTAATTAAGCCTTGCAGGGCTTTAAGTGGTTGATTATTACAAATTGCTTTGAAAATGTAGCTGCTGTCCCAGTGCCAGATTGTCTGGGAACACTGGGACTCTTTAGAGCAAAGAGAAAAGGTTGAAATTTCCTCTTCCACCTTCAGGTGCACCTGTGTGAGAGCTGCAGGAGTCCCTGTGCTTAGGAATTAATCCCATGACAGTGGAGACAAACTGGGAAAGGCCTCACCGTGCTCCCAGGGAGGAATTAATTCCTAATATCCCATCTAAACTTGCCTTCTGTGGGTTCTAAGCCATTCCACCTTGTCAAAAATGTTGGGAAATGCTCCACCTGCAGAGGAGGTGCCAAGGTTTCCTTGGGAAAAATGGGAAACTCTTGGATGTGATTTCCCTCTCCAGCTGTTCCCTGAGGGCTGGGGCAATCCAGGGGCCTTGCAATGATGTTAAAATGGGATTTTGTGTAAAAAAAAAAACAGAGCCTGGGGGTGAGGGGGACAAAACTTGCATCCCTTTAGGGCTGGTTTTAAGGAGCTGCTCCGAAAGCCATCTGTGGATCTGCTGAGGGTGTGAGTTTGGAGCTTTCAGAGCTCCCAAAATTCCAGCCTCCATTCACCCTCAGTGGTTCAAAGGGCAAAGCTCCTGCCAGGAACGAAACTTGGGCTGGAGCACTTCCCAAAATGTCACAGTGACCCAGAAATTCTTGCTCCATGTGGAGGGGGGAGCTTGGAAAGCTCTCCTGGATGGGAAGGGGAGCATCCCCGAGGGATGTGAGGAGAGCAAGGACAGCCCCTGGAGCTGCTGAGTCACCTCATTCCTCTGATCCCAGTGTCAGGATCAGCTCCTAAAAATTCCCCAGGCACTGAGCAGTCAGTGATGTGGGTCAGAGGGTGACTCTGCCCTAAAAGGCTTCATGGTTTTTGCTCCATGAACGGGGTTTTTCCTTCAGCAAGGAAGAATTTGTCCCCTGGACAAACGGGGGAAAGCCAGGGAGAATCCCAGTGATCCCTGCTGGGATGTGGAGCTGCCCAGGATCAGGGAAAGGGAAATGCTGCACCTTTCACCCTCAGAGATGCCCTTTAGGGACCCCACCACCCCCTTTCCCTGCTCCCTGGGGGGTTTTCAGTGCTTTTCCCCAGGGTTTGTGGCACTGGGGGGAACAGCTCCTTGGAAGGGGTGAAGTTCCCAGTGTGGGTGCTGCTGTCCCCAGGTGTCCTGGCTTTGTCCCCTGGCTGTGCAGGGCCATGTCCTGGCTCCCAGGCTGGTCTCCTTCTCCTCTGAGCCACCCCTTAACTGCTGGATTCCTTTTCCCCCATCCCCAGGGAGAATCCCAAATCCTCAGCTCTTAAAACAAGCAGGATTTCTGCAGTCTTTGGACAGGGCTGGGGTTTCTCCTCAAATCCTCGACATTCCCCTGGTTTCTGGGCATTGTATCTGTCAGTTCTGCATGGAATTTGCAGCAGATTGTGTCATTAATTCCATGAAGGAAAACCTTGCTCTTTGCTCACTGTATGCTGCTACCACCATGGCTTTGTTACAAACCCAAATGATTGATTATTATTATTAAAAAAAAAAAGGATTTCTGCTCAAAGGAACAGGAATTATTTGATCCTTTGAATTTCATGGAGTCTCTGAGCTGCTCCAGTGTCAGTTCTGGGTTTCTTTCTTTTCCTTTTCGGATTAGATGTAGGATCCTTCCAAACTGACTCTGCATAATGGTTTCCTTTGTCCCCAGTTGGGACTATTTGGGCTTTTTTTAAAGAAAAAATAAATAAATAAGGGGATGTCATGAGTCACTGGTGAAATATTCCGCAGTCTGGAGCAGTGTGAATTGACACAGCTCTGTGGCAGCTCTTGGGAGGAGCAGATGAGTTCTGACCCCTTCCACAGCTGCCTTTTTAAAAATTCCCTCTATTCCTCCCCTTCCTAAGGAACAACCTTTAATATCTTCAGTCCTGCAGCTCACATTCCTGGATTCTCCTCCTTAAAATGCCTTTTCTCTTTGCCCAAATAAATAATTGTGTTTTATTGGGCTGCTGGGATGCTGCAGAATTTAAGAGGCTCTGTTAAGCCCATCCAGAGGATGTTGGAGCAACAGCAGCTGGGGCTTGATATCCTTATTTTAGGCCCTGTTTTATTTTAGTCTCTACCACCCTGTTTTAGTCAGTTATCCCAGCTGGGTCAGCTGTGGTGAGAAGTGTTTAGATAAGGAGTCCAAATTGTTGAAATCCCAGAAGCCTGAAAAGGAGACTCCCAGCTCCATAAAAAAAAGCATCACTAAGGGGAAGCAACTTCCAGTCCTCACTTGCTTTTATTTCTCCTGGATCTGAAACAGGAACTCTAGGAATAATATAATATCCCTAAATTAGGATATAATATATAAATACATCTTGGTTTTAATTCCAAATCTAAGCCCAAATGTTCAAGGCAATCTCTGGGGAGTGAGAAACCCAGAGCCCAGGGAAAGGGCTCTGCCCTGCCTGGGCTGGGCCCTCCAAAGGCAATAATTGGGTGTTTATTTAGGGCTAAAAATATCTTGGAAAAGGACTTTAGGGCTGGTGAAGCTGGAAGGGGAAGGGTTTCTTTGGAGCAAAGTAGAGCACCAGTCCCTCTGCCATGGGGATCCTCTGCTTCTTCCTGGAGGGACCCCGACCTTGGATGGGTTTTGCAGGTTGGGATTGAAGCTTTGGGGTCACCAATGGTTCCTCCTGTCCCTCCTCAGCTGCTCTGAGCCCTCATGGTTTGGGGTTCTGCTGGAAAACACGTTTTTCCCTTAAAAAATATGGAAGAATAAGCTTTTTTTCCCCTTAAAAATATGGAGAATAAGCTTCTGTGTGAGGGTGGGGAGGCCCTGGCTCAGGTTGTCCAGAGAAATTGTGGATTCCCCTGGATCCCTGGCAGTGTCCAAGGCCAGGCTGGACAGGGCTTGGAGCACCCTGGGACAGTGGAAGGTGTCCTGAAATTCTTTTCACTACCCCTGAAATGATCCTTATTGGCTTTATTTGCCGTCACTGCTTGCTGGGAGATAAATGACAATTTTCTGTTGTTGTTCATATAGCAGAGCTTTACTTCCAGCAAATCTGCTTCCCTGGGATGCAAATCCCCAGCCTGGGACTGGTGGTAAAGGATGAGGAGGTTGCAGAGGGCACCTGGAATGAGCTGGGAATGCTTTTTCATTCTTCACCTTCTGGCCTCAACCATTGCTCACAAACCACAGCGTGACTAAGAGCTGCATCACAAAATCCTGAAGGTTTTTGGGATGTCCTTTGCCTGTTCCAAATCCAAATATGGAAGAAAATTCCCCTGTTCCAGGGTGCCCACCCCTCCTGCAGACCCCCAGATGTCTCAGTCAGGGCGTTGAAACAACAGCAGGGTAGCTGGGCACAGTAAATTTGTGTCTCCAGATGAATTTTTTCCCACTTTGAAGGGTGGTGGAAGGCAAAAAGTTGAAGGAAGATTCCAGGAAATCCCCTGAATTTTGCCACAGAATCCCAGGCTGGTTTGGATTGGGAAGGACATTAAAGCTCATCTCATTCCACCCCTGCCATGGGCAGGGAACCTTCCCTAGACCAGGCTGGGCAGAGCTGAGCTTTAGAATTCCCTGGAATCCAGACCCTGCTCTGTTTAAAGCCTGGCTTTTCCTTTTGCCCAGTTCCCTGCACTGGGAGAACTGGGAAAACCCTGGGAATGTCAGTCCCCAGCACTGGTGACCCTCAGGAGCTCCTCAGCTCAGTGACAAGTTTAAACACTGTGCCTTTCCTCGGGGATGGGGATTTAATTAAAGACCTTGAAAAATGAGATTTGTTTTGAGCTCTGTTGCTTGCAATTTGTAATTTTTCAGGCTCTGGGAACACGGATATGCCCAAGGAACACATCAGTGACTTCTGGCAGTGCTTTGGGGTTGTTCAAGGTGTTAAAAATGATCATTACAGGCATAAATACGGCTTAGATTAATGACTTCTGGCTGAGGCTGGGATTTGCAGTGTGCTCTGCAGGAGCTGCAGCTCCCACCTTGCACTGAATTTCCAGAGCAACATTTCCACTGGCTTCTTGGGGTTTTCTGTAGGGTTTTTTTTTTGTTGTTGTTGCTGTTTTGGTTCATTGGGGGGTTGGTTTGTTTTGTTTGGGGTTGTTTGGTTTGGTTTGATGTTGTTTTGTTGGGGTTTTTTGAGGGGAGAATAATATTCAGTTCTTTTCCTTAATTTCCCCTTGGCCAGGGAAGATGGATTTAGGAGGGGAAACCAAAAATTAGGATGGGGAAATTGAGACTTTGGATAATGATTGAGGGGAGAAAGGGCTCCCTGACCTGCAGTGGCTGAAGCAGGGCTGAGCTCTGAGACTGACAGGTTTGAAATCAAATCCTTCTTTGTTATTGCACGTATCCTGGAGGATCAGCAGGGTTTCTAAGGCATCTTTTCCTCTTAAAATTTGTCTTAAAGAACAGGCAGGGGAAGCAGAGTCGGGAATGAGGTTTGCTCCCAGGCAGGGAGGTTTGGTGGGCTCAGATGTTCACTGGTGGATGTTAATGATGGATTCAATTCTGATTTCATTTGGAGTTCTGGGGGGATTTTGGACCTGGCTGAGTCCAAGAGGGTGGTTTGGCTGTGCTGGTGGTGGCAGGTGGGTGTCCAGCCCAAAACCAGGTTTCTTCCAAAGAATCCTGCTTGGTTTGCTCTAATATTGAAGTGGGAAAAAGAAAAAAATGTGTTGGCCAGTGCTGGGTGAGGGCAGAGTTATAAACTCAGCACCAGCAGCCTCTGATCCAGGTTTTAACAGGTGTTTAAAGAATTAGGAGCCAGGTGATCACAGGAATATTGGGATTATTTGTGATGATGGGGGAATTTGGGATTTAATTCCTCTTTTGCTACTGTTAGATCATCATCAATAATTCACAGACTGACAGAACCATGGGGTGCTGATGGTCCCGTGGCAGGGACACCTTCCAGCAGCCCGGGGTGCTCCAAGCCCTGTCCAACCTGGCCTTGGACCCTCCCAGGGATGGGACAATCACTTTGTTCCACATTTCCCTGGAAATGAAAAAAAAAAATCGAAACTTCTGGCTTCTTATTTTTATCTCTTTTTTAAGAGATAAAATTTATTTTTAAATTTTTTTTAAAAATTATTTATTTTAATTTTTATATTTATTTATTTTTATATTTATATTTATTTATATCTTTTTACAGTTCTCAGAAATGTTTTTGAAAACCTTGGGGTCATGAAGAACAGGGATATATATTTNCTTTTTTAACAGATAAATAAGACTTCTAATTTTTATCTCCCTGTCCCTCCCTCCAGTTATCTGCACTTTTATTTCTTCTCTGGGCATTGCAGAGCACATTTAGGCCCTGCCATCTCTGCTGAGTTAAAACGAGAAATCAGGCTCCTTTTAGCTTTTATTCCAGGCCTTTGCAGATTTTCGGTGCCAAGCCAGATTTTTGATTTCTGCTCTGGTTTAGGTCTCTTGGGGCTGTTTGGGGTTTGTGTGCTGGGCACGCTGAGCCAGCAGGGACCGAGCTGGTGCCTCTGGGGAGCCCCGTGTGCCCCTGAGCAGAGAATGCAGCTGTGTGATGCTGCACAGGGATGGCATTCATCACCAGAGAGTGAAAAGGAGCTTTCATCCAGCACCAGCTCCTCCAGCTCTCAGGTGGAGGCCGAGCCCAGAGCAAAGCTCGGAGAAATCCCCTGGAATTGGCTCAGCCAGGTCTCTGTCCTCTCCTCGCGGCTCCTCCAGGAGATTGCTGAGCTGGGGTTTGGCTGGAAAACCCCGAGGGAATAACTGAGCTGCCTGGCTGGGCAGGAGTGAGAGCTGCTCCTTGTGCAGCTCATCCTTGTGGAAGAGCAGGGCTGGGCTTTTCCTGCTGCTGAGATCCTGCTCAGGGATGAGGCACCTGTGGGGCTTTGGCTGCTCTCTGAGGTCCAGGAGAGGTGGGACACTGGGAGCAGAGGTGCTTCCCTCTCCTAACTGGTTTCCAGTTGCTTTGTGCAGCACCAGACTGGTTTTCTATCTCGCTCTGACCTCACTGGTGATGGTTCTGGAGGCACAGAGGATGTTCCTGGGGAGTGGAGATGAACTGCAGTGGTTGGAGGCAGTGCAGGTGCTTCCATCACCCTTTAGGGATGAGCACTGCCCCAGCAGGGCACTGTATAAGGGTTGGGGCTGCTCAGAGGGCTCCAAACCTGTGCCTGGTGGCTCCTGGAGAGGGTCCAGCCCCTCTGAAGCTCCACGAGCTCCCTGTGAGGCACTTCAGTCCCCACAGATGGAGCCATGCAGAGGATGGGTTCCTCTGCAGATGTTCCCATTCCTGCAAGCACCTCTGGCTGGCTGATGTGCACACAGAGCTCCAGCCCCCCGCACCTGGCACGGGGACCCAGCCGATGTCAGGAGTCTGGAATTCACATCCCTTCCCCCTTGCCTGTGCCTTTCCCCCCTTCTCCTCCCTAAATAAATGTTGGAGGCAGCTTAGGAGCTGGCTGCTCCGGAGCTCTTGGAGCTCAGGGATGCGGCTGGAAGCAGGGATGGAGTTTTATTGCATTTTGGTTGCTTAAACACAGCTTGGGCCGTAGATGTGCAGATATTTTGTGTGGAAGAAAACGTGGTTGAAGGCAGGGGGAAGATCCAAGTGGCAAGGACAGCTCAGACAAACGTGTCATCCAAGCAGGGCCTGATGAGGATGAGGGATGAGGAAATATTCCAGCTGTTTGCTGCTCCCTCTGCTCCTTTATTATCTGCACTGCTCCCTTGCCTTTGCCATATGTTTGTAATCTCTCACTGAGGGCCCAATTTTTTAGGATTGTGGAAACTTTTAAGAGCTGCCTAACAATGGACATCCATTTTCTGTGCAAACATTGGGCTGAGCTTCTTGGTAACCAAAATTTCTGGTGTTATAAAAGGTCTGCTCATGCTCTTTCTTCCCACTGCTGTTTGTGCTGATGGACACCATGCAGCCCTTCCCCAGGGATGCAGCCAGGTGGGATGGGGTAGAGAAGTAGGAAAAGGGGTAAAAAAATATAATTGTGGGTTGAGATAAGCAAGAATAAAGCAATAAAGCAGGAGAATCAGAAAATGTGGGGAAAAATAATTGTGGGTTGATATAAAGATGGTTTAATAGGTCAAGCAAGAGAATAAAAAAAGTGTTAAAAAAGTAATTGTGGGTTGAGATAAGCAAGAATAAAGCAATAAAGCAGGAGAATCAGAAAATGTGGGGAAAAATAATTGTGGGTTGATATAAAGGTGGTTTAATGGGTAAAGAAAGGAAAATAAACCAAGGAGTTCTTCCCCCAGGTGTGTGCAAAGCAGGGCTTTTACACAAATATTGATTTTTTGGGGAAGACAAACATCAAGTGTACCCCTCTTTTCCCCACTTCCCACCATGCTGGGCACGATTCCATAGGGCATGGAATATCCCTTGGATCAGGGCCCCTCCCAGCTCCCTGTGCACCCCCAGGCTGATGAAAGAGGAGCACAAAATCCTTGGAGTCTGTGCAAGCCCTGGCCAGCAGTGATGAAAACATCCCGGTGTTATCAGCCCCGTGTCCAGCCCAAATCCCAAATGCAGCTCCAGATCAGCTGCTAGGATGAGATTTAACCCTCTCCCAGCCAAAACCAGCACAGCCCAGTTTGCTTGGGGCCCTGCTGGGCTGCTTCATATTTCTGACACCATTTGGCTCCAACTACCGAGGCGAAATTCAGAATAATTTCATTTATGAGCCTAAAGTCAGGTCTGGCTCTTCCCTTCTGGAGCCTCCACCTCTGCTGACGTGAGCAAGAGCAGATTAGGAAGTTAATGAGATGCAGATTAGGAAGTTAATGAGATGCATCACTTGCATGACTTAATTGATGTCCCAGAGTCCTGGACATGTGGAGGTGAAGCTGCCCTGCCTGTGCTGGTGTGGGATGTCAGGCAAGGTCTTAATTAATTAATTAGAGCCTCAGGACTGGAGTCTGAAGGGATGTGAGCGAGGAAAGGAGCCTTTTGCTGCGTGCCATTAGTCAAAAATTTAGATTTTCCCCTTTTTTGTGAAGCACACGTGGATTTTTGGCCATCCAGCTGCACGTTTGGGGGCAGGAATCCTGGGGAATATCACGGAATACCTGGGGAATGACTTGGAGGGAATTGCCTGGGCTCGAGCTGCCTGAGGAGGGCTTGTGCAGCATCTCTGCCTCCTCACCTTGCTTCATACCCCAAAACATTCCTTGTGGGTTTTCCTGTCATCCCAGCCACTCCCTGTGTGATTATTTTGCACGGAAGCTTGCTCAGGTGTTTATTTCCAAATAACTTTTTGCCTCAACCAAAGAATGGCAAGGTTTGTATTGGTGTGGTGAGAAATTCCTGCCGTAAAACCCTCCCCTCAGAGCAGGAATTTCCTGCCTAGTGCTTAATCTCCAGGATGTTCTTGAGTGATGGATGCTGGCTGAAGCCACCCAGGAAAACCCAGCTCCTGGGACACACAGGGCAGTGCATTCTGCTGATCTGCAGCTCCCCTCTGCCCTGAACCTCTGCCTTTGACCATGCCCCTGCCCTGGAGCTGGCATTAACCTCGGATTGAAAGCACATTTCAGCTGGGTTTAAGCTTGTGAAGATTGATTTGTGTGTTGCAAGACTGATTTGGAGCCCAGCGGTGCCACTCCTGCTGTCTCCTAATTCTTCTTTCTCCTTTTCTCTTTCCAGCTGAACCTGCAGACCTCTTGAAGGTGTTAGATTTTCATAATTTACCTGATGGTATCACAAAAACCACGGGGTTTTGCACAAGCAGAAGATCTTCAAAAGAAGCAGATGTTGCTTACAGAGTAACAAAAGATGCTCAGCTCAGTGCCCCGACAAAGCAGCTGTATCCTGGTGAGTCCAGCTTTTTATTTGTGCCACGGAAATGTCTGACTCCTTCATTTCCCCACTGTGTTTGAAGGGTTCTGCTGTTTCAGGGGGCTGCAGATTTCCAGCCATCAAGTCATATCCTTTTATCCCTGTGTTTGCACGAGGTGGTGGCTGTCACTGCAGAGCAGGTGGCCAGTGCCACCTCTGCTCCCTCCCAGATTGGAAAATCCCTCCTCTCTCATTCTCACAGGGTCACACCCAGCTGGGGACAGAGGCAGAGGAGCCCAGGCTGTGTTTTGTTCTGTACCTGGGCAGTGCCAAGCTCAGTGGGCTCTGGGGCTCTGGTGTCTCTCCTAACACAAATAATCACCAGATAAAAACATCAGGCTGGCCCACAGGAGCAGATGTCCTGAGAAAGGTTGTTTGAAGGGATGGGAGACTCGTCAGAGGAAGGCACAAAGCTCTTGAAGAGCACTGACCATTCCATTGCTGTCTGAGCTGAATTTTTCATGCCAAGGCATTATCACTACGTGTTTGTGAGAGGAAATTATGGACCCAAACTCCTCCCTGCCTGAGAGATGCAGAATTCTTCCTTCCCAAGGCATCCAGGTGTCCCTGCTTCACCTGGGGGATGCTGGAATCAGGCATGGCAGGACTTGGATGGGAAAAGTGCCTTTGCTGAGGCAGGTCTGGCTCAGGGGGAGGGAAGCTGCTTGTGCCTGGAGTGGGAGGCAGGAGGGGATTTCAGCGGAGCAGGCACACACGTCCTCCCTCAGTGCTTGGGAGGGGATGAATGGATTGGCTAAATCAGAGCTAATGGGCTGTGCCACCATCAATGCTTCTTAATTAACCAGGGCATCCCTCAGCCCCAGCCTGGCAGAGGCACAAATGGAGACTTTGAGGCTGGGCTGTGCTTCCAGCCCTGCCCTCCTGTGCTTCCCTCGCTGTTGAGGTTATTTCCAGCCTTCATTATTGTCCTGTTGTGACAATAATTGGGTTTAATCCGTGGTGAGCAGGAGCACAGCTGTGTCTCACCTAAAAACTGAGCTTGGTGTGAGGGCAGATGAGAGCAACGTGTGACAGGCTGGACATCATTGCATGGGCGACCCTTAGCAAAGGAGCTGCTCAGTCTGGCCTAAAGCTGGGTTTAAATGTCTGCAGAAGGGCAAACCAGACCCTAAATTTGTCTTTATTGCTGCCCAGGGCAGGAAGGCTCTTTCTGATCACAGATAAAGTCATTGTGTGCCACAGGTTGTGCCTTCCTGTCCCTTCATGTCATCTTCCTGAAATGACTTCAAGTTTTAAGCCTGGTGTCTACGAGCCTAAAAGTGTTCAAAGGAAATGTTCCAGAGTGGAATATCCAACTGGAGTGGATTTGAGAGCTTGCCAGTAGCTTCTGTAGCCACTGTGAAGTCTTGCCTGGTGACTTTTATGTAACAGAAACCAGCAAATGGTGGTGAGCTGAAGGGGTAAAAACAAGGCTGGAACGTTGTGGCTGATTATTTAACAAGGGGATTGGATCACAGCAGTGCTGACCTAGGGAACACAAGCACAGAGAGCTCAGTCCTGGTCCCTGGAGAGAACTCAGTGTTGTAGAAGATTTTCTTGCTTTTTTTTTTATACATTATTGCATTTATATCCTCACCCTCACTGAGTTCTCGGTTTGCATCTTCCTCGGGTGAGAAGACCTGCATGGAGTTATGGAGCAACTTTTCCATCATTTCATCTCCTGGACAACCATGGGGTGTTTGAAGCAGCTCAGTCCCACTTTGAAAACTTCCAAAGCCCTTGAGACTTCTCTGCTGCTTGCTCAGGAAATAGGGAAGAGCCCAGTGAAGAACTCCCAGTGTTTTCCAGCAGATCCACAGATGTTTCCTCATCTCTTTAACAAGCTGTGACTTCAGCTGCCACCCCCAGATGAGAGAGGGGATAAAGATAACAAAGTAATTGCAGGGCAGTGTCCCAGGGGAATGTGGTTTTAGGGCTTTTGTGTCACCAGGAGGGTGGGTTGGAGCAGAGCTTTCCCTCTCTGCTCCACAGCACCCTTGGCAAATGCTCTGCACAGAATATTTTGTGCTAATTAGAAGTTGGTGCTTTTCTAAGATGTAATTTCATGGGCTTTGCATTCTGCTGCCACAGCCAGCAAAGCAAGATGCATGTTTGTATACATATATACATATATATATATAACTTGGTTTTTCATGCTCAAAAGAGTGAAAAAAATCTGCTGTGAGGCTTTTTGTCCTGGCTCCCTGAAGAAGTCCTGCTTCCCAACAAAACCTGAGCTTTTCCAGAAAAAAAAGCAAGAGAAAAAGAAGCAAGAAAGGCAAGGGTTCCAGTGGCAGCCAGCAAAATGTCATTTGTGTGCTTCCATCAAATTTGCAGTTGTCATTTGCCTTCTCAGAAATCTCTGTTAGAGCTTGAACAGTCACCCCTGAGGAAAACAAGTCATTGCACAGCTGAGAGTCTCCTCAGGTGAAGGAAAAGGCCAGAAATTGGTGGCACCACTGGAAAACAGCTTTGCTTTGAAGAGGAGAAGTGCCAAGGCTCAGGAAATGCCACCTCTCTCTCTGTGTTGGTGTCAGGAGCGGGATCAGCTCACTGCTTTTCTGATTTTTGCTGTTCAGCAGCTCAAGCTTTCCCACCCTTCCCAGATCAGGAGCAGGACTCTGCTTTAGGCTGTGTTTAGCTACACCTGGACTAGCAGGATTCTTGTTTTGAAGACCACGAGGTTCTACAGCAGCCTTTAATCACCCTGCTCAAGCAAGGGGACGCTCAGCCTGACTCTGCCTCATCCATTGCAGCATCCCACGGATTCGGCCATGCCCACCCTGGAGCTCCTTCAGCTTCAGCAGGACTGGGGGCTCCCCCAGTGCTGTGGGAGGTCCCTCAGGGCGAGTTTGGGCGGCTTTGGCCACGGGGTGGGAGGAGGATTCCAGCCAGCGCCGGCGATGGATGCGCAGCATCTCCCAGCGGGAGCTCGTTTGAGGAGTGAATCAAAGACCAGGACTCCATCCCAAAGCCTTTGTTGGAGGGGTGTCCCCATTGTTCTGGAGGGATTTGGGTCAATTTCTCCCTGCTTGGTGTATTTCTGCCGATGTATTTATCAGTATTGGGGTGTGTGCGGGGATGTGTTTTCATCCCTCGTTCAGCAGCCCGGGTCATTTCTGCCTCTGACAGTGCAGGCATTGTTATTTTGCCAGGACAGCAGAGCAGTAACAGAGTAATGTCAGCTATAATTCATCCATTATGATTATTTGGGTTGAGAAACTCGCGTCACCATGGAGACATTTTGATAATCGTGAAAAAAAAAATTAAAAGCAGCTTTTTAATGAGTTGGCAGCTTGTCCAAGTTGAAAGGTACTGTATTGTGGGTTCATAATGAAATTTTGGACATGAACTATTTTACATAAAAGGCCCAAATCTGTAGGCTGTAATTGGAGCCAGGAAGGCGTATGGTCCTGGCTCAGTCCTCCAGGAGGGTTTGTGCACAGGGGAGGGAGATAAAGCTCAGGGCATCCTGTGGGAGGCACCAAAATCAGAGCTGCTTTTGCCAAATATCTGGGGCTGAGTCCTGGGCATAAATCAGGCTATAATGGCATTTAATTCCTGACTGGGAGGCCTCTCTGCTGCTTCCCAAATGTTATTTACCCAAGGTGAGGGGGATTAACTTGGCACAAAGTGTTTCTCCATAGGTATCCTCAGTTATCCCCTTGGAATTCTCCCTCTGCTCTGTAGCATTTCCAGTTTTGAGGCAACTCCTGCCTCATCCCCTTCCCTGCTGTAGGCAGATAAATACATTAAAAACATTTTGTTCCTAAGAATTAAAGCACCTCCCAGTCAGAAGAGGAAGAGGATGAGCTCAGGGTTTCTGTGTTGGAACTCCAGCTTTGCTGTGGTGCCAAGAACTCCCCACTGCCACGTTCTTCATCCCCTCCCTGGGTGAAAACCCCCTCTAGGAAAAACCTAAAATAGTGAAGAAAATCTATTTGAAGCTTCTGGGCACTGAGCTTGATGGGTTTTGTGGTTTATTTGGCTGCACATCTGCAGTTTAAACGGGATCCCTGTGTTCCCTGGGTGCCACCAGTGCCACACGTGTCACCAACCCCACGGTGGGGCTGCCCCACTCTGCTCTGCCCTGCTGTGGTGGAAGATTTCTCCAGAGGTACAAAGCAATCCTTGGTTTGGAAAGCCTGGAATTTCAAAGGGAGATTCCCTGCAAGCCCCACGCTCTGAAATGCAGCATCAGGGGGGTTGTGTGTATAATTTGATCAAGAAATCTTCTTTATGAATGCTCCTGGTGGTTTTCAGGCTGCCCTCTTTGGGATGTGCATCCAGGATTTTCAGTTTGGGCTCATTTTTTTCAGTCTGAAGGGCAGATGAACCCAAAGAGGGGGGAGGAATCTGGGTTCCTGCAAGAGGGTGATGCCCAGATTGAAACTTTAAATGTGTTTGCCTGGCCTTGCAGATTGACCCTGTACTGACAGACTTTAATGGTTTAATCCTCCAAACCTCGCAGAAAAAAGGACAGAAATCACCTGTGATCAGACACAGCTCTTTCCTGAGAGGAGAAAAAGACAGGAAATGAGATGCTGTTTAATAAGCAGACAAATTAGCATTTTCTATTGATTGCCAGATTTATTTCCTTTTTCAGATTTTTTTTGTGTGTGTGTCTGCAGCAACCCTGAAAGCCAAAACCACGAAATCCTCATCTGGAATGAACAAATCCTGATGCAATTCTCTGCTCCCTTAAATAAAAACTCTTCAAGGTTGTGTTGAAGCTTGATTTCCTCTGTCCCTTCAACAATTTAAATTCATTTGGGGCACTCAAAGAAAGTCTTTTGCCATGTGTCCTAAAAAGCTTTAGGGGAGCTTCTTTTGGAAGGGTGGGGTGCAAATAATACAAATTGAAGCCAACAACTTTTGTAGGACTTTGGTTTCACCCCAGAGTATTTGGGGAAAAGCCACACCTTCACCTGGCCCTAAATAAAGATTTAGGGCTGCTGATGTGCACACACCTGGAGACAAACCAGCCATGAGCTCTCAGACAACAGGACTGTTGATGTAGGGATTATTTCTGAGGAAACCTCACTAACCTCTTTGCTTTTCCACTCCAGCTTCCCCCTTCCCAGAGGACTTCTCCATTCTAACCACTGTAAAAGCGAAGAAAGGAGGTCAGTCCTTCTTGATCTCAATTTACAATGAGCAAGGGATCCAGCAAATTGGTGTGGAGTTGGGTAGATCTCCTGTATTCCTGTATGAAGACCATACAGGAAAGCCAGGCCCAGAAGACTATCCTCTCTTTAGAGGCATTAACCTAGCAGATGGCAAGTAAGTGACATTTTGTGCACCAAGGAAAAAACAGTTCATTGTTTGTATCGATGCCAGCATGTTGAACGTTGTATAAAATAGGAATCGTGCCTATAGAAATGTGTTTGCACGCCCCTGGCAGCTGACAGGTGCCCCCAGTCTGTCATTTTGGCCTTGGGTGAATTAATTTGACATCTGTAAGAATTGTAAATGAGCTGTCAGTGATGCTGTCTGGTACCTGTGGGGATAGGAACATTGATTTTCCTGCGAAGGGCCTTAAAAAAAAATCAGTTTGCTTGCAAATTCCACGCTGAGGCTTGTGCAGGGCTCGGAAAGAGGGTGGAAAAGGGAGTCAACAGTGTGGTTTAATCCCTGCTTCTTGTTGAAGCCAGAGCTGGCCCTCTGCTGCCTGATTTGGAGGGATGGAAGCTGTCAATCAGCATTTCTCCTGCCAACCAACCCTTTAGGCTCTGCCCAGGGAGGATTTCCATGAAGGTTCTCAGAGCGTCAATTCCTGAAAGTTGATTTTTTTATACAATCATTGCCTTGTCCTGCAAAGCCCAGGGCTGTGCCTGACACGTCTGTGGGCTGTGTTCTCACAGGTGGCACCGAGTGGCTCTGAGCGTGCAGAAGAAAAATGTCACCTTGGTTCTGGACTGTAAAAAGAAAATCACCAAGTTCCTGGACCGGAGCGAGCACCCCATCATCGACGTCAACGGCATCATCGTCTTCGGCACCAGGATATTGGATGAGGAGGTCTTTGAGGTGAGCCATGGCAAGGAGCAGCTCTGGAGCTCTTCCACAGGCATGATGAGACACTTCCAGCTCATTTTGGAATTTTTTTGGTTTTTTTTTTTTCCATAGTTAGAACGCTGTTGTTTGTGAGTTTTAAGTTTTTATTTTGACTTTTTGTAGTACTGGTGGAAACTGGGGGCCAGGTGACCTCGGTGGAGTGAGCTCCTCTGGATCTCTGGTTTCAAGCCCTTGGTGGGGTTCCTGACTATCTCTACACTGGGATTTTGTAGCTCTTGGCACATTTAAAATGTGAAGGGTTCACCAGGTTTTCATTCATCCCTGTGCTGGGATTTAGAGCTGCAGTGAATGAAGGCTGAGGGAAGCAGCTCCCTCCCAAGTCCAGCTCACCTTGGGGCTGTAGGAATTTGCTCTTTTCCCACTCACTGGCCATGGATTCTTGGTTCTTTTGCTCCATGACACGAGGGGACTCTCCTTGATAGCTTGGTTGTCACCTCCCACGCTCTGCTTCCAGAGGCAAAGCAAATCCTGAGGGGTGGGATGTTCTGTGAGCTCCTGTGATGGAGGCAGAGAGGCAGAGCATTATTTATAGACCAGGTACAGATGGGAGAAGCTTTCTCCCATAGTTCAGCAGCTTCTTTAATGTCTGCATTTCCCTGGCAAAATCAACTTCTGCGCTCTGCTGCACTTGTGAGGCTTTCCTGGGGATGAGAATCCCATTCCTGATCTTTCTTGTGAGCTGGAATTGCTTCCTGAAACCAACACCAACTGCAATGGGGTGTAAACCAAGCCCTGGTGATCTCTAGCTCCTCATTTTTATGGAATTTATTTAGAGGAAGAGCTGGATCTCCTGGGCCTCCCCAGCCCAGAAAGGGATGGGGAGAATCTCCTATCCCTGGCTAACCAGAGGCAGTTCTTGCCTGCATTTTGCTGTCACTCAGAGGGAAAGTTCCAGTCTGTTTAATATTACCAACATCTGGGAGCTGCTCTGCTGTGAACAGAGCAGGAACGCCTGGGCTGAACAGATCTGCCAAAATCCCAGCTCCGGAGTGAGGCCTGGATCTCAAAATTGTATTAAATTAAGAGACATTCCCTGGGAAGTTGAAGGATTCAAATGGAAAGTAAAAGCTGGGTTTAGTGGGCACTGGAGTGTCTTTCACAAGTGTTGGATGCTCTGCCAAATACTTCAGCACTGGATGCTGGGTTTGGGCTTGATGCATAAAAGTGCTGAGTTCTTCTTGGTGTCACCTCCAGGCTGGATGGAAAAGCTGCACTTTCATTCTGTGAAATAACAGGATTTCCATCACCCCTGAAAGTTGGGGGGTTCCCTGGTGGAATTTTGGGGAGGATTCCCTGGTGGATTTTAGGGCTCACCTGACTTTGGGACAGCTGATTCCTCTGCCAGGGAGGGAATTGAATGCAGGTGTTTGTGTGCTCCCTGCTCCTCTTTTAGCCCTTTCTGTGGCCACGGCTCCCCTGCTAAAAAGACTTTAAACCCCGAGGGGCTGTGGGAGCTTCTCAGTTTTGGGGTAGAAAGGAGCCTCTTGCCTGTTCTGGCTGTGAGCTGCAGCTACAAGATCTTGCTGGCACTTATGAGGACTGGATAATTAGAAAATACTTTTTTATCTTTGTCTTACATGTACTGATATCACACAAGATGGATATAAACCCCCTCTAGTTCTGATATTTATCCTTTTCTTCTTTTTTTTGGTCGCCTCCTCACGCACCACTGAAGCCACCAGCAGCTTTAACTGGGGTGGAAGAAGTTTTTCTGAAGGCAGTGGACTAGAACCTAATTTCCTTCATATCTCAGCAACTCCATTTCCTTTGGCCCCTCCTTTCTCCTTTCTGCAAGGCTAAGCAGAAACTGTGCAGGCTCAGAACAATGGGCAGAGGCTGTGAGCTGTTCCATTTCTGTATTTCTGGAAAGCTCAGGGTTTCTGGAGCTGCAGGAGGTGAAGCTGCTGCTGTCCCATGGGCACCCAATCTGCAAACCCCAGCTAATGAAGTTTGCTGCATCCACGGGCTCTGATGTGTTTGTCACTTTTGGTGGAAATTAAAATAACCCAGTGAGGTGGGAGTGGAGACAGGGCTGGGGTTGGCTCTGTCTCAGCACAAGAGCTGGAGAGCAGTGGGAATTCACATAATCCTTGTCAGGGCTGAAATCAAACCAACCCCAAACACTTTTCTTTGTGTTTTTGGAAATTATAATTATTGTAAGGCTGGGCCTGGCTGGGGTTCTGAGGGGAGCAGCTCAAGAGCCCGGATGGGAACTTCCTCACTCGTGTTCTGCTGCGCAAAAAAAAAAAAAAAAAAAATAAAAACATCTTTAAAAAAGCCTGGCAGGAAAGGTTAGAGGAGTTTCAAAATATTTCTCTAGCAAAACATTCTTCCAGTGGGAAAATGACTTCCTCTCATTAAAATTCAATTAGCTGGGAGGCTGTGAGGGTCTCTGTACCAGACTGGGGAGGGTTGAAAAGGGGCCAAGCCCTGAGCCCAGGTTGTACAAGTTGAGTTTTGTTGTTCAAAACCGGCGTTTACAAATGGCAGGAGGGGCTCTTGCAAGGTTGGGAGGTTTCAAGCTGTGTCTGAGGGGATGAGACTGCAAAGGGTTTTTTTCTTTTTTTAATAGGGAGAGAGGGAAGGACAAAATTCCAGCCCGTGGTGGGGGATAAACTTTCTGTGCTGCAGTCAGAGGTGTTCCTGTGGTGCAGCAGCACTGGGGGGAGTGCAGACATGTGAATGTGCCTCAGTTTTGGAGGGAAAAACTCCTTTTAATTTGCTTTTCTTTAAATATAAATTAGAAACTCAGTCCTGATGGTTGAGTGTAGGAATAGAGAGAGGGGGGGCAGCTTGGGAAAGGCTCTTTTGGTGAAAACAAAATCATTTTCAGCCTGAAATGCAGGAAGACTTCCCAAAGCATCCTGGTGGTGCCCATTTTTTGTGCCCATGGTCTGTCACAGGAGCCAGCAGGACCCCAGCAGGGAATGGGGGAATCCCAGAACCCACAGCTGGGGGATCTCTGTGAGGGGAAAATGCTGCCCAAAGTCTGGGCCAGGGAAATGTTTCCACCCCTGGGCTGGAGGGGCTGAATTTAATTTTGTGGGGGTGTTTGGAGGCATCTCAGGGAAGAAGTTTAATGAGAAATTTGGTTTCTGCAGCAGGGGGGCCCAGCCTTTTTTTTCTGCTCTGTGTCACTGCAGTGATGAGCAAAATGAGCTTTGTTCAGACCTTGCTCTTTCATTTTCCTGCTGCATTTCCCACTTTGCCTCCTGATTTGCCAGCCAGGGACTCTTGTGTGCTGATAAAAGTCTTGTACAGCCCCTGGCTCCAGAGCTGGAGTTGGCATCATTAAATTGTGGTGTGGACATGGGTAAAAATATTAAAAATAATATAGGTTTTGGCAAAATTGCTGAGGACAGCCCAGGAACGAGTGACTGCTTTTGCTGCCAATTATTTTGGTTCATCTGTGTAAAATTTTGCATCCTTGTCCCACAAGTTAAGTGGGGTTTTGACCCTCTTGGCTTGCAGCAGTGCCTGGAGTGGCTGAACTGACTTTTCCCATGTGTGGAAAAGCTCAGGGCATGAATATATTGCTTTTTTAAGGTCATTTTTGGCTCTTTGAGAAGACAAGAGGAGTTAATTTTGTGCAGCTGAGGGCCATAACTGTCTCAGTGGTGTAGTTGGTGCTGTAAAACCCAAAAAAAAAAGTGGATTCCTCTGATCTCAGCACCTGTGGCCAGGAGGGACTGACAAAAATTGTGCCAAAGCCTGTCCTGGGATGGGACACAGCACCCTGGAGGGTGCTGAAAGATGCTGCTTTTGATTTCCTCTCCTCCTTTGTGATTTTTTTTGTTGTTTTTTTTTTTTTTTTCTGAAGACCACGAGTGAAATCAAGCCATCAGAAATGGAGGGAAAGCAATTTGGGATGAGCCAGAGAGGCCGGGCAGGGTGCCAGAGGTGCTCTTAGGGCTGCTGAGAGCTCCAAGGCAGCCCAGGACAAAGCAGGACAGACACATCAATGCTCCCAGCCCAGACATTGAGGCCCTTCAGCTGCTCTTGGGGTTGAAATGCTGTGTTTCCCCTTTCTCTTTTCATCTTGGGCCTTGTTTACACTTAAAAACCCCAATTATCCCTGTGGTTGATAATCCCAGATTTCATTTCACTCCCGTCAGGGTTTCCTCCTTCCCTCCTCATGCTCTTGGCTGTTTTCATCTCTGGGAAGTGCTCTTATTTTCAGAGTCTTGGAGGTTATTTTCCTCTGAGTTTGGAAGGTTGGATCAGAAGCTTTTGCTTTAGTGGAAGGGGTAGAAATAAAAGCACATTTTCTACATGTTGGTGCATTTTATGGTGTTTTTTGCTGGTTTTTGGGGATGGAGAAGTTTCAGAGCCTCCTCTTGCAGGCAGATCTGCTGTTAACAAATCAAACAGCTCTGTCCACTCCAGGAAGAGATTTACTCACTCTCTCCTCCCAGGACTGATGTGCTGGGGTACAGAGAACTTGGAGAAATTGGTGGTAATTTAAGTTAGACTTTGTCAGCTCCTCAGGTCTCAATCCCGTCTAATTCACATTTAGACCCAGTTTTGCCTGAGCACCTCAGTCTCGGCTGTTCCTGGTGAATCCTGCAAACATCCCCAGCAGTGCCAAGGTGTGGGGGAACACTTCTGATAGAGGGGAAAGCAAGAAATTCCCTGATTCAGGAGGAATTTCTTCATGGAAAGGGTGGTCAGGCATTGGGAAGGGGCTGCCCAGGGAGGTTTGGAGTCCCCATCCTTGGAGGTGTCCAAGAAACACCCCAATGTGGCACTCAGGGCTTTGGTTTGGGACAAGGTGGGGGTCAGGCACAGGTTGGACTCGGTCTTGGAACCTTTTCTCACCTAAATAATCCTGGGATTCTGGGATCTTCAAAGCAGCAGCACCCCCAGAGCTCCCCTGAGCTCAGTGAGGCTCCCCATGAGCTCAGAGTTGGACCCATCACATCCTGCAGCCCCAGAGGCTCAGGAAGGAGCGGGCAAAACCCAGATTGGTGAAGTTTTTGTTAAACTTCAAAAAACATTTGTAAAAAGGAGTGTTTTTTCCTAACCTGGATTTGTCTGTCAGGATGCACCACGGATCCATGTTCCCGTTTCTTTCTCCCTGCCTTGGCAGGCTGCTGAAAGCAGGTAATTTACAGAGCTGGCTGCCTGCTCTGCTGGCCCTGCCAAATCTGATTTCACCTCCTCTGCTGTGGAGTCTTTCAGGGAGTGCAAAGAGGGGATGTTTTACACCACCACCATATACCACGGTGTGAGAGGATGGAAAATAAAACCTCCTGAGCCAGCATTTAGGGATCTTTATTGAAGATGTCTGTAGCTTTCCCCAGTCTCCTAATAATTCTCCGTTTGCTTGCTGGTTTTCTCGTCATTCTTTCTGCTTTGCCTTTTTTTTATTATTATTTTTTATTTTTTTTCCAAAGGATCCTCTTTAAAATGGTGCACTTGAGACATATGGATTAAATCACAGCTCTGGGCTCTTCCAGGAGAGCAGTGCTGCCTAGAAAATGTCTGCAATTATTGAGGATTATGCCTCTGGATGGGTTTGCAATTAACAGGGAGGTTTTTGGGGCCGGAGTCCAAGTTGATCTGATCAAAAATGTGAAATTTGGCCCCATTTGGCAACACCTCAGCCACAGCATCACCTTACACAGGTGCCCAGGGACGTCATCTGGTTTTATCAGGGAGGGAGGGGCAGCACCTGGGCCAGAATAAGAATTGCAAACCAGCTTGTAAAAGTGACTCTGTGCTTTCATTTCCACCCCAAACTGGCTCTGGCTCCTCTGACCCCTCAGTGCCAGGTGCCAGCAAGGAAAGTGAGAGCCTGGCTGGAAACATCAGCTGGATTGTTTGCATACACTCTGCTGAAACTCTTGTTTTCCATTTCGACTCGCTGGGTAATTGCAGGTTCAGCCATCTGGCCTGCACTCAAGCTTGGTGACTGGGTCAGCCTTGCCTGTAATGATGGAGCCTCGTTAGTCATGATTACAAAATATTTTTTTTTTTTTTTGGGGGGGATTTTTGGGTTGGTTTTTCCGTGGGTTGTTTGTTTTTTTGGTTTGGTCAGTGGTAAATTCCATTTCATGAACTGTCAAAGCTACTGTGTTGGCATGTGGGGATAATTAGTGCAGTTTGCTGGTATCGAAGGCCTGCGGGCCTCTGATAGCTTACAAAGCACTTTATTGTTCAAACAGATCATAAAAGTGCTTTTATTGATGTTTCAAACACTCCTGCAGTCTATCATTTATCTTTTCAGAGTGCCAAGTGAAACATCAGCCTTTAGGAAGCTGTGTGCTCGTAGAGATTGTCCAGATTTAAGGCCCAGTTTTAGGAGGTGCCCCCACCACCACCGGGGGTGGAAAAGATGAATTTTTAATGTTCCTCCCAACCCAAACCAGCCTGGGATTTGGTGATTTGGGCAGTTTTTGGGCCAGCATGGCATTGTTGAGGGTTTTGCTGGCAAAAGGTGGGAAATGCTGAGGAAATGGGGCACTTAGGCCTGAAAATCCAGGATTAATGGCCTCTGGGAATTCCTGGTGGAGGATGAGGGACCACTGACATCCTGCTGCTCCTGCTCGCTGTAGCCAGGATGTGCCAGTGGGAAATCAACACTTTTTTGGAGATGATTCCTCAAATAAGCAGTTTGCAGCCTGATGGTTGGGTGCCAGGGGCTCCCACAGCGGAGCTGGTTCGGAGGAGCGTTTTCCAAAGGGAATGGAATGATGCTGAGGGGAAATTGGGACCTGCCATGGGCAGGGATGCTGCAGGGCTCTCCATCCCTGCTGCCCTGGAGGGGACAGGTACCTCGTGTCCCCTTTCCCTGGCCTGGGGTCCCTCCTGCAGAAAGGAGCAAAAAAAAATCAGAGGAAAACCGAGCGATCTCTGGGAAGCAAAACTCATCCTTTGGAGCAATTTCCATCCCCCCCAGGGACTCTGTGGGATTTGGGGAGCCGTGTCTGGCTGTTCCTGACATCCCCCTGGCAGAGTTCTCTGTTTCAGTGCTGGCAGGCAGCAGCCCCAGGCTGCTTTGGGGTGATGGATGCTCTGAGGTGCGGGGTCATTACTCTTCCAGCCCTGGCTCCGGTTTGGAGTTTGTTTCCCCCCTCCTTGGATGGGAGGAGGGAGGAGGGGGATGAATTTCTTCCATGGAAAGTCTGAGGAGCAGGAGGCTGATTGCTGAGCCCAGACAGGCTGATGTAATGCTGGAAAGCTGCTCCTCTCTCCAGTGACATCATTGCAAGGGTTGCAGGGCTGCTGTGGACAGGGGGATCTGCAGGGACAAGGATGGAGTTTCAGGGGCAGGAAAAGCACCACAAAGGGATCTGGGAAGGAACAGCAAATGGATGTGTTTGGGAAAGATGATTTTCCTCAGCTTGAGCAGTGGGGAAAAGCCAAATCCTTGTGCTTTGGGGGGAGAAGTTTCCAGCTGAAGGTTTTTGGCAGCATCCCTGAGCAAGATGGAAAAGGGATTTTTGGGAGCAGAGCGTGACAGGACACCCTGGCCCAAACCAGGGCATGTTCCCATTCCCTGCTCACTTGGGAACCTCATTCTACCTGGGAGGTTATTCACCAATTAGTCCTATTTGCATAAAAGTTAAATTTTTTTTTTCAGCAGAAGCCTGTAAATAAGAAAAAAATCCTTTTCTATTTACAAAAGGGTGGTTGGCTTTGGATTGTTGCAGTGAATTTGTAGGAAGTAAAGGCTCATCTGAGCCAAACCCCAGCAGCTGGAGGAGGAGGATGATGAGGCTCATCAGGGTTTGTGTCCTTGTCAATCTGGTGGTGCTCAAGCTGCTGCTTCTCTGCAATTTCATCTCTTTTGCTGTTTTCCTGCCTTTTGCCACATCTCTGAGAGAGGTTTTCCTGCACTAGGACAGAGTAAAAACCCTTCCCAACTTAAAAACCTCAGGGCTGACTCCGTGTTCACCCCCTTCCCTCGTCACTCAGGCCTGAACAAATGAAACACATGTTCCTCACACATGGTGAGGTCTTTCTAGTCCTTTTTTTTTTTGATTTTTGGAGGCAGTCTGGGCTGCCTGCCAAAACCCAGAGGAAAATCCAAGCCCACTCCAGACATCCCCAGCGTGCAGGTGTAGTCCTCACTCTGACAGAGGCGAGCGGGCTGAAATGGAAATGTTCCCAATGAACACATCCCCCCGGGATGGGAGCTGGAAGAGGGGATTCCTAATGATTTATGCAGAAGATTGGATGGGGATTGGGGTGTCTGAGAGTTTGCTATCCCCTGCAAGAACATGGAAAAAAAACGTCCCTGACCGTGGGCTCGTTGTTCTGCACACGCAGCCAGCGCTGGCTGGGGTTCAGGAGGTCAGACCTGCTTGAACAAACAGAGCTTTGGCCACTGCAGGGGAAAGTGTGGGGAAAAATCAGTGCTGAAAGTGACTTTTAGGTGCTGTTTTCTGCTCTGGAATGGCTGCAAACACTGCAGGGTTCTCCTGAGGCTTTGATGCTTCACAGGAGCAAATTTATCTGCAGGTTTTGTTTGCCCTTCTCCCAGCTTGCTGCTCAGAAGGGTGAAATCTGAGCTGGGGATGCTCGGAAGGGTGAAATCCAAGGGTGAAATCCGAGCTCTGGGGATGCTCAGCCTCCACTGCATCCAATCCTGTTCCTTCATGGCTTTGCTTTGGAGAACCTCGTTTCTGGGATGAAGTTCACACCTGATTTTCGGGCCCCAGGGTGCACAAACTCAGCTCCCTTCCTTGGGATGAAAATCTGGGGCACTATTTCATGGAACTATGCAGGTTTTATGCTTAAAAAGAATCACAAAATACCCTGAGCTGGAAGGATCAGCTCTCTCCAAAGATCATCCAAGTCCAACTCCAAGGCAAGATTTTATTTTCTTTTAAATGCTGAATTTGAGGTGGCAGATGCTGCATGGAATAAATGAAACCCAAATCATTTTTCATGGCCAAAAAAGAAAAACCCAATTGAAAAAAAAAAAACAAACCCAAACTTTGGGGTGTGAACATTAGCAAAGGGCACATTTTAGTTTCCTGGAAAAAAAAAAAAGGGAGGAAGGTGTGTGGACGAGAGGTGTCACAGCTATGTTTGCACACCAGCTCAGCTTTCCATTCCCAGCTCTGTCCTGAGCAGCCAAATTTCCAGCAGTGGTGGGAATTAGCAACAGGAACCTGCACAAAGCCTCCTCCTCGGGTGGTCCCAGCAGGTTCCTGTTCCATGGTTGGGTGATTGTCGCCAGCCAGATGCAGGAAAATCCTTTTCCAACCAAAACGTGGTGTTCAGTTCCATTTTCTGAGTGTGTCAGCAGATCTCCCCCAGCTGAGGGGTGTAATCCCACTTCCATCCCCAGATAACTTTGGCAGCCAGCTCTATTTTCCCCCTATTCATAAAATTCATTTTATTCCTATTCATTCCCCCTTTAATCCAGAAAACCTGGGTTCTGTGTTCACCTCCTGGGATAGAAAACATTCCAAGTGCTGATTAAAAGCCTCTGTGCACACAAAACCCCCTTGCTCCTGAGCCCTGGGCCACCTTGGTGTGGAGGAAAGCTCAGGGTGGAGCTTTGGGGGTGGAAATCCTGTCTGTGGGGCCAAGGAAACAGCAGCTCCACTTCCAGATTAATTTGGCTCTGAGGGGAAAAAAATGGAGTAAAAGCAAGTTTTGGGTACCTCAGGAGGCTCCAGCTGCTGTGGGTGGGAGCTCTGGAATCCAAGAGCCACCCCCTGGCACTGGGACTGAGCCCAGGTGGAACTGGATCCCCTTTAAGGTCCCTTCCATCCCAATCCATTCTGGGATCTCAGGATTTCTTTCCTGCCCCCTCCCCTTCTGTCCAAAGAGCAGCTGCTCCTCCAGCCCCTCTTGTTCACCACCTTCCCCAAATCCTCTTTCCCTTTGCATTCCCTTTGCATCCCAGAGGTGGGAATGAAACCCTCTGGATCTTTGGGATCAACGCCTCCCAGGCAGACTCTGCCACCCCTTTTTTTACACTAAAACCCCAGCAAGTGCCTCCACTTTGGCTCAGTGAGTTCTCAAGTGAGTAACTCAATCCAAAAGCTTTGCTTTGCTCCGTGTTTCCACTGTCAGAGACCCCCTCACAATCCACTGGCGTATCCATCCTCCTGTGGGCAGCAGAATTCCTGATTTTCCAGAGATAAAAGGGAAATAAATCAACGTGAAACCAGAGCCA
The DNA here is from genome assembly GCA_013400585.1 of Chloropsis cyanopogon. NCBI lineage: Eukaryota > Metazoa > Chordata > Aves > Passeriformes > Irenidae > Chloropsis > Chloropsis cyanopogon. Next base: position 266,371 of record WEZZ01018653.1, read on the forward strand.
GGGAACGGTGCAGAGGGGGAAGACACAAAGGAGCAGCTTTGTGCTGGGCTTGTAATGAGGGGGAATCTGTTTTTAAACCATCCCTGATGGTTCACACATATGTCATGGAAAAAGAACTCCTCCAGGCAAGCTCTGGGTTTATTGGCTGATTATTTGATTTGGAGGGAGAGGGGAAACTTGGAATTGGGTGAGGAGGTGACATCAGGGGGATGGAGATTGGAGTGGGGGAGAGGAATGGAATGGTGAAGGAAATCAGGAATTGGGGAGCATGGTCAGGCCTGCAGGAACAGGGAGCAAAGGGAAGGCTGGGCAGCCTCGAATTTGGGGTTGTGTGGGGTTTTTACAGTCTGCACCTCCTCTCCAAGGAAAGCTCTGCAGCGTCCTGTGGGCAGCCTGGGTACCAGGGCACTGCTCAGGTGGGGCTGTTGGAGCCCTGCTGAGCTGGGGCTGGCATCTTTGTGAGGTGCCAGCAGAGCGGTGGCACAGCCCAGGCTGGCCTGGGCTACCTGGTGCTCAGAGAGCAGTGGAGGACACGGGGAAACGGGGCCTTGGGTTTCTTCCAGGGATCCCTAATGAGTGGGATGAGGAAAATGGAGAAAATCTCTTTTTGAGGCTGGCCTGTGGAGCGCAGGGTATTGAGCGTGAGCGTTATTCGGGGTACCCCACACACAAAACCAGGAGATTCTTTCAGAATTGCTTCTGGCCCCATCCTCTGCCCATCCCAGCATTATTCAGTGCCAGTTCCAGGGCTGGCACGGCAGGGCACACAATGCCAGCCATTCATTTGGCCCCATTCAGTTCACACAGGCCTGGCCTGGGCTTTTGTGGGATTTTTCTTGTCCTTTTCATTTTTTTGAAATTTCCACGCTGGACACCGAAGGTCAGGCTGACCCTCTCCTCCTTTATGTAAATGCCTCCCACAATGTGCAGGCCATGATTTCATGCAGCTTTCCAGAGGGTCTAAATGAGGTTTTTGGGATGCTGTCCATGGGATTGAGCCTTGCTTGGCACATGGGACACTCGGGGTGGCTCTCAGGGACAGCACCACCGTGTCACCCTGTCCCACTGCTTTGTCCCTGCATGGAAATTTCTTTTTCCTGACTGTCAAGATGAGGCTCAAATTGCAAAATCCCATTTTTAGGTGCTGAGTTATTCTGCATAAGCATATCCAGGCAAGCCAATGTTTTGAGCAAGGATAAAGAGATTTTTTATTTTTTTTTTTTTGGTGAATAGTCTCATTTGCTGCTTCAGAAGCATAATCTGACTTGATGCTTCAATTAGGGAACAAAACCCCTCCGTGTGAATGTACCTGAGCCAAATCAGCTCCTGTTGGAAAATAATGGGAAGGAACTGCTGGAAAAAGCTGCTGCTGAGGGGGTTTTCACACTGGTGGTTTTGTGAAGGCTCTGGAATAGAGAATAACTACAAGAAAGGGTAAAAAACCTCCATGTTTGAATTCTGGAGAGGTCTCTGAGGGATAGATTTGGGGGTTTTGAGGGATCTCTTGCTATGAAGCCCCTCTCAGGAGGTGGGATTAACATTACAAACAGATGGAGGGTGCCTTGATTAAAAAATACTTGAAAATTCACTTTTGAGCAGCTTTTCAAGGATTCCTTTCAAAGTCATCCTCTGGATTTCCACTAGGAATTTATCCTCTGTGCAGGGAGCACACCATAAAGGCCTGGATGTAAAAGCAGTGACAGCACGCAGTGATTGTGGGGCCTCTATTCTCAGGGCTGTAATTTGTGTGTAGGATGACATCAATGCTGATTTGGAGCCACCAAATGAGGAGTTTGAAGGCAGAAATCACAGAGTGCCAGGCTGCTGTGTGGTCATAGAGGGGAAAAAATAACTCCAAGGAGTGTTTGGAGGGGCAGGAGCGATTCCAAGTGTGCTGTGCAGATGGAGCAGCCGCTGGAAAGGCTCATCTGAGGTCACCTGGGTGGCAGTGCCAGCCTGGATCTGCTGACAGGTATGCACAAACCCCTGGATCTGCTGTATCCCGTGAAATCCCTCTGGAACGTGGCTCAGCTGAGACCTGGACACACTCCCTTTCCTCCTCCATCTGTCTTGGGGCTGGAAAATTGAGGAGAACAGGGGTTTGTTTTTTTTTTTCCACGGATAGGCACAAAGGCAAGGAGAACTGCTCATTTTGTGGTGCCTCAGCTCATCTTTTTCCAGTGGCTGTGGGAATTGGGAAGCTCAGAGATGCCCTGGGATAAGCCAGGCCTGGATTCCTTCTAATTTGTGTCTCGTGGTTGCCTCAGCTGCTGGTAGGGACATGAAAGGGGTGGTGGGGACATTAAAGAGATGTTTGGTGCGTGCCTGGATCTGATCAGATGAGAGCTCACCACAGACAATGCTCTGGGATGATTTCTTTTCCTGAGCTGTCTGTTTCCATGACATTTATAGCAGTTTAATTATCCCAAGCCTCTTTTCCCTGTCACAAATGATTGAAATCAGCCATCAAACAGAAGAATTATCGGGCTAGACAGACACACCTGCGGCTGCACAGAGGGATCACCCAGGGCTTGATTTTGGGGGGAAAGCAGCCAAAAAAATGCAGCGTTATCCTCATGAATTCATGAGAAGAGAGAGCTTCACCTCACGACTGCCTTTAAACTTTCAGATGAAATCGCTCCACCAGGTTCCTGGTGCCCACCAGAGGTGAATATTTAGGGAGGAGCTGTTGTAAACACAGAGGGGGTTGTTCCTTTGGTGAAGGGGTTGCCCTACAAGAGCTCTACCCCAAGTCTTTCCTCTGAGTAGGATCCTTGCAGGGAGAGATCCAGTCCTGCCTGAGCTCCTTGTGGGGGTTAAAAATGAACTGGTGGGGACTGGAGGCCCCATTAAGGCCCCACACAGGAGAGGTTTGCTAAGGACCTGCCCCAGGTCTGACCTCAGCATCTCCATTCCCTGGGGCGAGGTGTGGCTGTGCCAAGCACACTCCAAACCTGCTTTGCCCTCCTTCCAGCTCTCCTCAGAACCCACTTTCCTCCTTTTCAGTCAAAGCTGGACAGGGGGAACAGCAGCTCAGGCTCTTTGCTGTGTTCCTGGGAGTTTGGGAGCAGCCAAAGAAACCTGAGGCACTTTGGGAGGCTTTTCTGCAGGCAGGTTTTTACCTTTTTTTTTCCCTTTTTCCCCCCAAAATCGAAGGCACAGCTTGCCCAGCAGCTCCAAACTAAGCCAGCAGATGAGTTCTTTCTTCCAGTCAAGCCTGGTTTGTGGGTTAATTAGATCCAAATTAGATCCAGTGTGAGGTTTATAACCCAGGGCAGCGAGAACCTCTGGTGACTCAGCTCCTGTCCTGCAGGAGTGACAGAAATCTTCCAGAATTACCCAAATCTGGCTGGTTTTTCCTCTCTCAGTGGAGGAGCTGGTTGAAGTCAGCCCTGCTTGACATCTGAAGGTGTCACAAGGATAAATATCCAGGCGTAGAGAGCCAAAATCAGCCTCAGCCAGGCAGCCATGGCATCACTGAGATCCCTCAGGGCCAGCAGCACCCAGGGGACACCCAGGTGTGTGGGCATTTAGAAAGCATCTCTGAGGGCTCACCCACAATGCAGCTGCTGCTTTTGAGGGAAAATATTCACTTCAATGGGATGAAATTTGAACTAGAGTTTAATGAAAACCTGTGGTTCAGGTTCCTGGTTCCTCACATGTGTTTCTGATCTGCTGGGGGGGCTCAGACCATCTGCTCAGAGCACACAATTAAAAAAGAAAAGTTTAAAACCTCCCCTTTTGCAAATCTAAAGACTGACTTTGCTCTCGAGTTTCATTTTCCTATTGTGATGTTCTCTCTTTATTGGGGTGGAGAGAGGTGGGATTGTCAGGGGGTTCTTCTTTCCTTTCTTTCTATTCTTTGCCCTTTAAAAACCTGAACTGTGCCATTATTTTCCCCCTCTTTGCAAAAGAGCTGCAGAATCCTCTTTTTTTTTTTTTT
>WEZZ01018653.1:270413-291476 GCA_013400585.1 Chloropsis cyanopogon
CATACGATTTTTGCCTGTGCTAGCAGAGTGCTCAGGGTGGAGAGAAGGAGGGAATATAAAGCAGCCTTTTGTCCCAGCAGCCCCTGTCCCAGCCCAGCCACCCTTCCAGACTGGGACTGCAGCCCCATCCTGCTTTCCATGGCCAGAACTGATTGTTTTGCACCCAAAAACCCCGGGAGATAAATTGTGGTTTCTTCAACAGACATAAATATATAAAAATAGCCAAGCAGAGTGGCTGAGCAGGTTGTTGATTTAAGGACATCTCTCTCTGGGTGTTTTTAGCAGCTCTATTATTTTTTTAAGCCACCTTGGCTGCCTTTTCCCTTTCCTGCAGTCCCCACTGCCTGGCTGCTTTTCTCTGGCTGGACCTGCCCATCCCACAGAGGAGGTTTTGGGGTTGGTGAGGAGAAATGCAGAGAAATCCAGCTTTAAGAAGGACCTGGCTGAGCAGGGAAAGTGAAGTGGAAGTGAAACCCCAAATCTTGCCAATATTTGGTCCCAAAGGGCTGCAGTGGTGATGCCACCAGGCTCCCAGGGCTGATGGCAGGCAGGAGGAAAACCAGAAGCCACGGAATCGTTTTTCCTCAGGGTGGGTGGGTCCTGCTCTCTGGTGGAATTCCCTGCATCAAACACTGAAAAAACACTAAAAAAACCACCTTTGTGTTCTGAAGGGGAGCACACAGCCCACGTCTGGTGGTTTGGAGCCCCAGACATGAGTCAGGGGACAGCTGGACATGTCCCCTGCCTGGGAGGGACCTGCCTGGCCCAGGATGCAGGGAAAGGATGCTCGAACCTCACTGACTTTTTCCTGATGTGTTCCCTACCTTAAATCTTCCCATTTTCCACAGGAATTCCCAGCTGGGGCTCTGTGCAGCCTGGCTCTGTCCTCCATGGCAGGCTGGAGGAGGGCTGGGTAGGACAGCCCTGCTCCTTCAAACCCAGCAGCCAGGAGGAACAGGATCCTCACGTGAGGGGAAATTGGCTTCCTCCCTGGGACTGTAAAATAGAAAGGTTGAGAAATTACCAGAGAGGTTAATTAGCTTCGAGCCAGAGCGCTGATGTTCCTCTTGCTGCTGTGGTCAGGGGAAGAGGCTCGTGGGCTGTGATAATTGCTGTGATTGTGTTCTGCAAGGCCAGGATCAGGGGTGCTCCTGGCTGGGCTGGGGCTGCAGGACTGGCCTGAGGGTTTCATTGGGGTCCCCACACAGAGATGCACTGAAAAAAGAGAAATTTTCTCAGCCCTCAAGAGGGTTTGGAGCCACATTTCGTGCTGGTGACACTTCTCTCCCTGCTCTGCTTCATTAAACCTGTTTTTTTCCAAAGAGGGCCGGGCAGAGGCTCCTCTCTGAGTGCCCAAAGCAGCAGGAGCTGTTCTGGTGGTAACCCCAGAGCAGCCCCATCCAACCCTGCAGCCCCTCCGAGCAGGATGGGGACACAAACTTCCCGCTGGATTTAGCCAAACCACCAGGAATTTTTAGCTGAGTCACGGCTGTGCGCGAGTCAAGCAATTTATTTTTTTTTTTAATTTATTATTATTTAGCCAAACTTTTAACAACTGCCTTCCCATTTTGTAGTGGGAGCCCCAAGGAGGGTCCTTAGGCTCTGGCTGCTCTGTCTGGTGGGGTCACTCCTGTCTGTGGCTGGCCAGGAGGGGACTCAGGACATGGGGACAGGGACTGGGGGGTGGGCAGGCTTTGTTTGACCCCGCTGCTGCAGTTTTGCTGCTTTTCTGGAGCTGCTGTGTTTAAAGGAGGGACTCTGGGATGCCCCAGCACCTCTGATTTTTGGGGTTTCCATGTAGCAGAACTGGGGCTGTGGTGATTCCTGGGCTCCTCTTTGCTGATGTCTCCAACACCACTTTGACTCCAGGCTGTGAGAATCCATGGGAAGTGCTGGTGACAGGATTTATCAAGTGGAACATCTGAGGGCTGCCAGGCTGGCTCCAAGACAGGGATTAGGGGTTTTGGAGGCTGAGCTTCCACTTCATCCCGGAGCTGCACTGAACCCCTGCCCCTCTTCAGCCTCTGACTGGGTTTGGGGTTATGGAGCCAGGGAGTTTGTCAGGATTAATCTCAATTATTCCCAATAATTGTGAAGATTTTATGTTATTGTTCACTCTGGGCTTGTTTTTATCCAGTCTAAATGCAGGAGTTTCCAAGAGCACATCCAGCAGGATTTACTCTTAGGGATGGTGAATCTCAGACTTTTGGGGTGATGCCCTAACCCGGGTCCAGTTAATGATCAGTGGGAGCCCTGAAGAATTCCAGGATTTAGGGAGCTGCTGCCAGTGCCAGATGAAGTCACTCTGATCCTCCTCTCCAGCTGGTTTTTGTTTTTTTTTTTTTTTTTTTATTTTATTGAACCACAACGATTCCTCTGAGCTCCTGAAGTTGATGTCATTGGAAGTGATGTGACATTTTTTGCATGCATATAGAATAAGTGTAAAAAAACGCTCCAGAAAGAGCTTTTCCAGCCTTGTCTGGGAGCTGCCTGGGGAGTTGAGTTAAACTGGCTTTGATGGAACTTAATCCATAAAGCAAATGAGTCATCAGGCATAAATGGCTTTACCATAAATGTCAGGCAGATCCTTACTGGTCCTGACAGTTAGCACTTCCATCTGTCTGGTGGAGCAAATGAAACCCTCCCAGCTCACAGTCCTGCTCAGAAATGTGCTGTCCTGCCTCTTCCTCTTCACCAGAAGGTTTAGGAATAAAGGCCAAAATGCGATTTATCCTCTTTTTTAAACACTGCCTCTCCTAATCTATTGAATTGTGGTTAATTCCAGGCAAAAAAAAAAAAAAAATCAACTCTTTTTATTCTCTGCTTCAATTTTTTTTGGTTAAAGCAGCAAAACAGAACTAAGATCAGTCTCTGAATGCTACCAAGTGCTCCAGTCACTGGAGAACTTCCTTGAACCTTGTGCCCAACTCATTGCCAGGCCAAAAAAGAGCTTTACCCACTGTGTGGGTGGCTGGAGGACGCTGCTGGTGACATCTACAAAGAAACACCCGAGTGTTTTTGTCTTGTTCCCTGCCTGAAATAACTCATTACTTGGAAAGAAGTCTTTGATTTGGCTGATCAGGTCTTTAAACCACTTTATTGGTGCATTTTTAAGTTGTCTCTCTTGGAAAACACACAGAGCTGGATTAACAGGATCGTGGTTAGCGCTGCGAAAATCCAGCTGGGAAGGGGATTTTGGGGTGGTTTGTGACCAAAACAGGGAAACAAACGGCCACTTGAGGGAGGAATGGGAGCAGGGCTGCCTCCCCTTTGCCAGCCAGGATCCCTGGGCACAATTTATTAGCAGCAACACACTCGAGAGGACACAAAAGGCTCCCGAACCTCCCAGCGCGGCTCGCTCTATTTAAAGTCGGCTTTTTAAATCACAGAAATGGGGCTCTTGACAGCAGAGCTTTGTGCAGCTTTTGTGAGGTGCAGATAGTGGGGCTTTTTATTGTGGCCTAAATTAGCCCATTTTATTGTTTGGCGCTGAGGGATGAGGTCAATTGACTGGGAATCTTGCTAACAAGGTTTTTTTTACTCCTGTCTGCTTTTTACAAGTGTTAGCACGGGGTATCCCCCAGCGCTGGGTGCTTGCTGGGAATGAAACAAAGATGAATGGGCTGAGCTCCCCTCCTTCCCCCTCCCCTGAGCTGCTCAGCCCCTGGCTCTGTGCTGGGGCTTGGGTGCTCCCCGGGGCTCTCAGTCGTCCCAGATTTGGTTCTCCTGGATTTTGTGTTGGTTCAGCCTTGGTTCTCCTGGATTTTGCGTTGGTTCAGCCTTGGTTCTCCAGGATTTTGCAGGCTGGAACAAGACAAGGATGAACTTTGGGCAGGGTGATTGATTGGGTTTGAAAAGGAGAGGGGAAATGGCAGCCTGTGGAGCGATGCTGGTGAAGCGTGGTGAGCTCTGACGGAACCGTCTGATGCTCTTCCCTGGCGCTCCCCACGTCCCAAATTTATTCAGTTACGCACTGATTTCCCCAAGTTCTTGACCCAGAATGAGCAGGAAGCTTCCCCTGCTCAGCCTCCCCCTCTCACTCAGCAGAAACTGTGGGGCCCCCGCTGTCCTTTGGTGTGTTGAGGTTGAGTTTTCTGCTGTGGCTGCAGGGATTTCCAGGTGTTTTTTTTCCATATTCTCCAAGGCTGAGGATGCCCAAGCTCCTGCAGGAAAACAGGGTGGGATCAAGGTTTTCTCCCCACCATGCATAGCTCAGGAGCTGCCATCAGCTGAGACTAAAAACAAACCCAGCTTTAACAAATTCTCTTTTGCTTAACCTTTGGCACCGTGTTCAGCCAAGATGCCTTTCCTTGCTTTATCTGTTCCTTGAGGAAACGCAGTTCCAGCCCTGGTCACTTATGGGATGGAGCCTATCAGCTCTCCATGAGGTGTAAATCCAACCTTATCAGGGTGAAAAAGCTTTTTCAGCCTCCCCTGCCTCTTGGAGACAAGTCCCAGGTCTGCTTTGGGGCTGCTTTATTTCAGCTTATCCCAACAATGCCAGGCACTTCCCATCTTCCCATGGAAAACGGGCAGCTTGAAGCACCTGAGGGAGAGGAGGGCCCAAATGGCTTCGCTGAGGTGTCAGGGAGGGGTGGCTGAGGTCCTGGGGGCAGAGAGAGCAGCTGGAAGGGTTTGCACATCAGCCACAGGTTTTCTTGGCTGGGCTGGGTATTCCCTGCTGGAGGGAATTCCAAAGGAGCAGGTTTGGAGCTCTGGAGTGCCTTTGGGATGGTTATAAAATGTATGGCCTGAGTAACCCCAAAAAACCCTCAGTATCCCCATCTCAGGGCTGGGGGATGTCCTGGAGGTCCCACCATGGCCCAGTTCCCCTGTGGGTCCCATGGGCAGGTGGTGGCCAGAGCTGCTTAGAAAAGGGAAATGTTCTGTGAGGCAAAAAAATTGGAATTTTTTATTTTCCCAATACTCTAAGCCCAGTTTTGGTGGTTACATTGCAAAAGAAAAAGCTGGAATAGTAATGGCAGGACTGGATTTATATTAACAAAAAAAATACAAAAAAAAAAAAAGGGAAAGGGAAGGAAAGATGTTTCTTGTTTTAAAAATGGAAAATTGAAACCCACTTTGCAGCCATTTCTGTTAATTTTGTAAAGGTTATTCACTGGAAACAATGACTAACGAGCTTCAATGAATGCTCCTTGAAGGGTGACTTGGGTAGGTCTGAGAGGTGCCCAGATGTTCATGAGCTGCTGCAAGGAGGGAAGTGACAACCTGGGAATGGAGGAGGGAGCTCCAGACAGCTCTGAGCTGCTCCTTCCCCCCAGTGCTGTCGTCCAGGAACCTCCTTTCCCAGTGGATCTCTGCCCAAAATGTGAACAGCATTCCCTTTTTTTGGGGGTGGGATGTCAGTGGGACACATCCATGATCCAGCGACACCATGGCAGATTTGGCCCATCATTTCAAAAATATCCTTTTCCACAGGGCTGTTTGCCAGTCTGGCCAGGCTCCCTTTGGAGCTTCTGCTTCCTATTATTGCCCAAATCATCCTCCCAGTTTTGCTGTAACTCTCCTGCTTTTCCCCGTGATGCTTTAGCCATGTTTGTCTATTATTAAATAAGAATTTTTTTTTTCCCCTCCCCTAATTAAAGTATCAGCTCCAAGCATCCAAGTAGTAAAGTCTTATGTAACTGTCTGCTGAATGAAGTGGATTTTGGCATCGTGGTGGAGCAGTGTGGTGGCTCTTTAGGAAACTCAAGAGCAATTTCTGCTCTGACCTTTGGGCTGCGTGGGGCTTCAGGGAGCAGCTGCTCCCTTAACCAGCCCTGGTGCCTAACGAGCTTCCTCTGCACCTGGTTTTTAGGGGAAAAAACCCTCCCTTTGGCTCTTTTCTGGGTTGATCAGATGCATTTCCAATCTCTCGCTGGGTCTGTTGCGAGTGGAACATCGAGGTGAGGCAAGATGTAAAAAAACTGGGCTGATGTGAGACCAGCTGGTGGGGTGGGAGAAGCAGAGAAGTTTTGAGGCCAATAAGCAGATTTGGGGCTGGCCAGGGTGACTCTGCTGCCCTGCACAGGACCAGGTGGAGAGGAGATGTTTCATTGCTGATTTGGGGAGGTACAAAGCTCTTTTCTCTTTATTTTTCCTGCACCTGCCTTGCTTGGGGCTGTCAGTGCTGTTGCACTGGGTGATTTGTCTTTTGGGGAGGTGGATTTGGGGCTGGGGATGAAGCACAGTGGGTTCACACCTGGTGGAGCAGCCCAAGAGAAGCAGCTGCTCCCTGGACATGGAGATTTTCCCCTGGCTCATCTCCAGTGATGTGCCCATGTCAGGAAGGTGGCCCTGCCACGTGTTTTGCTTTTCATTTCTTTGTGTTTCTGGCTTTGATTGCAGCCTCGGGCTGGTGTCTCCACCCACCCCTGACCCTGTGTGCTCCTGTCCCTGCAGGGTGACATCCAGCAGCTCCTGATCGTGGCAGACCCGCGGGCAGCCCTGGAGTACTGTGAACACTACAGCCCCGACTGTGACACCGCCATCCCCGACTCCCCCCAGTCCCAGGACCCCAACCAGGATGAATACGTGAGTCCCTGGGCATGGTTTGGGGTGTAATCATCAATATTTGGGTTTATAGCACCCTTGCAAACCGTGGCTCCTTCCTCCCGCTCAGCTTCCCCACGACTCCTCTCCAACATCCAAGACAGAGATTGTTATCAGGATTTGCAGGTTCTGGGTTTGGCTCTTTGGAGTTTCCCTTCTTTCTGAGCTCCTCCCATTTCCAGAGGCAGAAAGGAACATCCTCTTGGAGCTCAGAAACACAGGGGAGACAATGTGAGCCAAGTGTGGATTACTGACCTTCCCTGGTAGCTCCAGTCCTGTCCAGACCAGCACCTGTTTCTAAATTTCAAGTTATACTGTTGGACTTGTAAAAGGATTAAACAGTTCTTTCTCAATATTCAGTGAAACAACAGGTGTTAAAGGAGGGAGGAACCAGTTTTCCCCTGGATTTTCTTTGAATTTCATTTTGGCAGAAATGCTCCCAAGTCATCCTTAGGAGATGCTGCGCCCAATAATTTTTGTATGAAGGGTTCACCTCAGGCCTTTTCTTTAAAAAAAGGAAACACAATAAAAAAGGTTGGTGCAGGATGCATTTGTACGTTTGCTGCCCAATCAGAAATGTCTGGGTGTGGCTGAATTTAAGGAGCACCACCTGAATTTTGCCCTTTTTTTAAAGAGGTCTCAGCTCGCTGCAGTTGCTGTCTGGAGCCATTCTCTTGGGCTGATTTGCTTTCAGCTGAGCCCAGACCTGCAGGGTCAGGGAATCCCCATGAACCAGTAATGCCATCAGCCCTCCCAGTTTATCTTTGGGATTAAGTTAATCCAGCACCTAAGCAGGGCTTTGGGATGTTCACGGTGAGGCGCAGCCTCGGGGAAGCGCTACGACTGCTCCGCCAGCGCTTCTGGAGAAACAATAAATAAGACAAATAAAACAGCACTTTGGTGGAAATCTGTGGCAGCAGGAAAATCAAACTCCTCTCTCGGAGCCAGCAGTCCAACAAGAGCTGGCTTGTCCCGAGGCTGTGTTGCTCCATGTAGGAATAACTCCTCCACGCGCCGGCGGCCGCTGCCAGGCAGAGCTGGGCTGGCGAGGAGCGGGGCCGTGCCCGCCTGGAGCCAGCCTTTGTTTGGGTTTCTTGCTGAAGAATGACTGACGCCTTGTGGAAAATCCTGCAAGGATCTGCTTTTCCAAGCCCTCCAGCCTGCAGGCCTGGGGTGGATGGGAAGCCACGGGGATGCTGCTAGTGCAGGAACAGCGGCTGCGGGGCTCGAGGGCTCTCTGCTCCTCTCTCAGCGGGTCAGGTGGGGCAGATCTGGGAGGTTTCAGCAATCCAAGGTTAAAAAAATGTCACAGAGTCACTGGTTTGGGTTGGAAGGATCTTAAAGCTTATCAAATTCCAACCCCTTGGGCAGGGTCACCTTCCATGATTCCAGGTTGCTCCACATCCAACCTGGCCTTGGACACCTCCAGGGATGGAGCAGCCACAGCTGCTCTGGGTGACCCATTCCAAGGCCTCCCCCAGACCTTCCCAGGGAAGAATTTCTCCCAAATATCCATCTAAGCTTGAAATGTGAAGCTGTGATGTTCAAAGGAGCTGGCAGGGACACACTGGGTGCTCCCACCTCATTTCTTGCTTCTGTCCTTGCAGTACACGGACGCGGAGGGAGAAGGTGACACTTACTACTACGAGTACCCCTACTACGAGGACGTGGATGAAGCTGTCAAACCAGAAAGCCCCACCACCAAACCCAGCCCTCCTGAAGTGGCTGCTGGAGAGAAACCCGAAACCAAGCAGGTACCAGGCGGGTCCTGGCAGGGGTGTAGGTGCTGAACCTTTGTAAAAGGGGAGGATGGTGCAGAATATTTTTGTTTCTCTGATTGTGGGGTTTTATTTCCCACGTGTGACAGGATTATCCAGCCCCCACAGCACCCCCTGAGAGAGGGAACCCCGCGAAGCAGCCCAAGGAGGACGGAGCAGTGGATGATCCCCTGGTTGATGAGTACAACTACGAGACCATCAACGAGGAGTATTTTACCCCAATGCCCTACGAGGATCTCAACTACAACGAGGAAATCGATCCCCAGGGTGGCCTCACTGAAAATGCAGTGGAAGCTGAGCTCCCCACCAGCACCGTCGTCACCTACAATGAGACTGATGTAATTTTAATTCATTAATTTTAATTTCCCCCCCCCCTTTTTTTTTTTTTTTTTAATTAATTCTGCTGTTTCATAGCCCTGGAAGCAAAGGAGACGGGAGCAGCCAGATGGTAAATCCATAAGTGGTTCAGGCAGCTGCAGGGAGAGGAAGTTTCTTGTAAAATGTTTTCACTCCAGATTTTTCAGGGTGGGGAATGCAGATATTTAGAATTTGGTTAAGGATTATTCCCCTGGAAAAAGCTGCTCATATTGACATCTGCATTTCCTCGGGTGAAGTGGTTGTCTGACAAAAAGAGAAATGAGGGTTGCTGTTAAAATCTCAGTAAAAGCCTTTTATCCCAAAGTTATTAATATAAATCCTTAAAATGTTGATTTGCTGGAGAACATCAATATTTTTCATTTTGCCATTTCCACTGAAAAGCATCTTTATATTTTTCAGTTTTATTTAAAAAAAAAAAAAATCATTTCAACACTGGGACAAAGCTTTGATTCCAAAACTTCTGCCTCCACCTGGAGTGAACTCCTTTATTCTGTGCATGGATCTGCTCAGAGCTGGGATCAGCCCAGACCCCACAGCTTTTTCTGCTGGAATATTTAACTTTTACCTCCCCACCCTTCAATATCCTTCAGCTGAAATGCTGCACTCAAGACTCTCCTACGCTTAAGACTTGCCCAGTTCTTGTTTTTCATGTTGATGATGAGATAGATGAATGTTGGTGAGACTGAGATGAATTTTTGGGGAGCTGGGTGCTGTGGAGCTCACAGAGTGAGGAAATAATGACATTAAATGGGCAAATCCTTCATTATCCAGGAGCAGCAGCAAAGGAATCAATGGTGGGATGACACGGGATTGTTCTCTGAGCAACCAGCTCTGGTGGAAGATGTCCCTGCCCATGGCAAGGGTTTGGAACTGGATGGGCTTCAAAATCCTTCCAAGCCACGTTTCTATAATGCTTCCAAATCCCATCCTAATTCCCAGGAAGAGCTTAGGGGTGGTTTCTCCAGTGGAGAATTACTTGTTGTGGGGCTGTCACAATCCAAAGCTGACAAAAGAGACAGCAAAAGTTGTCCAAGATCCTTGGCGTTGGAAATTTGAGGGAAAAGGTGTCAGGGGAAGCGTCCAAGCAAAGATCTGAGCTGGAGTGAGGCAGGTGCAGATCCAGCCACTCCAAGGGCAGGCAGGGGGGGATCCAGCCCAGCCAAAATGTGCTGGAGGAGGTTGGAGAGCCCAGAATGATGGACAGGGAGAAAAGGAAAAGGCTCCAGGAATCAAGGGAGCCAACCTGAGGGAACCCATGGATGGGAAAGTTTTCCATTTCCTGACGAAGAGCCAGAAATCTTTGGCCAAGCTTGGACTTTCTAAGAGAGAGGAATTAAAGGTTGGATAGAGGGGCTTTAAATAAAAAAGTAGAAGAGGAAGGAAGAGGCTTCAAGGGCCACTTTAGTTGTTAAGGAAAGGAAATAGAGGAGGAAAGTTCAGGCAGGGAACTGCCCACTTACTCCAAATATCATCTCTCCATGCAAATAGACCTGAAGACCTCAATTAAAATATCAAACCAGACATTTTTCATATTCATTTCATGCAATTTGCTGTTATCCTCAAACCCTTGGAGCCAGATGAGATTTTTTTAGATTAGGGTTTTAAGGTTTCAAAGTGCAAAACCAGGTGAAATATTTCAGCCAGGATAAAAGCTGGGGGGGAGTGTGATAGCAACAGATCCATTTGAACCAGCCCAAAGGAAAAATAATCTTGACTTCTCCAAGTTTTTTAATTGAATGATTGCCAAACTATAGCTTCTGCCAAGGCCAGTTGGTGTTTACAGAGGTAAGAGAAGGTGGGGTGGTGATTACCTTAGTTCTAGGCTTAGTCTGAGTTTAAAAACTCCTCAATTTAGACCAGATGTTCATGTTTATGAGTTCTGAGCAGTTTTGGCATAGAGAGAAGTCTGGAAGTTGTGATGGCACTGAAGTGACTTTGAATTCGTAGTAGTGAGGAGCGATTTCTCTAGGAAGCACTGGAAATAATTCAATTTTTGGACTATTTTGGTCATTACCTGGATAGGAAAGAAACCAAATAAATCTCAGCAGCACATGTTGTTCTGTGCAGGGCTGCTCAGAGCGAGGGGTGCCAAAGGCCTGTGCCTGCCAGGCTGCTGGGAGCAGGGGGATATGGAGAGCAGCAAGGAAATTCTGAGCCTTGTCTGGATGTCCTTGCTGTGCTCCGTGGCATCTGAAAGGATCCAGAGAGGATTCAGGGACTGAGGCATCAGATTTGTAACAACTTCTGCTCCTTGGATGAGCCCAGGCGCAGATTGGATCCCAGACTAAACAAACAGGAGGCTTCCACAGAAGTGAACTTGGGTTTTTCCACATTTCCTGCTGCAATTGGACACTCACAGTGACACATGATGGGCTTGGTGTGCATCTGAAATCTGGGAACAGACGTGGGACTCCTTGGGTTTGATAATCCAGAGTCTCCAGCACCAGGGCTGGGAGAGATGAGGGGGATTTGGAGATTGAAACTTCCATTACCTCTTCCTTCAGGCATTTGGAGTTTGCAGGATCCTCCTGAC
The DNA here is from genome assembly GCA_013400585.1 of Chloropsis cyanopogon. Classification (NCBI taxonomy): domain Eukaryota; kingdom Metazoa; phylum Chordata; class Aves; order Passeriformes; family Irenidae; genus Chloropsis; species Chloropsis cyanopogon. Next base: position 281,655 of record WEZZ01018653.1, read on the forward strand.
ACGAGCTTTGTGCTGTGTTTTGTTTTCCTCACTCCAACTTTTCTACTCACAGTGTTTAACTGGGGATCAGTGAAGAAATCCCAGGGAAAGCCAGGGTGTATATTTGACATGAAGCTTCTCCCATCTGTCTTCCTGCTGTTGGAGAAGTCACTGGAGACATAAAAACTCCAGAATTTAACTTTTCCCTTTGTCATTATCATTATAAAAAATGATTTTTTAAATTTTTTTTTTTTTGCAAAAATCACCCCACTTAATATAACAACACATGAATATTCCAGCTAGGAGAGAATTCCAGCCTGACTTACTGCTGCTCTTTCCTCTCCAGGCTGCTCAAGGAGGGGATGACCTGGATAAAGATTTCACGGAGGAAACCATCAAGGAATATGATGGGAATTATTATGACAATTATTACGACCGGACGGCCTCTCCCGACATCGGCCCCGGCATGCCGGCCAACCAGGACACCATCTACGAAGGGGTGAGAGGTTTCTGCTCCAGCCAGGAAAATTCTGCTTCAAAATGTTGCTCCTTCAATAATTTAGAGCAGAATTAGTGCAAAAAACAGAGATTTTTCATATTCATTTCATGCAATTTGCTGTTATCCTCAAACCCTTAGATCTGGATGAGATTTTTTTTTAGGATTCACCCACCTGCAACTTGTACTTAAACAAAGAGGAGCTGCCCTGGGTCTTTCCTGCAGGAACCTCAACAGAAGATCTCCAGTTCCTGCTGGGATTGGTGATGGTGATGATGATGATGATGATGATGATGGCAATGTCCTCTCTGACTGTCTGGCTTTTTGTGTCCCACAGATCGGTGGCCCCCGGGGTGAGAAGGGGCAGAAGGGGGAACCTGCCATCATTGAGCCGGTAAGGAGCACCTGAGTTTGGGGTTTTGTTGGTTTTTTCCCCAAAGAAAAAGGTGCAGAGAACTTGTTCTCAGTGGGACAGCTGGGAGGAAAACTTCCCATGAAAGAATTCCCTGGTTCATTTTATCTCAAACACTGTAATTATAGATTTTTTTTTTTTTAAAGCTTCAAGGAGCGACCTAAATCATGAAGGAAGTGCAAGGATTCCCATGAAATCTCTTCTTTAGCAAAATAAAACCTAGGACTGAAGCATTAGGTCTCATCCCTCAGGAGTTTGGGAGCATCCAGGTCGTATCCTGTCCTGAACTCCCAGCTTGGGGCTGGCTTTAATTGGGCCACCAATGGGAATAATTTTATCCCTGTGGGAATAGAAGGGATATAAAATAAATCCCTGCCCACAGCTGTGGAGAGGTTTGCTCCTGCACCAGCTCCACAGTCCCACCAGCTTTTCCTTTGTGTCCTCCCCATGGTGGAACCCTCTTCCTTCATATTTCTGGCCTGATTTTGAGGTTGATTTTCCATCTAAAGAACAATTCCAAGCTGTGTGTGCCCTCTGCATGCTGCAAAACCTGTGGGTGCCCACCCCAGCACCCTGAGGTGGGGACGGAGCCCCGTGGTGGGGATGGCTGGGGCTGGCTCAGGAGCTGCCGTGAGCAGAGCAAGAGGCTCTTGGTTCATTCCCATTTTCTCCCCTCTCTGGGATGCCCAGGTACCCCCATTCCTGCTCCTCCCCAGGCTGGAATTGGGGGTCAGCTCCTTGCACCCCCCTTCCGCAGCCCAGTCCCCCGGGGTTGAGCTCCTGCTGGCTGCACACCCGCAGCTCAATTAACCTCATTTTCCTTGGCCGAGGGCCAGCACAGCACCCAGCTCTGCAGCAGCACTCCCAATCCTTCTCAGGCCATTTTTCTCCTTTTCATTTTCCCTCTTTTTCCTCTTTCACCTGGAATTCCTGCAGGGGAGCCAGGCAGAAGCCGGGGTGCAGTAGCGTGGCTTCAAAACTCCAATTTAGCCCCTTCTAAAAACATTTCCTTCCTTCTCTTCCTTTCTGGGTCTCTCACTCTGCAAACAAAAGGAGGAGCCAGCGATTTCCTTATCAGAGGGATGGGAAGGGAAGGGAAGGGGGGCAGCCAGACCCCACGAAGATGATGGCACAAACCCGGCCTGAAAAGCTACAAAGCGAACAAAATAGTTAAGTTTAATCATCCAGAAAGAATTTGGCCGCCTTTGCTATTTCAAAACACTGGAGCATGGATGGCTTTTGCCAGAAAGTAAACAAGACCAAATGCTGCCTTGTCCCTCTCCGTGCAGCTCCTCTTGAGCAGGGAAATTCGGATTTGCTGCGCTCCTTAGCCCCCCTTTTTTTTTTTTTTTAAGTTTTTGATGGGAGCTGCAAGAGAAGGGAAATAAAACCCAAGCACAAAGTCGGATTCTGCTGGATTTTTACTCCTAGACTTTCAAATCCAGCTGTCCTTCAATCCCTGCTCTGTGCTGACACTTGCTGGAGGCAGCAGGGCAGGGCAGGGATGGAGAGGAGGGATGCAGGGATCCCAAAAATCCCAGCTGTGGGGTCATCAGGGCGCTGGCACTTCCTCAGAGCCCTCTGTCCTTTTGGGGACCCTGGTGCTTCCCTTCAGGAAAGGTTTGCTCAGCACCTCTGAATTGCAACAGGATTTTGGCTGGTTTGGGGATGTTGGCTTCACTTGTGGGTCGTGTCTGAAGTGGAAGCCTTGCCCTGTTTTCCTCTGGGACGATCCCAAATCCAGGGTTGGCTTGCCCCCCTCAGTGGGATCACCCCACTGGTGCTGTCCCTAAAACCTTGCCACGTTCCCATCGCTCCCATCCATGAACATCCATGGAAACATGGGAGCTTTCTTGCCAAGGAGAATCTCCAGATGTCCCCAAGGCCAGAGCTAGACATAAACCAGATAAATATGGGAAAGCATAAAGCAGATAAATATGGGAAGATGCCAAGGATGTTTGCATCCCAAATGGGCCAGTTATCCCTGACCCTTCCCCCAGGGCAGGAGTGGCCTGGGAAGCAGAGCCTTGGTGCTGTGTGTGCTCACAGCAGCACCCCAAAAACCTCCTGTGAGGGCTGGGATCCCCTGCACTCTGATTCATTTCTGTTTTAGAACCTGTCACACCAGAATGTGCCATCACTGGCCCCAAAAAGGATGGATTTGGGGTTGTTCATATGCTGGGATCTCAGCAAGGATGGATTTTGGGGTGTCTGTATGCTGGGATCTCAAGGAAGATGGATTTTGGGTTGTCCACGTGCTGAGGTCTCAAGGAGGATGATTTTAGGTTGTCCATGTGCTGGGATCTCAGCAAGGATGGATTTTGGGGTGTCTGTGTGCTGGGATGGATTTTGGGTTGTTCATATGATGGGATGAATTTTGGGGTGTTCATATGCTGGGATGGATTTTGGGGTGTTTGTATGCTGGGATCTCAAAAAAGATGGATTTTGGGGTGTCCATGTGCTGGGATCTCAGGGAGGATGAATTTTGGGTTGTCCACGTGCTGAGATCTCAACAAGGATGGATTTTGGGTTGTTCATATCCTGAGATCTCAACAAGGATGGATTTTGGGGTGTCCATGTGCTGGGATCTCAATGAGGATGGATTTTGGGGTGTCCATGTGCTGGGATCTCAGGGAGGATGAATTTTGGGTTGTCCACGTGCNTGCTGGGATGGATTTTGGGTTGTTCATATCCTGAGATCTCAAGGAAGATGGATTTTGGGTTGTCCATGTGCTGAGATCTCAACAAGGACGGATTTTGGGGTGTCTGTATGCTGAGATCTCAATGAAGATGGATTTTGGGGTGTCCATGTGCTGGGATCTCAATGAGGATGGATTTTGGGGTATCCATGTGCTGGGATCTCTGAGGTTTCCCTGCAGGCTGGAGGACAGGCCTGTGGAATCCACCCCTAATTCCCAGCCAGTGAAGTATTTCCATGGCTGAAGCTGAAACGGGCACGGGCTGAAGCCCGTGACCTGAATTCCTCCCTGGTGAGGAGCTGCAGAGGCTCTTTGGTGGTGGCAGCAGCAAATTTCCCCTCACACACCCAGCTGCAGTGGCAGCCAGATCTTCTCTGAGATTTTAACTGCCGTGGTAATGAGTGTGGACACCAGGAAAGGCAGAAAATAGAGCTGGCCACGCATTTTTTGCTGCAGAAACCCTGGTGGAAGCAGGGCTGGCTCATGGCAGGCTGGTTTAGGTTATTTTTTTGCTGCTCTAGGCGTAGTGTGGTTTTTGGGGCAGGAATGCCTGGATTTCCTTGCAGACATTTCAGATTCGTTCAGCTCAGTTGGAATGGGGTCAGCTGAGGCTTTTGGCACCAGAGCCTGAGAACAGTTTAGGGTGACCCCAAAGCAGTCCTTGAACAGCTTCTCCGACAGGAGCCAACTGCTCATCCACAGAGTTTTAGAGGATTTCACCCCTTAGGAGAAATATCCCTGTTTGCCACAGGTGAGCTGGGAGGTGCTGGCTCAGCCTGGGCACTTCTTTATCTCTGATCCAGAGATAAAAGGGACAGAGCTCTTCCCAAAACATCATCCTGGTGCCTTCTGGAAAGCATTTTCCAGGTGCATTGGGAGGTTTCTTTCCTGCCTCTTATGTACTCATGAGGGAAAAAAAACCCAAACCCAAACCTTAATTTTCCTGAGTGCATGATAGATCTGATCTAAAGTGATGACAAAATATTTAGATTGAAGAGGCTGGAGTAACAATATCCCAGAATTTTTCCCACACAGCGATTTCCTACGTTCACAGAGGAAATCACAGCGTGCAGTCTGCTGGAAAAAATCATTTCAAAACCACCTTGCAACTTGATTGTTAACGTTTTGTTAAGGGCTAGGAACAGCTTTTTCCTCAAGCTCCAACACCATCAAGGCTGGACAAAACCCAGGCTTTGCTTTTTCCCTGAGCAAAGGGAGAAGGCTGTGGTGGGGCTGATGCTGGGAGTAAGGGCTGTGCTCTGGGATTGAAATATTTAAATATTTAAACATTATTTGGCTTTTCCATGACCCTCTGCACCTCTGGGAGAAGCCATCCAGAGGGAGTGCAAACCCTCCAGCTCTGGGGTGTCTCCATGCAGCAGCAAGAGCTGAAATATTTAAGAACAGATCGAGCACCGGGCATTTCCCTGTGGACAAAATGACTTTGAGGATGTGTCTAATCACCTTTTTTCCCTCCTCTTTCTCAGGGAATGCTGGTGGAAGGCCCCCCTGGTCCTGAAGGCCCAGCAGTAAGTGGCATTTTCCCCCTGCCCTGGGTGTGGGATGCTGTCCTCAGGCTCTGCTGCTCCCATCTGCCACACACGTGCACAGAGAGAGCTTTGGGGTGGATTTTGTGGTGCAAAAATAAACAGAAAGCTTGAAATCTTTTCCTGCTGCTCGTAGAAATCTGCTACAAATAATAACACGTTTTCATGGCTTAGGTTTTTTTCCTCATTTTCTCTGCCAGGGTCTTCCAGGACCTCCAGGACCAACTGGACCCGTGGGCTTGATGGGTGACCCAGGAGAGAGGGTGAGTGGTTTTCTCCTCTTTGCTGGAGTTTTAGGTGGCTTTGTGTGGGCACACTGGGGCTGTGGGGTATCCCTGGAGCCTTAAAATCCTGTTAAAACCCCATTCATCCTGCGAGAGCAATTCCCAAAGGTGTTCATGGTGGGATACAGGGCAGGGCTTTGCATCCAGGAGAAAAAAAAAAGGTTGGGAAAAATCTTTGTTACAGGAAGGAGGGAGCAGCAGTGCCACAGATCCTGGGGGATGCTCCAGAACACACAGCATCCCCCTGCTGTCACTGCTGTCACTCAGCAAATGCAAACACCTCGAGAGGAAGGGAGCTCTTACCAGCAAACACTCCCCCAATCTGATCCCCGAGGTGCTGAGCAGTTTTCCTGGCAGATAAGGCAGCTCCCTGCCCCTGGCAGGCTGATCCTCCATGGCTCCAACAGCTGATTCCCAAACAGGGAATGGGATGTGTCCTGTTTGCATCCTGGATGCCCAGGAGAATAAACTGGGGTGACCAGACACACACTCTGTGTGTTTGTAGGGCTTCCCACTCTTCTGGCAGATTTTTCTGGCTTGGAAAAGGTGGGAAAAAGGGCAATGGCCAAGTTCAGATGGGAAGGTCTGGCTGGATTAGGGGTGGGGTGTGCTCTGGTGTGGTGTAAATGCACCTCAGTGTTTGTGGCCTTGATTACAATTATTTTTTAATTGTGAGCCGCCTAAGACTCAGATAGAGTTGAAGGCAGAATTCACTCCATTCCAGAGGATCAGAACAGGATCTCTGTGCTCCCTTGGCCTTGTTTGAAATGCTGCAGTGGTGCCAGAGATTTGCTGTGCCTCCCTCTGCAGTGGCCATGTCCGTGTCCCCTTCTAATGCACCCACACTGCAAAATACAACCACTGAGAGAGATAAAACCACTGAGGGAGATAAAACCACTGAGGGAGATAAAAGCACTGAGAGAGATAAAACCACTGCTGGCCCACGCTGGGAGGTGTCTCCTGAGGTTTTAAGGTGTATTTGAGGAGATTCCTGAGGTGTTGGGGCATTCCCATGGCCCTGTCCCCAACCTGGGCACTGCATTTTTTTTAGGCCAGGTTCTTTGTTGCCCCCTTGGTCCCTGGGGCTTGGCTGGAGCCTTGTGCCTGCTGCACTCCCACTTTTCCCCTGGAGCAGTGCTGGGAAGACCCTCCCCTGCTTTGCCCTGCTGCTGTATTTACGGATGGAGCAGTAATGACATTTCTGCTGGCTGTGACATGATGGAGGCCGTGGGGCCCTGCCTGTGCTCCATCGATCCAGCTCAGGAAGTCAATCCAGGCTCAGCCTGTGGCGGCCACTGCTCCTGGGCCTGGCTTAACCCTTGTGGCCCTGCACTGCTGCCCCAGCACCAGGAGCTCTGCAGCCTGAGGTCACAGAGGGTGGGTGAGCTGGGCGTGGTGTGCAGCTCATCAGGGTGAGCCCTAAAAATCTTTATTTGGCCTCTGAACATTTCCAGGGTGCCGTTTTTCCCTGTGGCTTCATCCCTTCCTTGCTTGTTGTCTCCACCCTGCCTGTGTGATGCCCAGCTCTCCCTCCTCCTCCTCCTGCATTCCTGGCAGGCTGGATGCTGGCCCTGGGGACACGGGACTCTCCTTCTGTCACTTGTCCAGGCAGATGCAGATATTTGCTGGCCCAGCTCCTCTGGAACAGCCCTGCAAAGCCAAGCAGCAGCAGCAGCAGCCACTCTGTCCCCGGTGCTGCTGCTCCACGCCCTCCAAGGAAAGGAATAATTTGCATTCTAGCCCAGGCTGCTCATCCTGCTCCTGCCAGTGTCCAGAACAGAGTGTGACCCGGCACAGAGAGAAGTGATGAACTCGCAGAGCCAGGAGCTGCAACTGTATTAAACCCTCCTTTTCAATTAGAGCAGCTCCTCTTTTAATTTGTTTATTATTAACCCTGAGAGTGTAGCTCATGAATTTACATGACCCTTCCCCAAGTACAGTGAGGAACATCCCCTCTGCCTGCATCTGATAAAGAGATTTTTTATCTGCTGTCAGGCAGGTGCAATGAATTAACAGCCCAGCAACAGTCAGCTCTGTTAATATTGGCCAACACTCATTTAGCTCTGGTTTATTCATTATGAAAAAGAAAGAGCTTTATTTATTTAAAGCTTCTTCCTTGATCAGTGATTTCAGGAGGCACAGAGGAGTTTGTGTCAGCAGCAGAGCTGAGGAGCAGCCTGGGTGTGGGAGGTTTCCAGAGGGCTCAGGATGCTTTGGGATGACTTAGGCAGCTTTCCTGGAGCAGTGGGAAGAAGGAAATATGGCACTGAGGAGAGCAGAGAGCTGTTCCAAAGGGGCTCCAGACTGGGAGGAAGGAAGTGGGAAAATGTGTTGTTTTGAAGGGGATGAGCTGCAGCATCAGAGCAAACTGCAGCTCCTCATCCACCCCGGTGTTTGTTTGGAAATTCGGGTGTCTGGGTGCTCTGGGGAGGTCAGCACACCTTGGGGTGAAGCTCATCACAAAATATCTTCACCTTCCAAAACCATCCAGCCATTGAATCCCAAAGGAATTGCTCCCCTGAGGAGAGTTTTGCACCTCAGAAGTGCAAAATGATCCCTAAAAAGGATCCCTAAAAATCCTGATTTGGCTTCTGAGGGTGCTGCTTTTCCCATGTGCTGCCTCAACTAGGAGACCCCCAAAACTGCAGGAAACATCTCCTGTTATCTCATTTTCTGACCAGGGCTGAAGAATAACCAGGGAGAGAGAGAGAGAAACACCTGGTGAATGTTGAGGCTCAGCACCGTGGGCTGCTGGTCACCCACAACCCCCCCCAGTTCCAGTTTAACCATTCCATGGAAATGTCACCCCAGGTTTGCTCTCAGCCTGGCATTTCAGAGCTCTGCACCAAATGCAAGCTGAAGTCCCCATCATTTTCTACATTTGCTGCTGTATATCAGCAATCCCCATTTCCACAACGAGAGCCTCACAGATTTACACCCAGACCCTGGCAGGCTGCATTTCTTCCAGGCATTCATGAATTTAAATTTCCAAAGTGCTTTATGGGTTTGATTTTTCTCCCTTTCGTGTCCCACCCCCCACCCTCTGCTGGTCCATTCCACCAGGAAAAGACCTCCCACACCCAGCCTGAAACAAAAAAAAAGGTGTTTATGGATAAAAGCACTGCATCAAGACTTGTCAGGAGAGATAAACAAGCTCAGCCCTGCTCCATCATAGGCAGGGCTGGAGTTATAGGAGGAGAGGGAGAGAGAAGAGAGTTTATCATATGAAACAAGCCTGAACTAAATTATCTGTGCCATTTCTGCTGCAGCAGATGGGTCTGGGACGGGATCTCAGTGGGGTTGAGGATTCTGCTTTGGGCCAGGCTGAGCACACTGTGGATGTCCAGCCTGCCTGGAAGAATGGATGTGCTGGAGTGTTCTGCAGCACACTCTGGGGTTTTTCCCGTTGTTTTTCTGCTGATCCATCCCTGGGAGCAGCCTTGTTATTCCAGGCTGGGCATGGTGCAGAGCTGGGCTCTGCCCTGTCCTGGTGGCTCCTCACCCCCACCAGAGCTGGGCTCTGATTTAGTGCTGGAAACTTCAGCCTGAGTAGTTTTGGCTTTTTTTTTTTTTTTAAGGGGAGGGAGTGAGGGAATTGTGAAGTTCAGGAAGAGAGATGAGAGATGGAGAGATCTTGCTGGAAGGGTGTGGGGCAAGGATAATGCACCAAATCTTTTGGTTTGGTGATCTGTTGGGTTGTTTTATTAAAATATTCTGATTTTTTGTCACTTTGTTACCTATTTGTCTTTCTCTCCTCCCTTTCCCACCTTTATCCACCTCCCTTGTGAGGTGACCTTAGGACTTCCTGGCTTTTTGGTATTCATGTGCCTGAGATTTGTGGCAGAATTTTGTATTTACATTTTTTTCTGAGGTCTGAACAGGCTGCAAGCAGGTTGAGGAAAGCAAAAATTACAAAAAATGTTCATTGCTTGCCATTCCAAGAGAGTCAGTTCTCTATAAATTGATTTATTATTGGTGTTTCCTAACTGAAGGAGTAGCCAAGTCCTTAATCCTGAGCTGTTGGCCACAAAATGAGCACTGGGGCTTTTCTTGGCCTTGCTGGGATGTGGTCAAATCCCTGTTGCCTTAACTGCTGTGAAAATTGCAATTAGCAACACACACTGATGTCACCCTCATTTGCATATGGGATCACTGGAATGAGGAGGAAATCTGGGTTAACCTCAACTCTTTTTACCAGGGAAAATTGGCCATATTTGATTCTTTATGGCTTCATCAATAGATCTTTTACTGCCCACGATCCTCCACTGGGGTTACTCAGCACAGCCCCGTGGAGATCCATGGATTTGGGGCTGATTTACAGCCCCTGGCAGGAGTACTCCACTGGAGGTAGAAAGAGCCTCAAAGGACTAAAATAATAAAAATAAAAATTAAAAAAAAAAAAAAA
>WEZZ01018653.1:296462-309556 GCA_013400585.1 Chloropsis cyanopogon
GATGGAACTGGGGAGATGGGGCTGGAGAGTGATGGAACTGGGGAGATGGAGCTGGGGAGTGATGGAGATGGTGAGGATGTAACTTGAGAGTGCTGGAACTTGTGTGGATGGAACTGGGGAGGATGGAGGTGGTGAGGATGGAATTGGTGAGGAGGGAGATGGTGAGGATGGAATTGGTGAGGATGGAGCCAATGCAGCTGATCCAGCTCCTTGTGAGTCCTAGATCTATGAGTGGCATTTCCTTAATGTGGAATCTTCTTCTCTGGCTCTCTTGAGTGAAAATATAATAAATCCTCTTCTCTGTCCAAAGGGACCCCCGGGCAGTGGAGGACTGAAGGGGGAAGCTGGAGAAATGGGACCTCAGGTGAGTGTGGAGCTGGGGGCAGCTGGAGAAATGGAAGGTGGAGCAGCCAGTCCTGCCTGAGAGGCTGTTGGGAAGCAGGGACTCAGTCCCCTGTGCCAGCTGGGAGCAGGAAGCTGTGGGAACACGTGTCTGGCATGGAAATGTCCCTGCAAGTGTCCAAGTGCAGGCTCTGGACATGGTTTAAAGCCAGCAGTGTAAAACTTTGCAGCTCCCTGCCTGGAAAAACACCCATGGAGGGGTCCTGTGCATAAAAGATAATTTGAAGTGTGGAGAATTCACTGATGCTCAGGATATTGTTCTTCCAAGCCTTAAATCCTGCATGAAGGGAAAGTTCCCATTTTCTGATGGCAAGGGAAGTGATTTATGGGATGCATCTCCACCACGTGCTTGCAAAAGCTTCCCTATAAATTCCTACAATTCCTGCCTGGAGATGTTCAGTCCTGACCCCTTCCCTGNGCTGGGGAGATGGAGCTGGAGAGTGATGGAACTGGGGAGATGGGGCTGGGGAGTGATGGAACTGGGGAGATGGGGCTGGAGAGTGATGGAACTGGGGAGATGGAGCTGGGGAGTGATGGAGATGGTGAGGATGTAACTTGAGAGTGCTGGAACTTGTGTGGATGGAACTGGGGAGGATGGAGATGGTGAGGATGGAATTGGTGAGGATGGAGCCAACTCAGCTGATCCAGCTCCTTGTGAGCCCTAGATTCCATGAATGGCATTTCCTTAATGTGGAATCTTCTTCTCTGGCTCTCTTGAGTGAAAATATAATAAATCCTCTTCTCTGTCCAAAGGGACCCCCGGGCAGTGGAGGACTGAAGGGGGAAGCTGGAGAAATGGGACCTCAGGTGAGTGTGGAGCTGGGGGCAGCTGGAGAAATGGAAGGTGGAGCAGCCAGTCCTGCCTGAGAGGCTGTTGGGAAGCAGGGACTCAGTCCCCTGTGCCAGCTGGGAGCAGGAAGCTGTGGGAACACGTGTCTGGCATGGAAATGTCCCTGCAAGTGTCCAAGTGCAGGCTCTGGACATGGTTTAAAGCCAGCAGTGTAAAACTTTGCAGCTCCCTGCCTGGAAAAACACCCATGGAGGGGTCCTGTGCATAAAAGATAATTTGAAGTGTGGAGAATTCACTGATGCTCAGGATATTGTTCTTCCAAGCCTTAAATCCTGCATGAAGGGAAAGTTCCCATTTTCTGATGGCAAGGGAAGTGATTTATGGGATGCATCTCCACCACGTGCTTGCAAAAGCTTCCCTATAAATTCCTACAATTCCTGCCTGGAGATGTTCAGTCCTGACCCCTTCCCTGTGTGTTTGGAACCACAGGGATTCATTTGGAATCCCTGGTGGCCCTGAGAGCCCCAGCAGGGCCTAATGAGGGCACTGACCACTGGCTCTGCTCGTGGTCCCTTGAGGTGACAACATTTCTTCCTCTCCCCTTGATTCCTTGCAGGGTCCACGAGGCATCCAAGGTCCTCCCGGTCCTGCAGGGAAGCCAGGCCGCAGGGTGAGTGTCCTGGCAGCTGTGCTGAGCAGGCAGGAGCTGCAATTCCTGCTGGAAGCTGCTCCTGCTGCCAAACAACTCCTCAGCAGCGAGGGCGGTGCACAAGAGCCGGCTGGAGGCCAGGCCGGGCTCGGCCAGGCTGGGAGGACACAAACCAGGATGGGAGTTAAAATTTGGGAGGATACAAACCAGGATGGGAGTTAAAATTTGGGAGGATACAAACCAGGATGGGAGTTAAAATTTGGGAGGATACAAATCAGGATGGGAGTTAAAATTTGGGAGGATACAAATCAGGATGGGAGTTAAAATTTGGGAGGATACAAATCAGGATCGGAGTTAAAATTTGGGAGGACACAAACCAGGATGGGAGTTAAAATCTGGGAGGACAGAAACAAGGAAGAGAGTTGAAATTTGGGAGGACACAAATGAGGATGGGAGTTGAAATTTGGGAGGACAGAAATCAGGATGGGAATTAAAATCTGGGAGGACAGAAACAAGGATGGGAGTTGAGATTTGGGACACAAATGAGGAGGAGAGTTAAAATTTGGGAGGACAAAAATGAGAATGGGAGTTGAAATTTGGGACTCAAACGAGGATGGGAGTTAAAAACTGGGAGGATAGAAATGAGGAGGAGAGTTAAAATCTGGAAGGACACAAAGAAGGATGGGAGATAAAATCTGAACAGTGTGGGGGGAATTCAAGGCTGCAAATCCCACTCTTTTATCCCGGGGTTTTTGGGGGTTTTTGGCTCCCTGGTGTTGGGGTTGTGGCTGCTCAAATGCTTTGAACTGGCTTGGAGTCCCCACTTCTGGCAGTGTGTGAGGAGAATCTGGTCCCAAGAATGGATCAGGTGTAAATCCTGCTCTGTTTCCATCCCTAATTCTGATTTTTATTTCACACCACCCTCTGGCTCACCATGATTCAGCTTGCCAGAGGGAGGAACGAGCAAGTCTTGTGTGTGACCCACTTCTGCCTTCCTTGAAACAGAAATTTCAATTTGCAGCCATCATCATTAACATCTCTTAAAATGTGCTGGGAGATGATTTTTTCACATAAAAACCAACGACCATGGCCCATGGAGTGAAGTGGCTTCGCTGCCATTTATCTCCCACCTCTCATTAACCCCAGGCTGTTGCTTCAAACACAGAGCAGGATTTTTCCCTCGCCAGGAGAAGCAGCCTGACTTAAATAAACCCTCTCTCTGGCTTAACTAAGCCCTGTCTCAGCCCCAGTTGTCGCTGTGGCCCTGTCCTACCCTGTGGATTTGACTTTGGTGCTCTCTGTTGCAGGGACGAGCTGGCAGTGACGGTGCCCGGGGAATGCCAGGCCAGACTGGCCCAAAGGTAGCGCCAGGTTTTTATGGATTTTGGGAATCTGCACCTTCTTTTTAGCAGGAATCAGCTGAGGGGCCCGTGGAGAAGGAGCCCAGCTTGCTTGGAGGAGGTTGTGAGGCGGTCCAGAGGCTCCTGTGAAGGCATGGAAGTACAGAGAGGGAAGTTAAACACACTCCTGGAAGGCAGAATAGCAATTTTTCCCTTTCTTTTCCTGTTTTTTTTAATGCCACTTTTTTAAACTGCTGGATGAAATATGCTGCAGTTGTAGAACAAATACTTTAGAATCCCAATTACAAAAAACAAACACGAACAAGTGGCTGGAAAACCTCTAGAGTAGAAAAACCCATCTCTTAACCAGGTGAGGAAATGGAGGTGTGGTGAGGAATTTTAATCCCCCGTATTATTTTTTTATTGGAGACAAAATCCCTTCATTCTGCTGTGATCTGCTGGAATTACCAAGCAGCAAAGAAGCTGCTCTGCTGGAAATGGAGTGCAGGGAAAGTTTGCCCAGGGAATGGTGCCTTGGAATGTTTAAAGCACTTTATTATGGAGATACTTAAGGCTGTAAGAGATGGGGGGGTTTGAGACAGAGACAGGAGAGCACAAATCATTTACCCAGCAAAGTGCTGTAATGAGCTGTGCCCTCCGAGGAGGGGCTGCCAGGGAAGGAGGGGATGGAAGAACCAGCAGGGCTGGGAAGGAGGAGGGAATTCACTGAGAGCTCAGGCAGGGAGATGCTCCAAGAGCTGCCAGAGGGAGAGGGCTGGGGGTTAAACCCTGCTGCTCCACTCACTGAGAGGTAAAGGAGCCGTGGGAGGGAGGAGCTGGGGCTGTTTCAGAGATTCACATGTGAAAACACACAAAATTCACCCTTCACAGGGACAAAGGGGCTTTTCTCTCTCCTGGGTGTTGCTCCCTGCCCCTCTCTGGGCATTGGGAGTCCCCCAGGATTTCCAACCCCTCTGTGTCCTCTCTCTCCTCCAAGGAGCTGAGGCATTCAGGGAACAGCTCCTTCCTGTCCTAGTGGCATTCAGATAATGTGCAGAATTTATTTATCTCTGTTTCTTTCCTTGGAGGGTTACAAAGCATGGATGGGATAGCTCACCTGAGGGCAGGTGTGGGGTTACCACAGTTTGCTCGTCGCAGTCCTTAATTCCTCAAAATTAAAACAAATCGTTGGATTAGGAGAACCTGCCTAGGATGGAGATGGAAAAGTCACCCCGAGAAACTCTGAAATCCACATGGAAAAGCATTTCAAACTGGGGGAAGAGGGAAGAGTTTAACTCCAAATGACTCGGAGGTGGTTTTTTATTTCCTTGGTTTAACCCATAACTTTGAGATCATCCCTGGTCTGGTGGAAGGTGAAGGCTGAATGTCTGAGTGAGAAAATCGATCCCTCCTTGACACAGAAAGGAAACAAACAGGAAGGGTGCTCAGAAACAGCTGGAAATGTGTTTTAAACTGGCTTTGCTTCCAGGGTGACCGAGGCTTCGATGGCTTGGCTGGTTTGCCTGGTGAGAAGGGAAACAGAGTAAGTTCTCTTCCACTTCTGCAACCTTGGAAGGAGGAGGTGGCTGGGAGGGCCTGGGATGAGGCACAGGAGGAGAGGAGGAGTGTCCCTAAGGGCCTGTGGGGTGTCACAGCAGCCTCACAGCATTCACATCCCAGGGAGCTGCAAAATCCCTCCCCAGGATCCTTCTGGGGCTGCTCCAGAATGGGATGGGGAGGAAAAAATTACCTTCATACAATGGAGCCCAAAAAAACAAAGCAAGAGGCAAAATCTGCTGTTGGACAGTGCAGTGGGGGGTGGAAACTGCTGGAAATTACAATGGGTTCAAACTCTTTGCTTTATAATTAAAAAATGGAGGGAAAATGGGGCAAGGGGGTTATTTTGGCAGGCTGGGTGTCCCTCCCCTCCCTGGAGGAGAGAGAGAGGCAGCTCTGAGGGCACAGGGACCTCCAGCACAGGCAGAAAAATCAAATCCATGCCCTGGCTCCTCACCATTCCCTGGTGGTTTCCATTGCCAGAGTGTTTGCTCCTTCTCTGAAGCGTTTTCTGCCTTTTTTTGCAGGGTGAGCCTGGCCCCCACGGCCCCCCAGGGGCTCCTGGAGAGGATGGGGAGAGGGTAAGTCTGCCTGGGGACTGGGAATTCCTAAGGAACCCCTGGAAACAAGAAGCAGATGCAGCATCAGGCAGAGGCATGGCAGCAGCTCCCAGTCCTTGAGCCTTCCCTGGGAGAGAAGCAGGGCAAGGAGATGGGAGTTGAAGTGGAAAAAAAAATTTGGCTTTAAAGATCTGGTCAGGAAACTCAGGCTTTGTTAAAAGAACAAAGAAAATAGCACAAGAAAAACGTTCCTCCTCTCAGTGAGCAAATTATCACTTCTGATTTTCTGAAATCCAGACGGTTGCAGCGAGATTTGGGGAGCAGAAATTCCAGACAGAGGCAGAATCAAAGGTTGAATTGTTCACTTCTCCTTCAGTCAACAACAGAAGGTGTTTAGCAAAGCCCAGACTAAGTGATCACAGCTCTGGTTTAAGGGGAGAGCTTGAAAATGCTGAAGCCAGGGGTGTGAGGTGGAACCAGAGGAGGCAGCGTGGATTTCTCATCCCCTCCCACGGTGTTTTCTTCCCACTTTGGGCTCTTTGTGTCCCTGTGAAGCTCAGACAATCACACCTCCCTCAGGGAAGGGTTAATTACTGGGGCTGAAAAGAGCCTGGGGACTGAACAGAGCTGGAGGGGGAGAGTCAGAACTTGGATCCCAAAGGGGAAAAGGAACAATTCCAGGTGTGCAGGGAGCTGGGAGCTGAGCATGGATGGATCAGCACAGGAGGAAGGGTTACAAGGGCTGGCTGCTGAGCTTCATTCCCTGGCAGGAATCGCAGCTTTGGGTGGTTTAAAAGCAACTCAGGGGAAGCACTATTTGATAATTTTGGGGTTTTGAGGTATCCAGCAGGATCTGGGAGAGGAGGGATGAAGAATCATCCTTTTGCTGCTTCTGGTTTATCTGAGGAGCTCTAACCTGGCTAAAAATCACATTCCCACCCTGCCTTGCCATTCAGTTTGGTGTTAAATCTTGTGGTTGTTGTCTACAACCCCTTGTCAGGTGGCAAAATCCATCTTTCTAAACATCAGCAGGAATTCTGAGGTATCCTCAGGCCTTTCTAGTCCCTGGTAAACTCAGTTTTAGTCCTCAGGCTTCCAAGGTCTTCCTCAGGCACAGAAACCCTCAGGTCAGTCCTCCAGGGAAGCTGATTTTCTGTGTGAATATTGTTAAAAAAGGACAAAACCCCTGTGAGGTGGCTGAATTAAAACTGTTTTTTTTCTGTCTCTTGCTGCTCCTCTCCGTGCCTCTGCTGCTGCCCAGGGAGATGATGGAGAAGTTGGACCCAGAGGTCTCCCTGGAGAACCTGTGAGTATCCCCTGCCTTGGGCTTCCCAGCCAGCAGCAGTGCCTGGGCCATGGATTTGGGGTGGAAAATGTGTTTTTAGGGCTTTCATGGGGCAGCTTTGCCCTGAGACCCTGCAGGGATTGAACTCAGCTTGAAGCTCCACATGAACAATTTGAGAGTGGCTGTGCTGGAACAATTCTGCTTTGCTTATTTTCATTAATAATTTTCATTTATTTTCACTGCCACAAAGGTGGGAGTTCTTTGGTTTGTTTGTTTGATTGGGTTGTTTTAGTTGGCTTTTTTTTTTTTTTAATGAAAAAAATATTTCTCATTGATTTTGTTTGCTCAGAAAAAAAATCATAACTGTAAATCAAAAACTTAGATTAATGTCATATTTTTCCTGCCTCTGTCCTTCTCTCTGGTTTGGGATTGAGGTAATCAGGCTGGGGTAGAAATTAGATGTGGTAAATAGATACAAAATACAGGTTTTGTGACTGTTCATAGCAAATTTGAGTGAGAAAAGGGTTTTTATCTCAGGGCAGTGGCATCTTCAGCACACAGCTCCCACACACTTTGTCCTGTGCAGTGTCAGTGACTCCTTGTAAACCTCAGGATGAAATCCTGGCAGGACTGAACTCAAGGAGATTTTATATCTGACTGCAGTGGGGTCAATATCCTGCTCCCAGTGCACAAAACTTCCCAAATCTGCACTTTGTCAGTGCTTGGAGCCCACGAGCTGCAGAGCAGCTGGAGGAGGAGCTGGGGATTCCTGGTGTCAGGAAGGATGGAGCAGATCTCAGTGGGCTTGGACAAATCCTTTGGAGCAAGGCAAAGAAATGCTTTCAAGGAGAATCCCACTAAAAAAAATCTAAAAAACAAACAAACAGACAGTTGGGCTGTCAATTAAATCCTCTGAAAAGGCATTTTCCCCCTAATACTGAGTGTTTCTCACTTTATTGGCAATGCAAACTGCTGGTGGCTGGCTGTACATTTCTGTGGCTGCTGATTTCACCCTGAACACATTTCCTGTGTTATGAAAAGAACATTATCTATCATTTCTTTCAAAATCTCTGATTTCCCTGTGCTCAGGCCCAGCGTGGTGGCCTGAGATTAATTGATGGGAATTGCTGGACACAGTTCATGGGAGAGAGGGAAGGGTTGGCATTTACAGACTCGCTGGAACTAAATTATAGACAAGATGTCTGATTAACTTCTGGGAAAGATTAATCAACTCAGCTATCTCCTTAGCACGTGTCCAAGCAATAACTTATGGCTTATTAACTTCCTAAAAGCCTTTATGTGCTCAGGTAACACAGCAACAAAAGAGGAGCTTCAATGAGGGTAACACACGCAGGGAAATTTATTTTTATTTCAGCAGCATGAGTGAAAATCTCAGGGATGGCCAGGGTAAAGGATTCAGTTGCATTACAGGGAATTTTGCTGTAAATACACAAACCCTAAAGCTGGGGGTTTGTCCTCTCTGCCCTCATTCCAAATGTGGCTGAAACCAGTGGTGGCACTTCAAAATGGGTTTCCCTTCATCCTGCTCCATTTCCTTCCAGTTTCCCTCACCAGTGGAGTTTCTGCTCTGGATTCATGCAGGGTTTTAGCCCTGGAGATCTCCAGTGGCTGGGATGGATCCTTGGATTCATCCAGTTTTTGCTGGGAACTGCAAATTTTTTTTGCAGGCTCTGAATCCCCACGACCTCCCCAAGACAAGACATTTCATTAATGCCTCCTGTTCCACCCTGTAACATTTCATTTTAATTCCTCTCTTTTAGCCCACTCTGCTTCATAAAAAGGAGGCTGTGGAATATTTGGGCAGACAGATTAAACTGCCCATCAGTCAAGGAGAATTTTCTTTCCTCCATGGCAGGGAAGGAGCTCCATCCATACAAATTCCAGTGTTCCCCTCATGTCAGGAAGGGGCTGTGGTTAAAAGCTGAGCTCTCAGGGAGTGCTCACAGACCCCATCCCTTTCCTTCCACTCCAAAGCCCCCTGAAAGCTCCAGGAGGGGCTGGGCTGGGATTTCCACAAATTCCCTCTGCAGGAATACAAATTCTCCTGCTGTGTTCTCCTCACTCCATGTGAGGCTCCAATCCCACCAATTCCCCTGAAGCAATGCCAGGTTAAATCTGGGGAGAAAGGCAGGAACGGAAGGAAAACACCTCAGTGCTGGAGGACACAAAGCCTTTCAAAATGTACATTTCTGGAAACCTTCCCCAGCCTTGCTGAGTTGTGTGGATTGTCCATGATAAAATCTCAGTCTGGAGGGATTTTTGGGATGATCCATCGGTGTTATCAGGTCATCCTTCATCACTTCCCAGCTGGAATGACTTGGCTGCAAAGAGTGTGGGTTACAGGCTAATCCAGGAATAGGATTAAATTAATTTTAAAAAATGTTGGTTCAAGGGGAAGTTGTTCCAATCCAAGGAATAAATGCCTGTACCTGTATTATTTAGGTTTATAACTGAAGAGTCTGAGAAATCCCACAAGATTTTTCTCCCAGTTTGTAACTCAGGGAAGCTGCTGCAGCACCTGCAAAGTCTCCATGTCCATGGGAATCCTAACCCTGTTTTTTTCCCCCCACACAGGGACCCCGAGGACTGCTGGGCCCCAAGGGACCCCCAGGACCCCCGGGGCCACCGGTGAGTTCCCTCTGCCCTCCCCAGAACCTTCCAGACAAAAACCCCAAACTCAGCCACGCCAGCAGATCATCCAGCTGCATAATTCCCCACATCTGGGCAATGACAAGCTGTGGTATCCCAAAAAAGAACTCGTGGCTCAGGGTCTGCCTTCCACCCCCCATTCTCAGTGGTGTCACATCCCTGCAGGGCAGATTTGCCCCACCTGAGTAAATAAGAATGTTCTGCTCAGGCTGGAAGGGAGGAATGAGAGTTATTAACACAGAGCCTTTGCTATTAACTCCTGCCTCAGGGCTCTGCAGCAGTTCCTTCATATTCCAGGCCAGGGCTGAGGCTGCAGCATGTGGGATTTTATCCAGGAGACCTCATCCCTGGAAGTGCTGATGCAGGGGCTCTCCATAAATTCCAGCTGCTCGCTGGAATCTCAGACCTTAAAAACCCAACCCCGAAGCTGAAGGGGTCAGTGGTGAATGGGGAACATTTTGTGGCCTCTCAGCCCTCCTGGGATGTGGAGACAGCTTTGCTGTGAGCTCCTGGTGCTGCTGGGATTTAATGGGGTGGGCTTGAATTCAGGATTTGCTCCCAAATTGTCTCATCTCCCACAGGTGGGATGTTACACCCCACAGGATAAAAGATGATCCTGGAGAAAAAAAAAATCAGGGAAATCTTGTTCTCTCCAGCTCCCTGGCAGGAGGCTGTGGGGAGGGGAATCTCTTTTCCCAAGCAACAGGATGAGAGGAAAAGTTGTGCCAGGGGAGGTTTAGGGTGGCTATTAGGAAAAATTTCTTCCTGGAAAGAGTTGTCAAGCAGTGTGCTCAGGGAATGGTGGAGTCACCACCCCTGGGAGTGTCCAGCACCCACGTGGATGTGGCACCTGGGTGGGCATGGTGCTGGGTTCATGCTGGATTTGATGGTTTTTGAGGGATTTTCCAACCTGAGCAATGCCATGGCTCTGAAATGGGGGCAGGGGGACAGCTCTGTGTTCCCCCCTCAGTGGAGGTGCTCGGGGGGTGTCTGGCTCCAGGGGATTTTGGTAGCACAGCTCTGTCACCTTCACCAGCCAGGGATTTGTCCCTGTTTTCCTTTGCCACTCCCTGCCTGCTCCCTGTGGGATGCAATCCAGCCAGCATTGCCTCAGCCTGGTGCTGATCGTGCCTCCCAGGCAGGTTAAACCAAAGGGGAAAGCACTGAAATTACTTTTAAAAATTCATCTGGATTCACAGAATTGCTTACTTTACCAAACCCCTTTAGGAAATTATTCCCTTTCCACGTGGTCCAAAGGGCTTCTTGATTTTTTTATTGTTTTTATGGCAATTTCCCTGCTTTTGTGGTGTGAAATAATGTGATCTTTTCTTACTGCTGTGTTTTTAAAATCCTCTCAAAGGGTGTGGCTGGCATGGATGGACAAACGGGTCCCAAAGGGAACGTGGTAAGTTCTCCCTGCAAATTTTTACAGATTTTCTGTAGGGCAAAATGCAAAATTCTGTTAGATTACATTTGCTAATTGCTTTTTAGCCTGGTCTAGATTCCTATCAAAGCCCGTGAAAAACTCCAGGAACATCTTCCGGCAGCAAATGGCTGTTAATTTATTATAATTTCTGACGGAATTACACATTATTTCTCCATGAAAAATAAAACATTTTCCTCGAGATGGGTTAATGAATATCAAAATAAAGGGGAAAAAAACCTTTCTGTGCCTGGGATGGGATGGGATGGGATGGGATGGGATGGGATGGGATGGGATGGGATGGATTCCCTGGGAAATAAATGCAGAGCCAGGTGGTGTTAGAGCCTTGCTCAGCTCCTTAGGGCTGAAATCCTTGGGGAGGAGTCAATGTGCCTTGAAGTCCCTTTTCTCTTCCTTTTCCCAGTGGGAAAAGCTGTTTCCAGGAGCTCTTGGTTACTGGGAGAAGGTCAGGGAGGGCTCAGGGAGCTGTGGGAGGGTGTGGATGCAGCTCAGGCAGTGGGAATACAGGAATTGTGAAGAGAGCTCCATCTCACCTTCCCCACCTGTCCTTGTCTCCTCCCAGGGCCCTCAGGGCGAGCCAGGGCCCCCAGGACAGCAGGGGAACCCAGGGGCTCAGGTAAGAACAAATCTCCTTCTCCACAGCTGGGAAAAAGCGGGGAGAACTCAGCCCCAGAGAGGGGAGCAGCATTTGGAGAGATTTGCCTTGAGGAAACATTTCCAGTCCAAAATCTTCCTGCAAAGGCTCCCAGTGTGGGATCCTCCAGCTCCCACCTGGCTGTGGCACAGCCAGAGCAGCTCCAGGCAGTCTCTTTGGCCAAGTCACATCTGTGTGATGTTTAACACTGCCCAGTTCCTGCAGAGCCAGGTGGAGAACACAGAAATCCAGGCTTTTCCCATGGCTCTCAGGGAATCCTGCTGCTCAGAGCACCCCTGTTCCCCTCCTGGGCTGAGCCTGGCTGCCCACAGACATTTCATTGCCCCTCACAAGACATTTTGGGAATGAATGGAGCTGGGGAAATCTCCAGCCCTCACAGGCACTAAAACAATGCACAGCCAAGATGCATTTGGAAGGAATAACTTGCTCCTTAACGACTTTAATTTTAATTTTTTTTTGGCTTTTCACAGGGTCTTCCAGGTCCACAAGGCGCCATCGGTCCCCCAGGAGAGAAAGTGAGTTGAAATTCAGCTCTGGCCTCCCTCAGCCGTGGATTTGCATTTTGCTCCTTCAGCTGCTCCTTTGCCCCATGTGCAACATCTGTTTGCAGCCGTGGCCATGAAAGTCTAATGCCTCTCATTCCAGACAGAGGAGAGACCAAGCCAGCTCGGCTTGCCTCTAATTCATCATATTTGCATTCATTTCCCCTCTGAGGAGAAACATTTTGAAGGCAGCCTATGGTAAAACATGAGGAGAGGATTGAAAATTGTCCTTTTCTGTGGGTTTTGGGAGTCTGAGTGGGGTGATCATGGGGAGAGCCCATGGATCCCTTCCTTCCCTCTGCCTCTGGTTTTCTGGCTGTCGACGTGGGGTTGGGGCTGGCCTTGGATCAGCAGGATTTAAAGGGGGAAAAGTTTCCCCCAAGATCTCTGGAACCAGCAGGATTTAAAGGGGAAGAAATTTCCCCCAAGAGCTCTGGAACCAAGAGAATTTAAAGGAGGAAAAGTTTCCCCCAAGATCTCTGGAGNGAACTTTGCCCCAAGATCTCTGGAACCAAGAGAATTTGAAGGAGGAAAAGTTCACCCCAAGAGCTCTGGAGCCAGCAGGATTTATAGGAGGAAATGTTTCCCCCAAGAACTCTGGAACCAAGAGAATTTAAAGGAGGAACAGTTTCCCCCAAGAGCTCTGGGACCAGCAGAATTTAAAGGAGGAGAACTTTGCCCCAAGAGCTCTGGAACCAGCAGGATTTATTGGAGAAGTTTTTCCTTCAGAGGGGTCGTTCAGGGTTTTTCATCTCCCACAGAGCAGGGACACTGTGTGTGTGTCCCTGTGTGTCCCCTCCTGCTTGTTTGGAGTGGAATTGTCAATAATCCCCCTGGGAAGGAGCACACTGACAGCTCTGCCAGACAAGTGGCACCCCTGATGTGTGAGAAATCAGCAGTTGCTGATTAAAAGGTGCTCACTGAGCAGTGTCAGAGCAGCCAGTCCCCTCAGCTGGGCCAGCTCCTCTCCTTTGCCATTTTCACCAAAAAAATGGGCATTTCTTGGTCCTGTGAGCCCAGGGTTTGATCTCCTCACCCAGCTGTGCAGCACCCCGGGTTTTTGCTGGGCTGTGCTGCCTGGATGGGGCTCATTGCTGCATCCTGGCTGCGTGTGAGGTGTCCCAGGATGCTGCAGCACAGCAACAAACCGATTCCCTCCAATCTGTGGCAGCTTTTCCAGCCTCTCACAGCTGCAAAAAA
>WEZZ01018653.1:311389-405333 GCA_013400585.1 Chloropsis cyanopogon
CCAGCCTCCCCCAACTGCAAAAAAGCAGGGAATTTGGGCGAAATCCCCGTGCCCTGATGCTCTGATTGATTTTTCTGTTTGGTTTTAGGGCCCTCTGGGCAAACCTGGTCTCCCTGGCATGCCTGGTGCTGATGGGCCCCCGGTAAGTGCTGCTCTCCTGCTCTCCTTCTGGGGCTTGTCCCACCCTGGAATGGCCCCTGGGCTTGGAAATGGGAGCCCAGGTTGTGATCTGAGCCTCTCACAGCTCAGAAAAGCTCAGGAAAAGAGGAAAAAAAAACAGCTGAGAAAAGCTCAGGAAAGGAGGGAATGGGAAAGGTAAAAGCAAGAAAAGCTTTTGGGTGGTTTTATATGGAAATAAAGAGAGTTTAGAATGGAAATAGAGTTTAAGATAGAAGAAAAGACAGTTTAACATGGAAAAAAAAGGTTAATGTGGGAAAACCAACATCCTGCAAGGTCAGCTGACCCTCCTTGGAGGCTGGGATGAGCTTGGGAAGCCCCATCACAGCTTTGCTCACCCTGGCTACATCTCACCATCTCTTCAGGCCTCTCTGTCCCCTCTGCTTGCTCCTCCACCGTGTTCTGGATGTCAAATGGATCCTCTGTGTGTTTATTCCCATCCCAGCCCTGCCTGGGTGCACAGGGGTGATAAGAGCAGGTGGAAATCACCTCTCAATGTTCCATTCTCTCTCCTTTCCCCCTCTCTAATCCCACTTTAAACATCATTTGCTCCTCGCTGTAGAAATCAGTCTCAAAAAAAAAAAAAAAATCACCGGCCTTTCAACCCCATCTCATTGTTACCCATCTCACAGAGACATTCATTTAAGAATGAAAAAAACCCCACAAAATTGTTTCATTCTGCAAATGCAGAGCACGGCCCGAATAAAAAAAAATAAATAAATAAATAAAGAAAAATCACATTTCCCACCTTGGGATTATCATTCCTACAGAGGGCACTTGGAACATCCGTACAATTGTTAGCTGAGTCAACAGAGCAGCTCCAGCAAAGCCCAGAACATCTCTAAATCTGTAAGTTTTGATGTGAAATTCCTGCAGCAGCCTCCAGGGAGGTTCTGCTGGAGAAATTCTATTTTTAAGCAGCCTGGAGGCTGTGGAGGAGCTGCAGAGTGGCTCTGCATGGACAGCAACTTTTCCCACAGGTGGGCAGCGTTTGAGGGCTGCTCTTTCCAAGGACAAAAAGGGTTCTATTGATAGAAATCTGGGCTGGAAAATCCCTGAAAACCCCTGAGGGTCTCACTGTGAGAGCTGCTGTCATCTCAGGAGCTGCCAGGGAGATGGGCACGGTGAAAATGGGGATGATTTAGTGCAGGGAGGAGCAAAGCTTTTGAAATCCTGCTGCAGGTTCATCCTGGAGCTGAAGGCAGGAGTGGTTTCATGGCTCCTTCGTGCCCTGGTGCTCTTGGTGCCATTAAAATCACGGGACAAACCAAGATTTGAGTTTTCTCCCCCGTTTTGCTGATGGAGGAATGACAGCTGTCATTTTGTTCCTTTCTTTAACTTAGGCTTGTCTGCCATTCCCTTCTGGAAGTGATGATGGAAAATGCTCATCATTTTCTTTGTTATATGGGCTGAAATTTGGGAATTTAAAGTTCAGTGAAGACACCAGAGAGAGCAGCATGGCTTTAGAGCAGCTGGGTGTGCTTCCACCATCCTTAACAAACAAAGGTCCCTGGGTGTGCACTGAGTGCCCTTCTGGGGGTCACTGATATCGCAAATATTGCCAAACCAAAAGTTGTTTTCCATCCCAGCTCCATTTTGGATCCAGCTGGGGGGAAAGCACTCAAAACCACTTTCCTGGATTCCCCATTTCTCAGTGACCCTCCCAGCTCTACCTGAGGCAATGCACACTTTGATTTTTACTGCCTGCCACCCCAGCAAAAAAAGCTCTAAAGGCTGGTGATGAGAACATGTTGGAAACTCTGGGGTGCTGAATTATTCAGCACCAAATGCCCAGAGGAATGCTGGCCAGCCTCTGTCTAGCAGGGATGCAGGTTAGCTGAGCACTTCTCATGGGGTCTGGTGCTGGACTCCAGGAATTAGGAGCTCACCGAGGGGTTCTGGCCAGTCTGGGCCTCTTGTGACCTTCACAAGTTTCCTGCCACCAGGATTTTATCTGTTTGCCTACCTGCAAAATCCCTGTGCTGCTTTCCTGCTGAACTCACCCAGGTTTTCTGCTGTGCAGAGAATATTCCAGAATGCTTCGTGCTGCTCTGCTGGGAGGTGCTGAAGGGGAAAATTAGAAATAAGCAGCTGGAAAAGCACCAAGGATCCAAATGCTGCTCCTTTCCCTTTGGGAAAAGCAAGGTGTCTTCAGGGAGGCCTCTTGTGTCAGTGGGAGCTTCCTGGGGAGCAGCTGCTCTCTGACAAATAAATTCCAGCTACCAAAGCATTAAATGGTTTCTAAACCCCCAAAATTCTCTTTTCTTTGTCTCTTTTATCCATAGGGTCATCCTGGCAAGGAAGGTCCTCCTGGAGAGAAGGGGAGTCAGGTAGGTGTCCACAAAACCCTCAGCTCTACCACAGGTCAGGGACGTGGGGCAGGGGAGGTGCTGAGAAGCAAACCCAGCTGAAATTGGAAAGCTGAGCCCAGATTTGATCTCTGGGTGTCTCTTGTGAGCTCCTCCCAGCTCTCCTGGCCAGCAGTGCTCCACTCCAAGAACTGAGCCTGGGAAGGGAAGCTTGCTCTTGACAGACACAAATAAATATCCTTTGTGGCACAGGGGAATGTAGAAAATAGATTTTTTTTTCCCTCCTTCCACCTCCAAATCCCTCTTTAACAATATATTTGAGATTATTGCCAGAGGCCAAAGCCCTTGAATTATGCACTGGTCCATCTGTCCAGGACATTTGCCAGCAGGCTCTCAGACAACATTGCACTTGTCAAAAGTCTCTGCCCAGAGGTCAGCCCAGCTGGGTGGACATCCAGGAGTGCTGGTGCTGCTGGACACAGCCCACAGGTGTCACAGGAGGCTAAAAATCCCAACCTTTCCTCTGGAGAAATCAGAATGCCTTGGGGGTGGTCCCTCCTCTCTGGGATCATCACCAGGGTGGTTTGGAGGCAGCAGAACGTGTTCCTCCTCCCTGGTGTTCTTCAACCCAAAGCACAAATCATACCTTGGGTTTAAATCCCCTTTCCATCAAGTTGTTTCTATCCTGACCCTCCTCATCCTCCCTTTCCTGTTGGATGGATCTTTGCCATCAGCTCAGCTCAGCTGGAGGTGATGCTCCTGCAGCTCCCTGGGCTGTTTTGGGTTATTTTGGGTTATTTTGGGCTATTTTCAGGTGGCTGCTGCCATTCCTATCCCATGTGGGAAACAGGAAATTTGTTTCCCACACCCTCTCCTCATCACTGCAGCTTTAGGTTGGTTTTTGATGTGTTTTTCTTGTTTGCATTTCGTCCCCTCAGGGTCCCCCAGGTCCTCAGGGCCCCATTGGTTATCCAGGACCCCGTGGAGTCAAGGTAAGGAGATGCAGGAGCGGTGTCCACACCACTGGAATTGTCCAGCCTGTGCTGGACTTTGCAGAGATACAGTTAAACATCAAAGAAAGCAGAAATCACCACAATTAATGGTGATTTTTAATTTCTTCACTCTAAACTTTACCCCAACCCTGGTAACATCTTGGTTTCTCTCTCAAGGGAGCAGATGGAGTTCGTGGGTTGAAAGGCACCAAAGGAGAAAAGGTGAGTTCAGTTTGGGTTGTGTTTCTGCAATTTCTGAACATTTTTGTAAGTAGATCCCACAGGATCTTCTCTGGGAAGTTTTCTCCTGCACAAGCGGTTTTTCTTGGGGGAAAAAAAAAAAAGGGGGACTGAGCACCTTTCCTTCATTCCTTCCCCTTGCCAGGAATTCAGCAGCAGTTTGAGCTTGGGACCTCCCAAACTTTAAAACTTCCTGGGAAATGTCTTTTCTGCCTCTCAGGGATTAGCTGTAGGATGAGATGCATTATTAATTAATCTGCAATAAAACCTTCTTGGCTGAAGGAAATATTGCAGTGTCCTGGAGGCTGCCTGGGAGTGAGTGTAAAACCTCCTTCATGAGACTAAAACCAGTTCTACTGCAGAAACAATTGGTTCCCAGTGCTGCCAAGGTCTGGTTGTTCATGTTGGGCCTGTTTGTGATGCTGGCTGGCTGCCAGGATGGGATGCAGGGCACATTTGGGGACACTGAGGGGGTTCTTTGGGGTTTTTGGTGGTTTTCCATCCCTGCTTGTGCAAGGACTTGGAGAAGGCAATGTGTGCACCTCAGTTTGTCCTCCTGGACTAATGAGGCTTGAGAAACTTTAATTTTTTTTTCCCATCTCTACACCTTGGGTGATTTTTTCCCCCTCTCCATTTTTAGGGTGAAGATGGTTTCCCTGGCTTCAAAGGTGACATGGGCATCAAAGGAGACCGGGTGAGAGTCTGGGACCTGTGGGATCAATCCAGCAGCTCCTGGTGAGCCAGGAGAAGGCTGTTCCTGCTGCTCTGTGTGACAAAGTGACACTGCTGTCCCCTGTTCTGGAGCTGGCAGTGCCACAATCCACGCCAACAGCTCAGATTTCCCAATAATTCCCATCATTATCCTGCAGTTGCCCAGCTCAGCCCTCACTCAAACACTTCCCAGGGCTTGCTTTGCACATCCAGCCACAATCTGGGGAGGAGGAGGAAGGTGAAAGGGCTGCAAGCACAGCTAATGAAGGCTGGTTTTGTGGGGATATTCCCAGTGTGGATGGGATAACAGCTGGATTTTGTGGGGTAAAACCCCGGGATTTGGCTCACACTCCACAATTTAATGTCCCCTGAGCCTCCTGGTGAAGCCCAGCTTTCTCCCAGAGCAGCTCCATGGAATATCTGCTGGGACCTGCCTGTCTAATTAACACTTCTCTTGTAATTAACAGGGGGAAATTGGCCCCCCTGGCCCTCGGGGTGAGGATGGGCCTGAAGGTCCCAAAGGTCGCTCTGGCCCCAATGGAGATCCGGGTCCTCTGGGGCCTGCTGGAGAGAAGGTGAGCCCAGGATGGGAATTCCGTGTTTTCCACTAAACCCCACTAATTCTGGCTGCCTCAGGGGTGGGGACAGCTTTAGGGCAGAGGGGTGAAGAGGAGTTTTGTGTGAAGGGAGGCCTGAGGGAGGTGGGTTTAGGGCAGCCACACTGAGGCTTTTTGGGGTTATTTGTTTGGGTACAGATAAAAAGAGGGGAATAAATGGAGAAATAAATTTCAATAAAACCCCAGTTTAATTTAAATAAAACCATTCCTAACTGGTTCCCAGCACAGCTACAGTGCTCACTCTGCATCTCCCATTGGGATTCAGTTTAATCCCACCCAGGTCCCATCTGCCCCGCTCCTCCCTGCCCTTGGCACCCCCCTCTCCCTGCTGGCTCCGAAGGTCTAACTCACTTCTCCTTGTATTCCAGGGAAAACTGGGCGTGCCAGGACTGCCTGGGTACCCGGGCAGGCAGGGCCCCAAGGTAACGGGCACGGGGTTTGGGGTGGTGGGATGGGATGGGATAATGGGATGGGATGGGATGAGGAGATTGGGATGGGATGGGGAGGTATGGGATGAGAAGGTTTGGATGAGATGGGGGGGGATGGGATGGGATGGAATGAGAAGGTTGGGATGGGATGGGATGGGATGAGAAGGTTTGGATGGAATGGGATGGGGAGGTTGGAATGGGATGAGAAGATTTGGATGGGATGGGATGAGGAGATTTGGGATGGGATGTGGAGCCCAGGGACACAGCCCAGCTCAACCCCCATTTGTGGGGTGAGGTCCCTCCTTCCCACTCGTGCAGGACAAAAGTAGGGCTGGACAAAAATAGCTGCCAGCCCTGAGCTGATGGAATTCAGGGGCCGGCTGTGCATGGCTTCGGTCCCAAAGTGGTGGGAAGAGCTGGAGAAGGGCTGGGATGTGCAGGGATGGATCCAGGCACGCTCCCTGGGAGCTTTGCTGCTAAAAGGCATCACAGTCCTTCTCCTTGGATCAGGGTTTTTATCTTCCAAGATAGCATTATCTAATTAATTAAGGAGAATAGCTAATGACTCAGGGTCTCCCTGAAATGAAAATAAAGCTGCCATTTGCATATTTGCAAACATCCTTTGTAGCTTCTCTCCACGCCCACCAGCTCGGGCCATTTTCAAGGCATTTTTTAAAATTAAATCTGTGAATTCCACTCCATAGACTTAGGCTCCAGCCCAGTTTTCACATGCCCTGGAGGCTTTGGGAACTTCTGGTTTTGTTAACTTTTTTGTATGAGTTGTATTTTATTATTCATGTTCACTGCTTAAAAAAAACCAGAACCATCCCAGGCTTGTTTAATTCTGGAGACATAATTATCTGCAAGAGATTGTTTCCTGCTTGTGGTGGGGCTGGTTTATTTTTTAATTCACTTTTTATATCTGGAGTAAGGTTGGGGGAGTGGTTTTTTTGCATTTTCTTGGACTAATCCATATTTTAAAAGCAGCAGCAGCAATTCTCCAGGCACTGACATCAGGCAGGAACAAGCCAGGAGTTAAATTTTCATGTGCACCACCACAGTGACTTAGGAGCTAAAATCCCAAATCCTGCCTGGCCTCCCATCACAACTGTGAGCTCAGGTCTGAGCAGTGAGCCATGGATATTTGCTTTTTGGTGTTGTTTTTGGAGAAAATTGAATTTTGGAGGTCATCCCGGGCCTGATGGTTTTGCTGTTATTCCAGAGAGGTTCAAGGGACAGGGGCTGGGGGCTCTGGGGGTGGCCAGAGCTGCCCCAGGTGTGTCCTGAGCCTCTCCCTCTGTGTTTGCTCTTCCCCCAAGGGCTCCATCGGCTTCCCAGGATTCCCAGGAGCCAACGGAGAGAAGGGCACCCGGGTGAGAACTGGATTTTCACTGGTTTCTTTCTCTCCAGAGAGATCTGGGGATCATTCCATTGCTGGGCTGCTGCTCCAGAGGCTTTTCCACTTAGGAATGACCCAAAAAAAGCTCATCCCAGGAGGAGGTTCCTGCTCAGGGTGCTGGTGATGGCACAGCCAGCAGCTCCCCAGCTCAACCCTGGCAATTTTCCCCTCAGGGTATTTGAAGAGGCTCCTCTGAACCTGAATCCTTCCCGTGCTGTCAGACTTTGCTCAGGGCACAAAGAGCTCTTTAATTAACAGTAATTATTAGAGATGGCTGAGTCTGTTCAGAAGCAGCCAGAACCATCTTTCACCTAACTTGAAATTCTAAATGCATGGCTGAGAACACTCTCAGTGCTTTTAATAAGCTGCTCAAAATTCAGAGACACCCTGAAAATCAGGGGGTTTCATCCCCCAGCCTTGTCTCTGCCTCTCACCCCACCTCCACAGCCTTCTCTCAGAATAGGGATTGTCTAAATATACTGATTTATTTTTTATCTGCTGCAGAACATGCTGGAATTAAAGGATTCAGAGTACAAACAAAGTCATTTTCTGCACCAGCTCCGGTCACAGTGACAAGAAGGGGGAGTGAGGACAGCAAGTGGAATTAGTTTCCTTTTTACTCTCATTTAAATAGAAATGACTTCTAACAGACAGCTTTGAGAGGAGCCCAGCAAATATAAATCACTTTGCACTGCATTAATTCCTACCAATGCAATTTGGGTTCTATCCACTCCCCTTTTTTATTATTTCATTTTATTTGGAGCTACAAATGCTCATCCTCATCCTTCCCTCTGCTCTGGCTGGGCAGGAGGAGGGAGGCCAGGAGAATTCCCTGCAATTCCTCCCCTCCTTCTCAAACATCCAGCAATAAAACCCCTGGGCTGGATTTTTGGGGGGTGTAGAACAGCAGGGGAGGGATGTGCTGCTTTGAATCCATGAATGATTCTATTCTGGGATGGAATCAAATCCAGCTGGGATGGGATGGGATGGGAAACCTTCCAGGGAGTGGAGAAGGTACCAGGAGCTGGGCATTTCTGAGGCTGGAACAAACCCTGAGGGAGTTTAAGCTTGAATTTTGGCATTATCCAGCCTGGAAGGGATTGGGGAGGGAGCAGATCTGATGGGAAAGGGCCCAACTTCAGAACCAAGCCATGAGAAGAGAAGACAAAAAATCAGCACTTCCCTCACTTTTCTTCCAAATGAGCTTTGTGCCTTTAATGGAGCTAGTGAGGATATTTAGTTACACCCTTGGCATACCACACATCTCTTCACTTCAGGAATTTAAAAAGGGTTTTTTAACCTTTCAAACGTTGATTTATTTCATGGTAATTCCAATTTTTAATTACTTTTTTTTTTAATTTCAATGGGTGGTTAGACCATTTCTAGCATTTTATACCCAATTCATCAACCTTCACTCACTTTATCAGAGTAGAGAGAGATTTTCATGGACAAATCTTTCCATTAGCAATAGGAGCTCAGCTAGGAAATTTAAGAGTAGCAGAAATACTGATTTTCAGTAACAGCTTTGCTATCCATCTATATATATATATTTTTTTTTTTGCTCCCAAGTATCCCATTTGAAATAAGAGAAAAGCAATTACATACAGAATTATAGGCTGAGCTGGGGTCACTCTGTTCCAGTCCTCATCTTAATTTAAGCCTCGTTGAGTCAGACTTGATAAATCCCCCTCTGCTTCTCCTAAGACCACTCAATTTGTTTGGTTTATTAATGTGTTCACTTGGAGTCAAGAAATAAAATTTCTAGGGTTTTTTTCCTCCAGTTCATTGTGGAATAACTCAATTTGCAGCTGCAAAAACCCCAAATCATTTGTTGGTATTTTCTTTATCACAATATCCCCATTTTGCTCTTCATTTCCCTGGTTTATGTGGCCAAAATCATTCAAATCTCATGTTTCTCTCCCAGAATTGAACTCAGGCTTTTCAGCTTGTTGTTTCAGCAGCACAAAGAGTCTTCCCAAATTCTTAAATAATTCAAAAAAAGGTGAAAATCAAAGGTGGAAGGGCAGGACCTGCACAGGCAGCTGAATTTTAGTGCTGAGGTGCTGAACGTCCCCAAACACCAAAGTTCAGCTCGTGGCTGTTCAGTTGTACAAAAAAAGGGCTGGAAAGGTAAAAATGAGGAGGGGGAAAAAGGGATGAAGATGATTAGAGGATGAGTCTGGGCAAAGGATGGGAGAATTGGGATTGCTGGAGAAGAGAAGCTTTGGGGTGAGCTGATGGTGGCCTTGCAGAACTTGAAGGGAAAGATGGAATAAAACTATTGAAAGGAGCCTGGAGTGACTTTGGATGGGGCTTGGAGATCATGGAAGGTGTCCCTGCCCATGGGAATGTTTGGAATGAGCTGAGCTTTAGGGTCCCTTCCAACCCAGAGCAGCTTTGGATTCTCTGTTTGGTGCTTTTGGGGAATTCTGACCCATTAAATCCCCCAAGAGCTGCTCCTCAACGAGCCCCTCCTCAGCTCAAGGTGGGCTCAGGATCTTTTCAAGTCCTCATGAAATCAAGAGTTAAACATGAATAATAAATCTTATTTTAAGAGCTATTTTCTGCCATTAGCAGGGGGCAATAGATTTCCTTACTCGCCCAGTCTGACAGAGCTTGGGGGGTGTGGAGGTCCCCAAATCCAACTATTTCTTGGTGTGCCTCAAAAACAATCTGAATTTAGCTGCCTTCACCTCAAAATCCTTGTTTGAAAAATACAGGTCTGTGTACATTTCCAGGGACTATAATGTACACAGGGCTGAATGCATGATTAATGGCAGCAATAAGCAGGGGGAAATTTGGCTTAAAAATAGAATTGTGGGAGGAGGAGAGGAGTGTGGGGGGCTACCTGAGGGGAGGCAGCACCCCCTCCTCCCCACCTGCTCCCAATTTAGCCTCCCAGAGCTCCAACGAAACCAGCTGGAGTACTTTAAAGTGAATTTTGTAATTAATTAAAGAAAAACCCAAAAATGCCAGCAGGCTTTAATAAATGGAGCTGCAGAACAAGGAAGATTCAGCAGGACTAATTTTAGCAGCTGCAAGAAAGTTGATGGCAAAGTTTTGCAGCTCCTGTTTTATGTTCTGCTGGTTAATGAGTGTCAGACTCGAGCAGGCAGCGCAGCAGGGTGATGGATTTGGGGCAGAAAATGGCAAAGGGATATTTTTAGCACCCGGTGTTCCTTCCAGGGGAATCGAGGCTTCCTCTCCTTTCCTTTACAGGTGATTGGTGCCATTAACAGGCTGCAGGTCCACAGGGGCAAAGTCAGACCTCTCCGTGGTTTATAGGCCACTTGACAAGCCAAAACTGGGCTTTTAGGCCATTCCTTTGCTTTTAGGCCCAGCTTAATGTGCTGCCAGATTTAGGTGCAGCAGGCTGAGCCTTTCCCATGGCAGGATTAATCCCAGTCCCCATCCCAGGGAGCTGAGTGCAGCTGTCAGATCTCATGAGCTGGAATTGCTGTTCAGCTCCGAGTTAGGGAGGATTTGTAAAGATGTAGGGCAGCTGAACTGGCCTGTGGCAGGAAGGAGCTGCTCCCAGCAGGAATCTGCTCTCACACCTTCCAAATCCCACAGGGATCCCATGGGAGAGGGGGTGAGGAACCCTGCCCCACCTCAGGAGCAGGACCAGTGGGGGAAAAATGGATTCCAGGTGTTGGGGTGGTGGAGCTGAAGAGTTTTTGGCTGGGTTTTTAGGATACTGCATGGTCTGAGGGGGTGGCCTCATCTTTGAAAGCATTTGGGGGTTTTAAAGGGCTTTGGATGCTGAAGAGATTCACTCTTCAGGATGCTTTGCTCCTGAAGAGATTCATTCCCTCAGAGAGCAGATGTTGGGTGTTGGGATCACTGGCCAGACCTGCCCAAGTGCTATAAACTCAAATAAACACAAGAATCAGGAGGTGGAAGTGAACCTGCTGCTGACTTTTCCATGGCAGATGGGAAGCAGAGAGGCTCTGAGGCAGTCTGTGTGTGACAGGCTCTGCTGTGGGTCCCTCTGCTGTGCTGCTGGTCCCTAATCCCTTCTCCTTTTCCATTCCAGGGCACTCCTGGCAAGCCAGGCCCGAGGGGGCAGCGTGGTCCGACGGTAACGAGCCCGTTCTTCATCCTTGTGCCTTTCCAAACCTTGTCCTTTGTGTCCTCACTGGGGGGATCTGGCCTCCAGCAGCTGCAGCTAAGCCAGGGGGACACAGATTTGGGGCTGGGTCTCACCACTGGATGTGGTTTCAATCTTTCTGATGACTTTCCTGTCACCCCTTGCTGCTGCTGGGGTGATTTGTTGACCCCACGTAGCTCAGGTGCTCGGGGCAGCAGAAAGGCCTCAAATGTCACTTTTTGTGTCTTTTCAAGGGTCCACGTGGGGAAAGAGGCCCCAGGGGAAGCACTGGAAAACCTGGCCCGAAGGTAAGGCTTGGGGGAGCCCCTGGGGTTGTGTCCTAAGCAGTGTTGGTGTAGAGAGCAGCTGGTTCATCACCCTCCATTCCTCCTTTCCTTTTCCATTGGATTTGCAAAGCTGAGCCCTCCTGAGCTTCATTCCCAGCTCTCTGGCTCATAACCCAACTGCAAAGTGCCCGGGTTCTGTAAATGTGTTGGCCCAGGAGCAGCAGGACTCTGAGTGCACGCCCAGACTGGAGACCAGCACAACCCCTAAACCCCCCCTAACCCCTCATTTTTGGGATTTAAATCGAGTTTAAACCCCCTCAGAGCCCTCAGGCTGTGTTGTGGGTGAGGCCATGTGGTGCTGTTGGTCTCCAGAGCCTGGCTGAGCCATTTTTGCTTTCCCACTGCTGAGCCAGGATTGGCCACCAAGCAAAATTTGGGATTTTTCTCCCATCCAACCCAGAGGCACTGACTGATTACCTGAGCATTGATCACCAGGCTGGATGGAATCAAAGCTTTTGTTGTGAGATGTTGTCACCACCGTGCTGCCAGATTTAAAACCAAATGTCTGGGCTTAGTGTTGGCATGAATTCTTGATAAATCCCTCCTCTTCAGGGTGGCATTTGTCTCTATGAGGGAGGTGTGGTGGAAATATCCCAATCTCCCCAGGATTTTTAGGAAGGGATGTGGGGGGAACAAGCAGCTGCTCATTTGTCACTGGCTGCTGCTCCTGCCACAGAATTATTATTAGAGAGGCCTGGGGGAGTTGCTGGGGTGTGGTGTCACCGTGGGCTTGGTGCCATCTGAAGCTGTGATGCTGATTTGGGAATTTTTTTTAAATGTTCTCTTGTTTTCCTTCTTCCTAAAAGGGCAACTCTGGTGGTGATGGCCCCCCTGGTCCTCCTGGAGAAAGGGTAAGATGAGCTGAGGGGTGAAGCAGGGTTCAGAGGAGGTGGGGTTGCAGGGCTGAGGGGTTTTTTGGCAAGGTGGATCCTCCTAGGTGCCCTGTTAGCAGAGAGGAGTGGGCAGGAGCCAGGATGCAGCTCAGCAAAAGGGAAAAAAAGGAAAATTCTGGTTAGAAATCCAAGGTGAAACTTGCTGGTGTGGAGAGAGGTCCCTCGAGCCACCTCCAGCCCTCAGGTCCTGTCTGAGCTCTCCAGGGAAGGCTCAGGTGGGACTTTGGAAGCACTGCTCATGGGAGAGGGGAGAAATCACCCCTGGGTGACTGCAGGCAGCCAGAATTTCAGGCAGTTCCTGGAGGACGTGATTCTCTAGGACCTCCTGCTGCTTTCTCCAGATCACAGTCAGGTGGGAAGTCCTGAAACAATGGGACTTCCATGATTTTAGCTTTAATTTCTGCTCTTTTTTCCCCCACTGGGTTTTGTCCTCTTTGTAATTTTTTCTACACAATCACCCAGCATCTGGCTTTGCAGACCTTTGTGCTTACCTGCTGCTCACACAGAGCTAATATTTCATATCCAGTGTTGCAGGTTCCTTAACCAAGTTCTCTGCCTTGTCTTTCATCCCAGGGACCACCAGGGCCTCAAGGACCGACTGGATTTCCTGGACCAAAAGGCCCCCCTGTAAGTAACTCAGTTCCTGGGACATCCAAAGGAGTAATTCAGCCTTTCCCACATCCAAAGGAATAATCCAGCCTTTCCCACCCAGCCTGAGCTGATTCCCTGACAAGTGGTGGCATTCCCAAGAAAAGGCATTACTGAGACATGCTGATAACAACCCGATGGTCTCAGATTTTAAATAGCCAAAATTTAAATTGCAGCTGATTATGAATGTTCATTTCCCACTGACTCAGGAGCTCTGGGATCTTTCATGGCTCTTCTGGGCTCTATTTTCCCTCTGTGGACGTGGAGGACAGCACAGCACTGCTGTCTCTGCAGTTGTTGTACAGTGAGGGGGACCTCAGGAATGGTTTGGGAGTGATTTCCTGAGTGTGGTGAGCAGCTCCTGGAAGAGAAATCCTTTGGGAGGTGTGTGGGAAGGAAAGGGCTGCAGCTTTTAGGGTTCTGTACCTCCCTTTCCCTGTGAAATAGCTGGGAGCTGAGGTGAGCAGGGCTGATTCAATGTTTGTCACAGTTTTATTACCAAACACTTGGTGATGCTGCTTCTCCCCCTGCTTTCCTGCCACAGGGTCCTCCTGGGAAGGATGGATTGCCTGGGCACCCTGGACAGAGAGGAGAAACTGTAAGTAGCCAAAGAATCTGCTCATTACTCCAGAGCCTCTTTTTGGTTTCTCTAAACCCTCCTGTGCTGCTGGGGAGATGCAGCCCCACGTTGGGATGGTTTGGGTTCCTTGAGGGTCTGTCTCCAGCTGCTTGGTCTGTGGGACCAAGCCCATTTTTCCCCATTTTTCCCCATTTTCCCCCATTTTTCCCCAGCAAATAAGCACTAAAAAGGTTTTGCACATTATGCATTTTCCCCCCTCAGCTTATCACACAATTTAATTAACTTGCCTGGCATTTGCTAAGCAAGGCAGTGCAAACACTGCTCAGCCCAGCACCAGATATTTATTTACATGCCATAAGACTGATTTTAAAACAAGGGGGGTTTGAGCCAAGTCCTCAGGTCAGGATTAACTTAAAGGTGAAGAGTTTTCACCTGCCAGAGCCTGACTGACACTGAGTCTTCCTTGAGTTTTCCAAGGACACCTCCAGCCAAGGTGGAGGGAGCAATGAGAACTTTGACAGCATCTGCTGTCATCAGCTTCTGAGGCTGGAATCAAAAGCATCAACCACCAAGTCTGCAGGAATGAATGCAGAATGGTCTTTTAATGATTTTGGGGTCTGAAAGCTCTCCCTAATTGCTTTCCTCAATTTGCCTCTCCCAGGAAACAGAATCTCTGTTAACCTGTGCCATCAACCTTGCAGAGATCACTTTCCCCTGGAGACCCAGGCAGCAGAAATCCCCTTTTTTTGTCCCCCTTTTCCCCTCACAATGCCAAAATGCAAGGAGAGAAGCATAAAAATGAATTAAATGCTCTTTCTACATCAGTAGCCTGGTCAGTGCAATGTATCTTTGTGCAAGATTGAAATCTCTGAGTCAAACACTTCCCCTTATTGAAGTTCCCATTCAGCAGCAAACAGGCACGCTGAGCTATTTGGCAATATTAGATTTGCAAAGATTGGCTCTAAAAAAACCATGACAGATCCTAAAGCCTCTGTGCCCAAGGCTCAAAGAGTACAAAAAGGAAACTCCTTTCTTCAGGTTAATAAGCAAAGTCCTGCACTGAAATGGTCTAAACATTTGTCTGTGATAAGAGTTTAAATTGGACCTTCATTTCCCAAGGATACTTTTCCATTTCCCCATCAGTGACAGGATATTTTCTGATCTGCAGGCAGCCAGAATAGCATGGAGGAGTTATTTAAGCACGACAGGCTAGCGTTGGCATGGGATTTATCTGCTCCTCTTTTGTGGCAACGAGAAAATAGCCCGTGTGCCCTAAATGCCATTCCTCAAGCTTGTCAGCAGGCTGGAGTAACAACCATAATTAATGTGATTTTTAAGGAGTAGCCTGGGAAGAGCAAAACAATTGCAGTGGTGAGAGTTCCTCGTTGTCACTCTTTAAAATGCCATTGGAAGGAGCTGTCATGGAGACTTCCCTGCTCATCAGCCTTTGGAGACAAACACGGCTGTGGCTCCTTTCAGCAAATGTTGATGGAGGAGATAAAGCTTCACTCAGCCCCCGTGGGTTGAGCTGCTCCTGAGCTTCTGGGAGCTGAGCTGAGACAGAACCCAGCCTAAACCAGCATCAGAATGGGGAGCAGGATGAGGGAAAGAGCTTTTAAGAATTGCTCAGCATGAAGAAATTCACACTGATTTTAATAGGCATTTAATAGCATTTTTAATTGCCATTTCCTCCATGGTTTTATGAGCCTAACAGATTTTTATATATATACACATATATATGGCCAAACCACAACAGCTCCATCCAAACAGCAGGGCTGAGCTTTGAGAATCCCTTCTTCTTCCTCTGTTTCACCCTTTATAGATGCACAAAGACATTTTTCCCACTTTCTGTTTGATTTCTTATTTCCTTTCCCTTCGGGTTCCCACCCTGCTCAGTGGTTTCACCGGGGAAGGAACAGTTGGTGGCAGGAGGAGTCCTTGGCAGAAGTGTCACCTTTTTGTCTTTTCCCTTTCTCTGACAGGGTTTCCAAGGCAAGACTGGCCCTCCAGGCCCCCCTGGTGTTGTGGGGCCTCAGGTAAGAAGCAAATGCTCACCCCTGCAACTGGTCTTCACTGGTTCAACTGGAGCTGCTGGTGCAGCAGGGACTCCTTTTCCAGGGAAGGCAAGGCTTTGTCAGGTGGCTTTGAAATTCCTGAGGCAGGTGTGAAATCCCCACCATGGCCCCAGCTCACCTTGCTGAGGGGTTGGGATGGGGTAAATGAGGTGGTTCCTGTGAGCTCAGCACAACCACCCTGGTGTAAAACTGGTGTAGGGTGAGAAACCAGCTGGAAAGCACAACCCAGCTGGAAAACACAACCCAGCTCCAAGACCTGAAGCAGACAGGGAGTTAAATGAGATCTCCGAGGGCTGTGCAGCTGCTGGTGGTCAGGGCAGAGCAAACATGATGCCAGAGTGCTCTTCCATGTCACTGTGAGGAGAATCATCCCTCGTTCAGCTGAAGTGCTGCCAGGTTCTGTCAGAGCTGGGCTGGTTTGCTTTCAGTCACCCCAAGCTCTGTGCAATGTGGGAACAAGCACAACTTTCAGTGAGCCTACATGAGCAGGACTGGCTTTGGGTCGAGCCTTCTTCCCTGAACTGCTGGGGAGCAGCTCTTTAATTAGAAAGTAATTAATATGTCCTCTTTAATGACACCATAAAGTCCATGATTTGTAAATTCTCTGATTAGGGGCAATTCCCTGACGGCTGTGTCTGTCTTCTCAAGTGCAAATTAGGCTCGGTGGCAATTTCGTGGGGCTCTGCTGGGCGTAGTTGCTGTGATCTGTGGCTGCTGAGTGAGCTCTGCGTGCTCTAAGTGGCTCCCCTGCAGCAGGACATGAGTTACAGCCCTGTCCCCAAAGCCACCAGCGGGCAGGGACACCGTGGCTTTGTGCATGTAGCTTTTGTCCTCCTCCAAACGAGCCCCTGGGGAGCCCTCTGTGACACTTGTCACCCTGAGTGCCCTCGGAGGGCACAGAGGCAGCCGGTAATTGCCAGGGAGAACGAGCCTCATGCATTATTTATGCCCCATCCGAGCAGGAATCAGCAGGGTTGGAGAGTGCTCAGGAAGTTTTCAATTAAAAAGGAAAAGCTAAGCATAATAGTTGGAGCGTTAACATCTCATTTGGGTGAAATTTCCTCTGGCTCCAGAGGTTCCCAGTGCCACTTCCAGAACAAGGTGCCAGTAGATGCCAGAGGGGGAATCTCTCCAGGGATTGCACTGAAAGGCACCTCATCCATCCCATGCCAGCCCAAAGGACTAATATATACCCTGAACTTTTTCCTTCCTCAGTTGTTCTGCCAATACCCACCCCATTTTCTCTTACTGTTTTTTTTCCAGGGTCCAACTGGTGAGACTGGACCCATGGGTGAGCGGGGCCATCCAGGCCCCCCAGGCCCTCCAGGTGAACAAGGCCTCCCTGGCCTCACTGGAAAAGAAGGGACCAAGGTAGGGACTGGAATTCACCCTCCCTGGAGGTGGAGAGGATGATTCAGAAAAGAAATGAAGCCTCTGCCTGATGCCAGCTGGAGGCTGAGGGGATGAGCTGGGCCTCCATGGACTGTGCACATCCTCAGCCCTTTGTCCCTGTCCTTGCAGGGGGATCCTGGTCCCGCTGGCCTCCCAGGGAAGGACGGTCCCCCTGGACTGAGAGGATTCCCTGGAGAACGAGGCCTGCCCGGCCCCATCGTGAGTAGAGGCTGCCTGGTCCCTCGAGCTGGAGAATTCCAGTTGTCCACCTCCCCACATGACTTTGTTTTCCTTCCTCCAGGGCTCTCCAGGGCTGAAAGGCAACGAAGGTCCCCCAGGCCCTCCAGGCCCGGCTGTGAGTATCCCAGTGCTTGCAGGCACCACCATTTCCAGGCTTGGCAGGGCCAGGCCAGGGTTAGTCACAGCTCCAGGCTTTATCCTGGTTTTCCTGATGACTCCCTGCATGTTCCTTTATTGTACAAGCCACGTGTGTAACAACTCAGACGTTTTGTGGGCTCAGCTGTGGGTGTACGTGACAGGCTGAGGGAGCTGCAGGGGTTCAGGACATCCAGGATTTTGCTTCTAATCCACCTGCTTTCCCTCTGGAAGTTGTCTCTGCTTGAGATCCCTGCTCAGGGCCATCCTCCTGGAAGGAAACATTCATCATCCAACCCTCCCTGCTGGCTGTGAAGGGGCTCATGCACTTCTTCCAGGCTGTTTATGTGTCCCCAGGAACTGAGCTCTCTGCAGCATCCAGCAGAGAATCCAGCCCTTCCAGGGATTTTAATTAAAAAAAATTATCTGCAGGGCCCCTTAGGCTGGTGGTACCAACTCTTCACGTGGCAGTTATCCCATCAAATGTGCACAAACATGGATGAAGAGCTTGGATTTCTCTCTGTGTGGGCATGGGTGAAGGTTGATACTGCAATTAAAGCTCCTTTCCTCCTCCTCCTCCCAACAGGGCTCTCCTGGGGAGCGTGGCCCTGCAGGATCAGCTGGCCCTATAGGATTGCCAGGGAGACCTGGCCCTCAGGGACCTCCAGGACCTGCAGGTGAAAAGGGAGCTCCAGTAAGTACCAGTGGGAAGATGAACAGTGGTGGGACAGCTGGAGATGTGTACAGTAGGGAGCTAATCCCTTGTGGACATTTAAAAGATAAAAAATAAGGAATTCAATTAGGAAGGAATTCAATTAGGAAGGAATTGTGTCATCTTGAGCACATCAAACCACTGAATGTCAGCTGCTCAAGAGCCCCGTTGGTGACACCCCTGTCAAGCACGGCTGTGACCCCAGGGACCCACGTGTCCTGAGGGCTGGAAAGGTGACACACAGCCTGTGCCACCTCCTGGTGACAAGCAGCCAAAGGCCTGTGGGCAGAGAACTGAGCCAGCCCCCTCAGCAAAAGGAGCCAGAGGTGGCTTTGGTGGTGCCAGGCTGCTCTGCTGCTGGTTCATTGATATCAATTGATAGCAATTTATCAGCTTGCTGGTTTGTTAGGAACTCCAGCAGCTAATCCAGAGGAGAGAATTTCCTGGTGAATCAGTTTTAGGAACATCTGTCCTCCTGAGCACCTACACCATGTGTCAGGGGTGAACAGGTAATTTATGGGGCATCTAATTTATTTAGAGTACCCAGGACTGGGATGCAATTCAATCATGGACAAGGCAGCTGGAAAATATTCACTGTTCAATTCCTGTAAACAAACAAATCTGATTGAAAACTCCTGCTCAAAGGAGTACAAGTAGATGTTGACACAGAGATTGTTTTGTTCACTTCAGGTGGTTTTATTTGTCCAGAATCTCAGGATGGGCCTCCTGAGAACCCCCCTTAGGTGGGGGTCAGCCAAGGAGGGAGCAGCAGTGAGTGCTGGGGCAGCCAGGACCAGAATCAGCAAAAACTGGCTCGTGGGAGTAAAAATTACTTGGGGTCTTGTTTGTCATCCAGACAGAGATGGCAGAGGGTTCAGATTAAATCAGATTATGTTGCTGTAGCAGTGAAATTGCAGCTGTGATCTGGGTATTCACTGCTTACATTTGTTCTTTTCATTATCCCTCAAGACAGAAGTTTTGTCTGTTCAGACAAGGAGCACAGATGAAATATCAGCTGGAACCGGCTTTGCTGTTGCTGCCCATCCAGCCAGGAGTCATTAGCAGCTGAATAAAGCCTTAATGAGCTGTAATGGCTCGGTTGGAGAGCTCTGGGTGTGTGACCTGCCTGTTTTTTCTGCTTCCAGGGGGAGAAGGGTCCTCAAGGACCGGCTGGCCGGGATGGCATCCAGGGCCCCGTGGGACTGCCGGGCCCAGCAGGTCCTGTTGGACCTCCTGGAGAGGATGGAGACAAGGTGGGGACAGCTCCTGCTGCGTGGGGTCACTCTGGCACGGAGCTGGGCAACGTTTCCACCGTGGTGCATCCCACAGTAGGGTGGGATGTGCTGCTGGAGGGTTTTTATGGAGCTCACAGTCCCGTGGGATGAGCAGCAGCAGATGGGGCTCCCTGTGCTCTTCCAGCCACAAAATTCCCTGAAATCCTGTTTGCCTCCCCCAAACCTGGAGCAGGTGCCTGCCCACAGATGCCCAGCCTCTCCAAATTAATTCCCTCACTCATTAAGCTCCTCTGGAGTGGAGGATTCCCAGGAAAGATCAGCTGGGACAAATCCCTCGTGGCTGCCCAAAGGGTCTGCAAGATGCAGCTTCCTGCAGGGCGTGGCAGCCGAGGAATTGTAGGATGGAAAAGAGTTTGGTTGCACCTGGAGTTGTCAAAGCTCTGGAATTGTTCAGCCCACTCTGGAGTGTCCCTGTGGGGTCTGGGATGAGGATGCAGACACACAGGGCTGCTCCTGGGATGTTGAGATGTGGATTTGGTGATGGATTCATGTTGTCCCTTCGTTCCTGGCAGGGTGAGATCGGGGAGCCTGGACAGAAAGGCAGCAAAGGTGACAAGGGGGAGCAGGTGAGTGGAGGGGACTCTGCTGTAGCTGCTTCTCTTGAGTCTGGTTCATTGTGTGACTTGCTGGAAATAGAAATTAAATTTATATCGTTTTCTAATGTTGATTCATCTTCTCTGCTCCATCAAATACCCACATGATGGAAAAAAAAAGAGTGAGAGCCTCAAGTGGGAGCCTCCAGCTCCCAGGAACACTGAGATATTTCCACATCACCCACTTAGCATGGAAATATCTGTGAAACATGAGCAGTGTTGCCACCAAAGTTGGGTCTTTGGCTGAAGTTCCCTTTCTGATTTAGTTGAAGATGTCTCTGCTCATGACAGAGGGGTGGACCTGGAGATTTTTAAAGGTCCCTTCCAACCCAAACCATCCTGTAATTCTGTGGTAATTCCAGTTCCACACCCTTTTTGTGCTGCCCAGAGCCTGAGGAACAGGAGTTACCCAGGAGTTAGGGCTGAGTGCTGACATTGCTTTGCTGCAGCAAAAATGTGTTTGGATGTGTCTGCTCTCCACTGGCACCAGGGCTGAGGAATGCTGGGGTGTCCAGGGAGGCCTGGCCCTGTTCTCCATCTCTGTTTTGGGAATTAATGCAGTTTTAATGGAGATTGTATTGAAGGAATTCCCCTTTTCCAGGTGAATTTATCACTCTGCTCCTAACACTGACATTTCTTTTTTTGTGACAGGGTCCCCCAGGCCCCACCGGTCCCCAGGGTCCAATTGGTCAGCCTGGCCCAGCTGTGAGTATTACCCCCTATTAACAGAAATCCCCTTTTTTTTCCCCAAAAAGCCTCCTGGGAAGCACTGGGATGATTCCTACCCAGCACTGCTGCTGCCCAACAGGAGCAGGGGGCGGTGGGATGGGGTTTGTGTGATCCCAGGTCTCTCCTGGGCTGATCAGACCCTTTCCTTGCAGGGAGCTGACGGAGAGCCCGGGCCCCGAGGACAGCAGGGCCTCTTTGGTCAGAAAGGTGATGAAGGACCCCGAGGCTTCCCTGGCCCACCAGGCCCCGTGGGCTTGCAGGTAATTTGCAGCATGCAGGGAGGGTTTATTTTAGGGTGATGAGAGCTGGGGCTCACCTGAGATGTTCACAGCTAAAATTGATCCTCTGCACCTCCCCAGGGCCTGCCTGGACCACCAGGGGAGAAGGGAGAAACGGGTGACGTTGGGCAGATGGTAAGGGGCTTCTTTGATTTGTTTTATCCTCTCTGTCATTGCTCTGAGAAACCCATCTGAAATTTGTTCTCCTTTTCTCTCAGGGCCCACCAGGCCCACCAGGACCCAGAGGTCCATCTGGGCCA
This sequence comes from Chloropsis cyanopogon, assembly GCA_013400585.1. Lineage (NCBI taxonomy): Eukaryota > Metazoa > Chordata > Aves > Passeriformes > Irenidae > Chloropsis > Chloropsis cyanopogon. The sequence goes on from WEZZ01018653.1 coordinate 332,530, forward strand.
CCAGGAGCAGATGGTCCACAGGGTCCTCCTGGAGGAATAGGAAATCCTGGTGCAGTAGGAGAGAAGGTAAAGCACCCAGACGAGCCTGAAGCAGGAGTTTGCTGCAGCACTCGTGCAGTGGCTTTGCTGTGCCTGCAGAAAACCCATCCCCTGCAGAAATGTGAATATTCCCATCCTCTTTTTCCCCATGCAGGGTGAACCTGGGGAATCTGGTGAGCCTGGACTCCCTGGAGAGGTTGGCCTGCCGGTGAGTGCCCCCTGGGAGAGGCATGGATGTGCTGGAGAGCTGTGGATGGGATTGGGACAGCAGGGACTGGAGAAGCCCTGTCCTGGATTTGGGTATTGATGACACATTGCCACGTTCCTGGGTATTTATAGGATCACGTTTAGTCACCAAATCTGGGCTACCCACGACTGAACACCATGATCACCACTCAGTCCTTGTGGGAAGGGACTGTTAAATCATGTCCTTGTGTTTGGAGACACAAATAGAGCTTCTGGCTCAGAATTGATTAAAGGATAATTAGAGATCTGTATGGGGTTTTTTTTTCCTGGTTAATAAAAGGTTTTTTACCTTTACAGGGCCCTAAAGGTGAAAGAGGTGAAAAGGGAGAAGCAGGTCCCTCTGGTGCTGCTGGGCCACCTGGCCCCAAAGGTCCACCAGGTGATGATGGCCCCAAAGGCAGCCCTGTAAGTACCCCCCCAGTCTTTCCTTGCCTTGCCAGCAGAGATTTCTGCATGAAATCAGGTTCACAGAGATACCTGTGGAAATTTAAACTTGTTTCCTAACCATGGAATTGTTCCTCTGGTGATCCATGATCTCAGCCCCCTTCTTTAGGGTGCTGATGAGGGAAAGACCCTGCTGCACCATATTTCCCAGAAATACTGGAATTACCAGTGCTTTTTGCAGGCTATCAGGAATCTCACCCCATGGAGAGGAGCTGCAGTAGGGTCACTTTGTGCTTATGGCTTTCCAAGGTCTTCTGCACCAGAGCAGAACTTCCAAAATAGGATCAAGGAGATTTATTGGATTTGGGAGCTGTACCTGCACACCCAGCTCCCTGCTGCTGCTGATTTCTACAGCCCTGGTGAAGCCAGTGGAGCTCTGCAGATTTTACTAAGGGGCCATGGTACAGGGTTTATATGGCAGGCTCCTCTGATGCCTGAAATTTAGGATGAGATAAGGCAAGATGGCACAAAAGAGCAGAGGAGGCAGGGGAGTTTAGTCATCCCTCCTAACAGATGGGATTTGGGATATCTGTGATGGGTTGCAGGCTGCTCCCAGGATCATGTGAAGCACCCGACAGACATTGTATGGGGAAGAATGGTGAAGTGTTTCAGTCATTAAATGCTCTGAGAGGCTCCTCCTGTGCAAAATGTCACACGTTTGCAAAAGCAAAACCTTCCAATCTGCACATTCCCAAAGCTGGGAGGATTCTGCTGAAGGATTTCTGAAGAGCTGGGATGGAAGTCCCAACGTTGCCTTTGGAGCTCTGGCAGCCAGGATGGAGATCTGGATTGGTTGGGACAGGGTGGAAGCACTTCCGCTGCAAAGATGGGTTTGGTTGTAGAAATTGGGATTTTATTCCATAGGGTGCCTCCCCGTGTTGTCACTGGTGCTCTCCAAGTGCAACATCTCTCACTGGGGAATATTCTTCTCTCTTTGCAGGGTCCAGTTGGTTTCCCTGGTGACCCTGGTCCTCCTGGAGAGCCTGGCCCAGCTGTAAGTGTTGGTCTCACAGAGTTTCCTTCTCCTGGGGTGGTGAAACTCAACTGTGCTGCTCATTCCCAGCAGCTCCCCTGGCATTTCCTCTGCTCAGCACCATTCACACCCTAAAAACATCTCCTTGTTCCTTTTTCCCTCCTTTTTTTAGGGTCAAGATGGTCCCCCTGGTGACAAAGGTGACGATGGTGAACCTGGACAGACTGTGAGTACCTGGAGAGATGAGAGCTGCTCCCCACAGTGCCCACGGCTCTGTGTCAGCTCCAGGGACACTGAGCCTCTCATTCCCACCAGAATTTCCCAGTGGGAATTGACCACTGAGGATCTCATTCCCTCCTGTGTCATCCATGAATCCATCCATCCATCCATCCATCCATCCATCCATCCATCCATCATCCATCCATCAATCCATCCATCATCCATCCATCAATCCATAATCCATCCATCAATCCATCATCCATCCATCATCCATCCATCCATCCATCCATCCATCCATCCATCCATCATCCATCCATCAATCCATCCATCCATCCTTCTATCCATCCATCCCCCATCCATGGATCCATCCATCCATCCATTCCATCCATTCCATCCCTCCATGGATCCATCCATTCCATCCATCCATCCATCCATCCATCCATCCATCCATCCATCATCCATCCATCCATCCATCCATCCATCCATCCATCCATCCATCATCCCTCCATCCCTGAGTGGGGCACTCATGGCTTGTTCCCCTCCCCTCTCTCCCTGCAGGGCTCCCCTGGGCCCACAGGAGAGCCAGGCCCCTCTGGACCCCCTGGAAAACGGGTGAGTTGGTTTTTTTTAGGAAGATTTCCCCAAATGCATTTCTATTAACATTTTAAAACTCATGTTGTTACTAAGCCTACAATGAATGCTGTGTAAATACTGTGTAAAATATGTGATAATTAAAAAAAATAAAATGATGCGCCATCCACAGCCGTTGGAAATTGATGGGAAGCTGCCAGGCAAATCCCATGGATTTTTTTCTAAAGATGCTAACAGCTCAAAGAAAACCCAAGGATGAGGTACTCCTGCTCTTCTGCCTTGCTGGCAGAACCCAGGGATTCATTTAGCAAGGAGCTAATTTAAAAAGCTTTTCAGGGATATTTGTCTCCATTTTGTCTCCTTCCCTGGGGCCGGAGCATCGTTTTGCTAATTCCAGCAGACCGTTGCAGATCAGCAGGATCTGATTGTGTTTTCCATCTACTCTGGGCTTCCTTTAGGGCCCTCCTGGTCCAGCTGGTCCTGAAGGAAGGCAAGGAGAGAAAGGAGCCAAGGTAAGAGCTGAATGGGATTTCACTTGTGCTATGTCCTTGATATTCCAAAAGGATCTCCCTCTGCCAAGGCAGGGAGTTGATTTTGCTGTGTGTTACAACAAATTAGCCTGAATTTGGGGCCACTGGCCTCAAATCTGAGCTTATGTTTCAGCCCTTAACGAGCTCTGTGGAGATAATTAGGGCTTGGTAAGGTCATGGGAATGTTTTCCTTCCTTTGAAACATCCAAGTGCTATATTTGGCAATTTAATGTGTTGTAAATAATGGGGTGTGCAGAGCCCCGTGTCCTTTCCCAGGGCAAACACGGCATTAATGGGCTGGGATTGTTTGGGTGGGAGTGCTGGGGAAATGGAGATGGGATTGGAAATTACAGATGCCTTTGTGGCAGCACAGGGGAGGGAGGATGGGTGGGTGGGTGTCCCAGGGTGGCTCCTGCTGGAATTCAGGCAAGGCTGGAAACTGAAGGAGTTTGGAGAGTGCCTGAGGTGGAGGGAGCAGCAGGAAAACCAAGGAGCAGAAAATCTCATGTGCTTTGCACGGATCTGCATCCACTCCATGACATCCTGGCACCATCTCACAAAACCATCTGATGTTCCAACACAAATTCAACACCCTGCCTCTTCATCCAGGGAGAAGCTGGATTGGAAGGACCTCCTGGGAAGACTGGGCCCATTGGTCCCCAAGGTGCTCCAGGGAAGCCTGGCCCCGATGGCCTTCGTGGGATTCCTGGTCCAGTTGTGAGTATTCCCAGCCTGAGAAAGCTCAGGGTTGTTCCTCCATCCCACCTGCTTGGAAGATGCCTTTTCCCAGTGTTCTGTCCGTGCTGGAATGCCTGACAACAGATAAAACATATTTCATGGCAATAATGGAATGGTGAATATCATCTCCCACATATTAAATTTGAGTTTTGGGTCTTCAGCCACTCTCCAGGAGTGATTTTCCTTGACCCACAAAGTCCCTTTTCCAGCAGAGATTTGAGCATGGAAGGAACATAAATCCTTTTGCCAGGACAAAGGTTCCCTGGCACAGGTGAATAATCAGAATATTCCCAGCTGGGAGCACTGCTGTCACTGGGAATGAGGGAACTGCTCTTTTTTACAGGGTGAACAAGGTCTCCCAGGATCCCCTGGCCCAGATGGTCCTCCAGGCCCAATGGTATGTCCAGAGCATGCAATTCCAGGAGTTTTTGAACTGGATCAATGAGTGTGACATGAATTCATTCCCTCTTTTGTTTTCCCCCAAAGGGCCCTCCGGGTTTGCCTGGTCTGAAAGGAGACTCTGGTCCTAAAGGGGAGAAGGTGAGAATCCACAGAGGATCCCATTGCCTGATCCCTGCTGGGATATGGGGGGACAAATGGCACTGCAGAGGGGTCCTGCAGCTGGCAGGGCGAGGCTGGGGACTGTCCCCACCCCAGGGACAGCTTTAGAGGAGAGCTGGAGCACTCTGAGTGTGCCTCAGGGAGCTGAGCTGTGGGTGAGTGTGGAGGTGCAGAGCCCCATTTTTGGGGTGATTCTCCACCCTATAAACATTTCTGTTATATATATTTCTATAACCCTCTGCTCCACTGCAGAAGTACTTTTTGTATTTGTAGCATTTTCTGCTGTAAAAATCTCCTATTTTGCTCCTCCACTCTGCCACTTCCACGTGTCAGGGATTGCTACAAACTCCTTTCACCTCGCTCAGATATTTGGGATTGGATGTAGGTATGTCTTTGCTCTCTCCAGTCAGAAATCCTAATTAACATCTGCTGTTTTCCCCCAGGGTCACCCAGGTTTAATTGGTCTTATTGGACCACCAGGAGAGCAGGGAGAAAAGGGTGACAGAGGTCTTCCAGGCCCCCAGGGCTCAGCAGGACCCAAAGGAGAGCAGGTAAATATTCCATAAAACCTTCCTGGAATGTGCTCTGGAGCATTGCACCCTCGAGGAGGTGCAGCAGGGCAGAGATGGGCAACCCTGGCAGGAGATCCTTGACAGTTTCTGAGGGATAATTTCTGTGTTAATGTGGTTTATTCTATGTGTGAAACAGGGATCTGCTCCAGAATGACCCATTTTAGTGGGAATCAGATTCTCAAGGGTGCTATGAAAGAGCTGAATAGGCTTGGAGGGATGGTGCCATTAAATATTCATCTGAAGGGCTGATTTTTAAAAGTATGAGCTAAATGAGATAGGACATTCCTTGTCCACGCTCTAAAAACCAGGTAAAGCTCCAGATTGGACTGGAATCCTCCACAACTGGGTGATCACCTGTGAGCAGAGGTTGGATGTGTAATTTGAGGCCAGAATTACAAATCAATATTGTTTTGCTGTTCTGTTCTAGGGTATCACAGGTCCCTCTGGACCCATCGGACCTCCAGGGCCCCCAGGATTACCGGTAGGTGACAACTGGAATTGGAATTCTTTGGAATCCTCACAGGCCCTCAGGAGCCACTTTGGTGCTCCCAGGAATGCCCAGCACAGCCCTGGCTGTAGGAGGATGTTGGTCATGATGTTTTTTTTTTTAGCTGAGCTCTTTAAAAACACTTGGATGAGTTCCAGGAGTGCTGGAAGTGATGTGGGAGATGGGCACAGGGAAATCATCCCACCCTGTTTCCCTCCCCCTTTCTTTTGGAATATCCACAACCCCACGGGGATTTCTTGCCCTTTTTTTGCAGAATTTTATCACTTTTTTGGATGCCCAGAGGCCTCGTGCTGCACCCTGGGGAGCCCAGCTGGGTGTCCTGAGCTCAGAGCTGGGATCAGCCCCACATTCCAGGAATCTCCCAGCAGTTTTCCCAGTCCTCACTGGGGCAGGAGTGTGGAGCTCTGCCACAAAAGCTTTTTGTCTGTTGGCAAATAAAAGCAACACCCAGCTGAAGTGGATGGGGAAAATGGAAATAGAAAGGGAGTAAATTTTTAAAAATTCCCTTTCTGAACTCTCTGCTTGGAAATGAGCTGACTCCTTTCTGAATTTGTCTCTCCACAGGGTCCACCTGGTCCCAAAGGTGCTAAAGGCTCCTCAGTGAGTATGGACACAGCTGAAAGAAGAGGCTGAGGGGTTTTTATTGAGTGTAGGACACGCTGGGACTCCCCTCATCAGTAAAATTAATAAAATTAATGCAATTAGCAGGGAGGACTTAGCAAACTCTGCCTTTCCAGCCCAGGAATGATAATTGGGGAAAGTTTCTGTGCCACCACTGCACTTCCCTGAAGAGCAGAGCAGCAGAGATCACAAGGAGCAGCCCAGTGCTCAGTCCTGAGGAGAAAAGCTGCTGCTGGAGAGTGCAGGGGATTAAAAATAGCCCATGAAAAGCGGGAGGTGGGAAGCTGGAAAGTGAAGAACTCAGTGAGAAATGAGTCTCTGGAACTTCGTGGTGCAGACCTGCTGTGCAGGCAGCTAAAAATTCCTCTTTTGGGCAACTTCTTAGTGTCTTTTTGCCATCCAGAATTCGATGTTTTATTAATTTGAAGATTTTATTTGACTTGCAAAACTGTTGGATTGGTTTAGAGAGTTAAAGATTTCATGCATTTTATGCATTCCGTGGGAAGCATAAGAAAAATCTGACTGTAACTCCAGGTGTTTGATCTTTCCTTTTACCTAAACACCAAAAATAACCAAAAATACCAATTTTTTTTGTGATGTGGGTACAGGGAGACTCCTCTTGTGTGCCTGAAGGGACAAAAATGAAGTTTCAGGCACAGTTAAAATAATGTTGGGATGTGATAAAAGTACAAGATGAATTCTCCTGAGTGACTCCTGATTTTCCCTTGTTTTTCCATCCAGGGTCCCACAGGTCCAAAGGGTGAATCAGGTCTTCCTGGGCCTCCAGGGCCTCCTGTAAGTAGAACCCATGAGGTGAAGCATGAAAGGAGGTTCAGACTTCATGGGTGCTGGAATTTGGGAAGCAGAAAAATCTCTGGACAAAGATTCCTTGCCAATCCTGGCAATGGGTTGGAATCTCTTGGAGACACTGGGGGAGAAAGCAGGATAGGAAAGGAGGAATTATTAATGGGAAGAGAACAAGGGAAGGTGAAAGAAGACAATGGAAGATGGAAAGTGTTGAAGCCAGAGCTTTTATCAGCACCATCCATGGCTGTTTTCCACGCCCAGTGTGTATTTTGGGATGTTGCTGCTTTGTCCATCTCCCATGTCCTTTTCCCAATGAAAAGAAAAATTGTATTTTCTTTTTCCCCCTGTTGTAGTTTGGTATGGGAGGAATTTAGGGAAGTGATGTAAAGCTTTTAGCTACTAGGAAGCTGGACACGTCTTTGTGAAAAATATATGTTAAAGATGAAAAAACGCAGGAATTTGCTCTTTTTCCTTTTAAAAAAAAGTCTCCATAGCATGAACAAAAAAAACTCCTCTCCCTAAGTAAACTAAAAAAAGACTATTTTAGAAGCAGTGAACTGACTAAAAATTTCAAGTTTTCTTTACATTGTCAGTAAAAAAAAATTGTAGAGCAAAGAACAATTCTAGTTTATTTTGATTTTTTTTTTTCCTATTAGTTACTATTAATAAAATTTTCTTTATACCCTTTTAAAATTTCAAGCCTGCTTTACCTTTCTCCTAATCCTATCTCACAACACCTCCAAATTCAGGGTCCTCCTGGAGAAGTCATCCAGCCCCTGCCCATCCAGGCTGCCAAGAGGACCAGGAGGAACATCGATGCCAGCCAGCTGCTGGATGATGGCAACGCCGACAACTACATGGACTATGCTGATGGCATGGAGGAGATTTTTGGCTCCCTGAATTCCTTGAAACTGGAAATCGAGCAGATGAAACATCCCTTGGGCACTCAGCACAACCCAGCACGCACCTGCAAGGACCTGCAGCTCTGCCACCCTGATTTCCCAGACGGTGTGTCCTGGGGTAGGGGGGATGTGGGGAATTCTGGGCCTTGTCCAGCTTCACACAGGAGTGAGGGCTGGAAGAGCAGGAATTTGGGGAGTCCGTGGGGAATGTGGCTGGTGGAGAAGGAATATGTAGAGCTGGGCTGGATGTCATTGGACAGCCCTTCTAGCTGAAGTGTTCTGTTCTAAAAATGGGGATGTGGGATGAAAAACCTTCTTCAGCTGGCACCAGAGCATGACCAGTTTTCAAAAGCTGCATATAAATAATAACCTGTGAGAGTGGAACATCCCAGGTGAGGAGGTCGCTGAAGTGCCCTCTGACCTGGTCCTGCCTTCCCTTCTCTTCCTTCATCCAGGTGAATACTGGGTTGACCCCAACCAAGGGTGTTCCAGGGACTCTTTCAAAGTTTACTGTAATTTCACAGCTGGTGGAGAGACCTGCATCTTCCCTGATAAGAAATCTGAAGGAGTAAGTCCACACCACCTTTGCTTTCCCCTCTGTCCTGGTGATAAATGGTTTCCTGATATGAATATTCATAGAACAGCAGCAAGGAAGGATCAAAGATCCACAATGTTCCTTTGTTACACAACATTACCTTCTGAAATAATAGAGAATATGTTGACACAGAGAAAATAAGATTTAAACAGTGATTTGGGACAAACCTCTGATGGTTTCCCAGGTATAATAAATGCTAAAACCTTAATTTTTTTGAACTTTGCTGTCCAAGGCAGGGGTGTGTGTTGGTGCAGGAATTGGAGCTCTGTTTAACTCATTCTCTCCCGCAGCCCTGCTCCACTGCCTGCATGCCCAAGCACCACTGATTCCCCTCCCTCCCCTGTGTCTCCAGGCAGAGCAGATAAATGTTTACCTCCTGTCATTTTTCCTGCTGTTCCTTGTGGGTAAATGATCCTAAATGATTGCAAGCAGGCTCAGAGCTCTGCCTGGCACCGCTGCACAAGGTTGATGAAGTTATTTGTGTAATGATGCTCTCAGCTCAGCCATACCCATCACTTCTGTCCTGGATCCCTGCACTCTGTTTTGCAGAGCTGCTCTTCCCGCTGCCTGGGGACCAGCTGTGGCACTGGCCAAGCAGAAACACAACAATTCAGCCTGGGGGAGCTGTGCCAGTGTCACAGTTGTGCTCCAGCTGTGACAAAGCTGAGCTGTTCTCCTGCTGCATTTCATCCACCAGGAATGTGTGTCAGCACAGGACAAGCCACACGCCACATAAATCCTCCCTGAGTTTTTCTTGGGGCTGTTTAAAGAGGAGATGGATTTCCTCTTCTTTGCATCACTGAGCTGTGTTTTTCCTCAAAATTTGACGGCTCAAAAAGCACAGTCTGCCCATGATCTTGCATGGGCTTGAGCTCCTGCTGTGCTGGTTCAGTCAGGGCTCTGTGGAGCTGCAGCACTCCTCAAATAGAAATTCCGTGCTGGGATCCATAAGAAAAAGCTTCTCCCATGCAGAGGGATGCAAAGAGCCCCCAGCCCAGCCCTGGGGGGTGACTGAGGGGGTTTGTGCTGAGCCACAGCAGAGTTTCAGCCGTGGCTCCTCTCAGCTGATCCCTCCCCCAGCACAAACACTGGGGTTTGCTCTGCAGGTCACATCCTGCAAAGGGAAGGACAGTCCCAGTCACCTGCAGCTGGGCTGCTGCTTTGGAGAGATTTCCAGCACAAATGAGGGAGGCTGAGGGAGCAGCCACGCTCCTTCCTTGTGCTCTGACCCAAAGCTGCTTCAGCTGCTGAGCTGGGGCTGCCTTAAGGATGCTCTGATGGCTGATTCCTTGTCCAGGTCACCCCCTGGGTCACTCTGGGTACCTGGAGCTCCATCCTGTGTGTCCAGCACCTCAAGCACAGCAGGCAGGCAGAGGCTTTTCCTTAATCACATCCTTTGCCTTTCCCAGCCCCACAGCACCTGGATTTGGCATTGGAGAGGCACCAGCACCAGCACTGCCCTCCACACGAAGATCAATGCACCTTTTCCCACCCATGCTTCCTTTTCCCCTCTCTGTCTTTCCTTTTGATTTTCCTGCCACTGCTGGATTTGCATCCCAAGTTCCCAGGAGGCAGAGACAGCCCTTAGCAAAGGAGGCAGGTGCCAGAGCAGCACCACTCCATCTCCTCTGCTCCAGAGCCACCTTCTGCTCTCATTACTGGTGTATAAAGATTTTTTAAAAAACCATTTTAAAGCAAGTTGGACAGTTTCAATAAGACATGCAAACTCTGGAATGAAAGTAACCTTTTTAATTTTGATTTTTTTTTTTTTCTTTCTCTCTTCCCTCCTTGCTTTCCACAAACTAGGCTAGAATTACTTCCTGGCCCAAGGAAAACCCAGGCTCGTGGTTCAGTGAATTCAAGCGCGGTAAACTGGTAAGATGCATCCTGGTGCTTGCTGGTTCCTTTAACCCCCTGTCATATTTTACAGAGTAAAATGGCTCGTTGGCCCAAAGAACAGCCTTCCACATGGTATAGTCAATACAAGCGGGGGTCCTTGGTAAGTGGCTAACCCTGGCCCTGAATCAGAGCTTGTCACCTGCTTTGGTATGGCCACACTGCTGCCCTCTGCATGCTGGACTAACCCCCCTCCCAGGCACATGGAGATGTTTAAGGTGGAATACTGAGAGAGACCCCAAAGCCACTGAGGGCTTTGTTCCAGTCTGCTGCATCCCTCAGGGAGTTCTGCATCCCTCAGGGAATGCTCCATCCCCCAGGGAGTGCTGCATCCCCCAGGGAGTGCTGCATCCTACAGGGAATAATCTATCCCTCAGGGAGTTCTGCATCCCCCAGGGAGTGCTGCATCCCCCAGGGAGTTCTGCATCCCCCAGGGAGTGCTGCATCCCCCAGGGAGTGCTGCATCCCCCAGGGAGTTCTGCATCCCCCAGGGAGTTCTGCATCCCACAGGGAATGCTCCAGCCCCCAGGGAGTTCTGCATCCTTCAGGGAGTTCTGCATCCCTCAGGGAATGCTCCATCCCTTAAGGACTGCTCCATCCCTCAGGGAGTTCTGCATCCCACAGGGAGATCTGCATCCTACAGTGAATACTCCATCCCCCAGGGAATGCTGCATCCCCCAGGGAGTGCTCCATCCCCCAGGGAGTGCTCCATCCCCCAGGGAGTGCTCCATCCCCCAGGGAGTGCTCCATCCCCCAGGGAGTGCTCCATCCCCCAGGGAGTGCTCCATCCCCCAGGGAGTGCTCCATCCCCCAGGGAGTGCTCCATCCCCCAGGGAGTGCTCCATCCCCCAGGGAGTGCTCCATCCCCCAGGGAGTGCTCCATCCCCCAGGGAGTGCTCCATCCCCCAGGGAGTGCTCCATCCCCCAGGGAGTGCTCCATCCCCCAGGGAGTGCTCCATCCCCCAGGGAGAGCTGTTGCTGTCCCCTCATCTGTCCCCATTTTGGGTGTCCCCAGGTTGCTGTCCCCTTGCTGCTGTCCCCCAGCAGTGCAGCCTTACCCCAGGAGCTGGGAGATCCCTAAAATGATGCTCCAGCCCGGAGCTGGGCACGGTGCTGTCACCCAGGGGGTGGAGCTGCACATCTCTGCCCTCTCTAGGACAGGTTTGCCCCAGAGGTGGATTTTGTTTCCCACATGGAGATGAACCACGCTGGGGACTTCCATGCTGACCCCAGAGCTTGGGAGAACCAAAGCCATTTATTTAAAGGAAGATTTCCAGCCAAGCCTAGTGGAAAGGAATTTGACTGAGTCACAATTAAGGATTTTTTTTCACGGGGGAAGAGCTGCTTTAAGGTCAAACAACATTTGGTGTCATAAACCAGGCAAAGCTCTGGTTTCTTAACAGGGCATCCACATTTTGGGGAGATCATCCCCACAGAGACCCAGTCCTGGGCAGGGAGGGATGTCAGATTTGTGTCTCATGCCACAGCAGTGCCCCCCTGGCACTTCAGTTCCTGCAGAATTAGTGGGATGCACACAACCAGCTCAGTCAAACCAGGAGAATGTGGGAACAGGCAAATATTCCATGGATAAAACCAAGCTGCCCCGGGGCAGGAGATGCTCTGCTGTGTCCCACTGAGACAGGAGGTTCCTGCAGTGCCCCAACTTCCACCTTAAAGGGCAAACAACCCAACCCCTGCGTTGTTTCCCACATTTGCCGCATTCCATCGCCTCTGCTAAAACACATTTTGCTCTGACTCTGCCCTCGAGGAGGACACGGCTTCTGGGGCTCCTCTGCATCATTAAATCAGGCTGCAAAGCCAAGGCTTCAGCCCCGTGGCTCCTTGGAGGGCAGCTACTCATAGCTTAATTACAGAGCACTTCATCAGTTAATGTTCCAAGTACCTCCACTTCTCCATCTCCCCTGCTTCTCTTTTTCCCAGCTCTCTTAGAGGCTCAGTTGCCAGCCTAGAGCTTAGGGCTTATTCTTTTTTAGATAAAAATATTTCTGGTGCTACTTGGAGCTCTTTGTTCCATCTTTTTGTGTTATCATTTTCTTGGGTTTTTTTGTTTTTTTGTTTTTTTTTTTTACCTGTCCTGCTTTTTCTATTTGGAAAAATAAAAAAGCCACCAGTATGTGGAAGACCTACCTAAGCAAACCACAAAACACTCAAACACACAGGCCAGAAAAGTTTTATTTATTTACTTATTTATTTATTTTTCTTAAGATTAGCTCTGATTTTGCCTCAGTCAGTACTTGGAACCAAGAGATTGGTAAATTGAGGAGATATTTACCTGCTGGATCCAAAATCAGCTGAAATTTGTGTGTGGATGGGCAGAATCAAAAGGAGTTTGAGTTCCCCTCTGGGTGTAACTCTGCTCTGTTACTCCATGGAGAAGGTCCTGGTGTTTTGAGGGGCTGAACCCTTGGGGAGCCCCAAAACTGAGGGGAAGATTTCCAGTGCTGCCAGGGGCTCCACATAAATCCTGGGATTGCACAGCTGGGCAGATGCTGCCTTTCTTCTGGAGGCACCTGAAGTAAGAGGGATGCAGTAAATATGAAATACAACCAAAGCAGCTGGCTTTGATGCTCCCCCACCATCATCAATCAGTGCTACAGAGCACTTGGAGCCAACTCCTCACCTTTCCTCAGGATGCAGCCCAGCTGTGTTCAGAGGGATAAGAGGCTTGCAGATGTTTGCTCTGCTTCCCTTCTGTGTGTGCTACACACAATTCCCAGCAGCTCTAGTGAGGCCTGCCTGCCATCCCATCCCATCCCATCCCATCCCATCCCATCCCATCCCATCCCATCCCATCCCTCCCAGCCATGTGACACCTGCCAGCACAGAGAAAAGAGGAAAAGATTGGATTTTCCAAAACTGAGCAAACGTTGTGCACAAAACCAGCTCCCAGTGGCTCCAGTGGGAAAGCTGGGACAGGGCTCCACAAAATCTGCACAGGCTGAACAACAAAAGACCCCTGAAAAGGCAGCCAGGCTGCAAAGCAAGCACTGGTTTGAAATAAAACCAAGTAAGGGTCAGTCCTGCAGATCAGTAGTGCCACACTGGGTGTGTGACAAGTTCTTGGCATTTTTTTGTCCCCTTCCTTCCACGTGCTGGTGGCTTTCTGGTAGCTCCTCCTGGCATGCGTGGCTCTCTCCTGGTCAGTCACATTTAACTCTCAGGAGGACAGTGCAGCAGCATCCTGACAACCGGTTGGTATCTTTATTTATTTGGATTTTCTCTTTTGATTCAGTGTTTTATTGTGGTTATGAATCTCTTCTACTGTTTGCAGCCTGCACCACAACTCGAGGGTTCGTGGTACCTGGAGGAAATCCACGCTGGTTGGGTGCCTGTGTTTTGTTCCTGGTTGTTTCTAAAGAATCCCTCAGTCCATCCAGGGCAGTAGTTTGGAGATGCCACCTCAAGCACAGTCAGTTCATACCTGCAAAAACTCATTTTGTGGGCCATGAAAGTCCCACAAAGTCCTGAATCCCCCAAGTGCTGGGATTGGGTTTTGATAATTTTCTTTTTGTAGGAATATATTCTCCTGCATGGGAGATAAAGGAGCCTGGTGGGCAGAATGGGGCAAATCCCAATGTGCAAGACTGGGATTCACAATCTGTGTTCACAGCAGGGCAGCAAATCCATTTTCCCTTTACCTGAGCAGCTTTTCCAGCCAGGGCAGCCCCCTGTCCTCATCAGCAGGGCCAGGATTGCTGCAGATGCAGTGCAAAGATTGCTTCAAACCCCAGGGAAAACGAGTGGGGAATACCCCAGGGTGTCCAGAACAAAACACCCCCAGCAGTCAGAAATTCGTGTCAGACAGGACAGGAAAACAAAACCCTGAACCCTCCCAGAAATTTGCCTTCTCTCCTCTTCAAAAGCTGGAGAAATATGCTCAATATTGGCTTAATCTTGAGACATGTCCCTAAATTTCCACCCTCTTGCAACCAGGGCTGAAATCCCCTTGCCTTTTTTTTTCATCTGCCCTCCTGAGATTTAATTTTTTTGCTCATTTCCCATCCAGCAGGAGAACAAAAAGTTTCTGGGTGAGCAGAACAGTGTCTGTGGTGACACTGGTGTCCCTCAGAGCCCCCAGCTCAGGAGCAGTGCCTGTACTGGTGACACTGGTGTCCCTCAGAGCCCCCAGCTCAGGAGCAGTGTCTGTACTGGTGACACTGGTGTCCCTCAGAGCCCCAGCTCAGGGTGACACTGGTGTCCCTCAGAGCCCTGCTCAGGAGCAGTGTCTGTGGTGACACAGGTGTCCCTCAGAGCCCCCAGCTCAGGAGCAGTGTCTGTGGTGACACAGGTGTCCCTCAGAGCCCCAGCTGTGTTTCCCTGTCCCTCACTGCCCAGTGTTGTCCCTTCTCCACCTCTCCCAGCTCTCCTACGTGGACTCGGACGGGAACCCCATCGGGGTGGTGCAGATGACCTTCCTGCGTCTCCTGAGCGCCTCGGCCCGCCAGAACATCACCTACAACTGCTACCAGTCGGTGGCCTGGCACGATGCCACCACCAACAGCTATGACAAGGCCATCCGCTTCCTGGGCTCCAACGACGAGGAGATGTCCTACGACAACAACCCCTACATCCGAGCTGCCCTCGATGGCTGCGCGGTACGTGGCTGCTCCTGCCCTTGGGGGGACACCTTGGGGACACCTTGGGGACACATCTGTCCCCTCCCCTGCTTGGCCAGCACCATCTTCCCCAGAGCAGATCACCCCCAAATTTCCAGTGATGTCTCTTCACGCGGGAGGCATCAACGCGCTCTTCCCTAAGTTGGAGATAATGTTTCCGTGGGATTCTATGATGCTACTCCAAATCAGGGGAAGCTGCAGCACCTCCAGGAGTCAAATTAATCTGAATTAATCCAATTTATCTGCCTAAAAGTGCTGCTTGCTTTTAAAAGCCTCCCTATGCTTTTGCTCTACCCAGTTCCTCACACGGGGAGAGGCGAGCGATGGCGCCCGGTTGGGTTGGAAATTTGCAGCGTTTGGCAAGAATCTCTGTAACTGCTCTCAGAAGTTCTTGAGGGCCAAGCAGGAGGGGTTTGGTTGGAATTTCTGTTCTTGCAGCCCCAGGAAGGCTCTGGGCTGCGCTGCTCATGGGGTGCACAAGCACAGCCACAGTTTCCAAAGGTGCCTCACATCCTCCCTTTTCTTCTAACTCCTCTTGGATGCTTGATTTGGGTTTAAACTCTGAAAGTTCTGCCCTCAGGAGATAAAAATTTGGCAAAGCAGGTGCTGCCTGCATTTATTTTCAGCCCCAGCTTGCTGGTGTAAAAACATGCATAATTCCCACCCTCTGGAACTGCAGCACTTGGAGCCCACAGGACAGAAAGATTGAGATGTTTGACAGAAAAAGCTCCTCATGTAATTTGAGATCGAAATGCTTCTGTTCTGGCACAAACAGGTTTTTTTTACTGATGGAGAAATGAGAAAAATCAGATTAGGACTTTTAACACATTTCTGGAGAGGGAAAGGGCATCCAGCCCCCTTCTGGGAACACTCAGGAGAAGTTTATCCTCAAGTTTTTTGTGTCTCCTGCTGACATTGCATCCTTGGGACAAAGGGCCTTCTCCTCCCTTCCCCTTCTGAATCTCAGGGTTGCTGGAGGATCACGTGTTGCATGTTTTAAAGTGGATGAGCCTCCTGAAAACCTCCACCTTTTGGGCAGATAAAGTGGATTAATCTGCTACCCTGGCAGATCGTGCTGCCCAAAGCACAGGCAGGCTATTTGAGATTTATCTATTCACTTAAAAGAGTTTGGGGTTTACAACTGATTCTCTACATTAAAGATGATTTTAGTCTGACTCTTTAAAAGGCCATTAGGAATTTAGAGAACTCCACCAGGGGAGTTTAGAGGTGCTTTTACATCTTTTTTGGGAGTGAGTGCTACAACCCATCCTATTGTTGGGCTGGGTTAATGGTTGGACTTGATGATCCTAAAGGTCTTTTCCATCCTAAGTGATTCCAGGATTGAGCCCTACCCTGTGGAGATGAGCTAGGGCTGCCCCACACAGTGTTGCCAAAGAGGTCCTGCTGTAGTAGGAAGCTCCAGAGCTGATGTTCTTCCCCTCATTTGAATTTATTTTTCCTGAACTTCCAGCCCTTTCTCATAGCTGTGCTCCAGCTGGTTCTTCCGAGCCACACAAATCACAGGGAAAGGTAGAGCCCAAAGCTGCTCCATAAATTCTCTTGTTTGTGCAGCTTTGTACGCCCTCGGGGGGCACTTCTGCTCCTCTAATAATTATTTATATTTTGGAAAGAACTCCGTGGCCACCAGGCATGATAAAAAGACAGCAGCACCTTGTGAATTCTATCAAACTTTAAATGTGATCTTTGCACTAATATATTCGAGTTAAATTGCTGCCATTTGCTCAACAAGCCAGGCGTGTCCTGAGGGAGGGAAAACAACCTTCCCACAGCCACAGCTTTTCCAGGCTCCCATTCCAGCTTGGAAATGTGCTGGAGCAGAGTTAGTGTCATGATCTCCTTCTGCTCCAAGGTCTGGGCATCTCCCAAGGGTTTTTCAGCACATGTGTTAAACGTGCAAATAAATTTGTTTGGGTGATTGTGACTCCGATTTGGTCGAAAAATTCCCATGAAAAATCAACACCAGATTCCCAGCAGAGTGGTGACTATTCAGTTGTGCTGATGTTGGCTTGGAGGCATCCTCAGAGCTCCTCTTTCCCTCATTCCAGGCAAGGAAGGGCTACCAGAAAACCATCCTGGAAATCAACACGCCCAAAGTGGAGCAGGTCCCCATAGTCGACATCATGTTCAATGACTTCGGAGAAGCGGCACAGAAATTTGGATTCGAGGTGGGACCAGCTTGCTTCCTGGGCTAAAAGAGCCACCTGAACCTAGTCTCCAAATGAGCAACCTCGTAACCTCATTGCGCCATTTAATTAAAAACAAAAAAAGAGAAAAAAGAAAAAAACAAGGAGAAAAAAAAGAATTCCTCGTCACGTGCACGGTCTGAAACTGGACAGCGATGGGTTATTATTTTTTTTTCCCCCTCCCCACCTGTTTTGTTGTGTCCCTGGTTTTGCCCCAGCCCCTCTGTGCCCCCTCAGCCATTCCCAGGACGGATATGGAATCTCATGACCAACAGCCACACACGGAGACCTGGCCCTGTCCCTGCTGCCACCGCTGCTGCCCCGCGGCCACCGAGCTGAGCCCACCTCCAGCAAACTCCTCCTGCCTCCT
Organism: Chloropsis cyanopogon; assembly: GCA_013400585.1. Classification (NCBI taxonomy): domain Eukaryota; kingdom Metazoa; phylum Chordata; class Aves; order Passeriformes; family Irenidae; genus Chloropsis; species Chloropsis cyanopogon. The sequence continues at coordinate 349,983 of WEZZ01018653.1, forward strand.
CCTCCTCTTCTTCTCGCCAGGAAGTGTTTGTTTGTTCCTAAAGAAAACAAAAAAAAAATGGAAAAAACTTGAAATTCCTCGTGTCCAGCTCGATGTTGAAGTCCCAGCAGTCCTGGATCTGAAGCTCCTTGGAGGGGTTTTGTTGCCTTCCACGAGGTTTGGATCAGCTTCAGCAAGGAGATGCCAAGGCCAATTCCAGAATTTTCCGTGTTTGCTCCACTGAGTTTGCCTCATTCCACGTTTTCCAAAGTGCTGACTTAAGGTCACACTGGGCATCTCTTTGCCGTGTCTTAAAAGGTGCTTCTATTTTTGTGTGTTTGTGAGTAAATATTTGTGTCGTGTTTTATTTGAAATGTTGGAATGTTTCCGCCTTCAAACCATGCAAGTGACCTTGTCTGTATTAAAGCCACCCCATCCCAGCCAAGCTTCCAGCTGGGAATGACAACTGCAGCTCCTGTCCCCACTTCTGCCTCTTCCCAGCCCCAAAGTGGGATCTGGAGGCTTTGGAATTACCCCCAGGAGGTGCAAACCAACCCCCCTGAGCCACAGCTGCCTTTTGGAATGATTCCTTTCAAAATGAGGAAATTAAAGCCAATTTTTAATAAATTTCCTACAAATCCCCTGACCTAAAAGCAGGATCTGCATTAAATCTCTGCCTTTTCATCCACTTGCTTAACACTCGTATTTTAAATTTATTCTTCTTTTTTTCTTTCAGCATTCCTTTAAAATGATAAGAATTAAACCTGAATCCATTCCCAGTGGCAGATCCCAGTGGCAGGGGAAGTCCATTTGTCCTCTCTGAATATCAATAATAAAAAAAAAAAATAGAAAAATAAAAAAAAAGAAGAAGAAGAAGAAAAAAGGTGCTTTTTATAGTTATTTTTACATATCTCTGTGGTGCTATCTGATAACTTTAACACAACACTGGGGATACCCTGCCACTGGCCAATCTCCCACTTGGCTTTTTAGGCACTTTCAGGCAGATTTTGGCTGCTGATAAATGCATGGCACCTTCTTATCTCTCCTCTCCAAATCCTGCTCCTCTCCCTCCTTGGATGGGCCCACGTAGAAAAAACCATGAAATGTCCTTACAATTTTTATGACTATTATTATTTTTTCGTTGTCCCAAGGATATATCCATGTCTTTTCCCGGTTGGAAGCAGAGCAGATTGTCCTCAGTGGCTGAACGTTTGTGGTGCTAATTTATGTAGATGTTGGGTGTCCTGGAGCCGTGGGGGTGCTGCCCGCCCAGCAATCCAGGGAATTTGCAATTTTCCTGCTCTTCCCACTTGTTTTTATTCCTTCCACGGCTCACGACGTGCTGACACCCTCTTCTTTTACCATTTATTTTTCCTCCTTGCCCGTTTTCCTTCTTCAGGCCTCTCAGCTGGAAAATAATTGTCGCAAGGTGGGGTTTGTTTTTTAAATTATTATTATTATTCTTTGGCCTGGAGCGTTCAGCTCAAGGGGGATTTTTCACCACGATGGAAAAGACATCACATTTACTGTGAAAAAAGCCTATATATGATGTTTTTTCCCCCCTCCTGCCCAAATTGAGAGCAGCAGCATCGGAGGAAGGGAGGCAAAGCCGGAGGGAGCGGCGATGCCAGCGGTGCTTTTTGAGGCCTGGAGGAGCCGTGTCCATCCCTCTCCCTTCTCCTCCTGTGCTCTCTCCCACTTAAGGGAATTCCAAAAAAAACCCAAAAGGTGCTACCCTAAAAACTGCAGACTCTGGCAGCAGAGCGGTGAGAAGGAATTTAGGATAATAAATAAGGAATTCAGCTTCTCAGTCACCTTGGCAACAGCGGGAAGGGCAGGAAAGGTTGCACGTCCCAGCAAAGCCATATCCTGATATTTGTCCACACCTGTGTGTCTGCCCAGGTCATGGGATTCTGTTCTCAATTTTCTCATCAAGGAAGCTTTTTTTTTTTTTTTCTTCTTCAAGCAGAGAAATCAAAGGGGGAAAAAAAAAAAAAAAGGAAAAGAATAAAAATTTCCTCTGTTGAATTCCACAGTGTTGTAATTGTACTGAGCTCCAAACTGTTCCAATCCCCCCCAGACCACTTAGCTACGGTATATTGCAATAAAATTACTACTTGTATTTGCAGACCTTCTTTTTGTGTAATTTTATTTCCCTCCTCCCCTTAATATATATTGACTTGAACAAATGTTGATAAGAAAAATAAAACCTATGGAAAAAAAAAAACCAACTTTTAGTACATAAGGCCCTTTTTAAAATATAGTGTCAAATGCCGTATTGTACATTTCTTCAAAGTCCAATAAACATGTCATAAAATTTAAGTGTAATGCCCATAAGAGCTATTTTTAAATATTTTAAACCTGTGTAATAAAGGAATAAATGTAATAGATTTTTTTTTTTCAATAAATCAAGTTTACTGTTTCCACCTAAACCCCCGTGATGTGAATCTCTTCTTGGAGTTGATTGCAGCAAGATTTCCCCAGGACCCCCCTGCCCTGTGGAACCTGGAAAGTTCATCAGAGGAGCAGTGGAAGTGCTTAAAGGTAAAGAAATACTGTAAAATACAATCCAAACCCACTGTGGGGAGAAATTCCAGGCCTGGAATCTTTTCTTTGTTGTTTTGTTTGGTTTTTTTTCCCTCAGTGAGAAATCCCAGTGCAAAAATCCAACCTGGTTTTGGTGGCTGGGATGTGGAGGAGAAGATGAGATGAGATGATGATGATAAGATTGTGTGGTCACCAGCTCTTCACCTTCTCCACAGAGGCAGAAACATCACCAGAGGAGTTTTTCTCTTGCTGATCTTCTCATCCCAAGTAGAATTCAGGAAAAAAAACATTTTTCCAGCTTCTTGGTGAGCCCCTCAACCCCCAAATTCCTGTTCTTGGCCCCAGGGCTCTGCTGTGTGGAGGGAAACACCCTGGGGGACGCTTTGCTCATCCTCTCCTCCTCCTCTCCTGCAGGTTTCACTCCAGGATCCTCTGGAATTCACTGTGGGAAATTCACTGGATCCGAGTCACTCTGGTTCCCAGGAGCTTCTTCAACCAGCCCCTGGTTGGTGCTGCAGCTGCAGGAGATGTTGGACCTTCAGGAGGTGACGTTTGCAGGTGGGTCAGGTGCCACCAGCCCAGCTTTGCACGAGGCTCTGTGGTGCCCAAGCCAAGCTCTGTGTCCCAAAAGTTTCTGCCCTTCATTCTTTGGCTGCAGACGATCTTTGATGATCTTCATTCTTTGCTGAAAGGTGTCCAGAGAAGGAGCCAAAGTCACAGATTGGGCTGGGTTGGAAGGGAAGTTAAAGATCAGCCAGTTCCATGGGCAGGGACACCTCCCACAGCCCAGGGTGCTCCAAACCCCATCCAACCTGGACCTGAAATCATTCAATCTTCAGTCATTTAGTCTGTCATTAACTTCTAGGAGTAATTTAGGAAATCTTGGGGTATTATGGCCAAATCCTCATCCAGATGGACCCCAGAAATGCAGAGGTCCCACAGCTGCAGGAGGAAGTGAAGGCAAAATAACTTTATTTACTTAAACCTGGCTGGAAATACTTCACTTGGACCTCGATCATGCCTCAAGGTGACCCCAGCCCCATCTCACCAGTTGTGATTTGCACTCAATCACTGCTGCTTGCAGCAAATGCCTCAGTGCTGAGGGAAGCTTTGATCTGCTATTAGGGGAAAAACAGAGATCTGAGGAGGGATCTGACTGTTTCTGGCACTGCCAGACACAGGAGCCCTGGCAGATCTTTTCATAGAACAAAGTCCATGATTTAGTGCTCCAGCTCCAAAGCTGTAACTCCAGCAGGTGAACTACTGAGGGGAATTTTTAGAAGAGCCACAGAAAGAGCAGCAGATTATTGAGACAGAGTGTGAGCACCCAAACCTGCTCAGTTATGGGGTGAGGATGGGGCTGCTCACCCCAAATTCCAGCAGCAGCTGCCTCCCCACCTCAGGGATCCTCCAAGGGCAGGACCAGGAGCACAAACCTGAGGAAACAGCAAAGAGAGGATGAAAAGCACCAAGCTCAGCACCCAGGGGGGAGCAGAGCAGCAGCCAGCCCAGGGAGTGGGAATTATCCAAGGGCAGCTGATCCCAGTGGGGTTTCACAGCTTTTAAAGCAGGGAAGGGGAGGCTGCAGGGCTTGGGGCTGCTGCTCAGCCTTGTCCTGCATGGGGGGTTTTATTCTGAATGCCCTGGGCTGGGATTTCTGCCCTGGGCTGGGATTTCTGCCCTGCTGTGTGAGGAAAGCAGGTGAAGCCTGCAGAGTTTTCCCCACCCAGTTGGTTCAGCAGTTGCCTGAGCTGTCCCAGGCATGAAAATGTGTCCAAGTGTTTCCCACTTCTTCCAGGGGTAAAACAGGAGCTGGTGTGGGATTTGCTGTCTGTCTGTGAAATGGGAATTGTTCTTTGGTTTGGTTTTCAGCCTTGCTCTGGAGGAAGAGGCCCAGCCCCTCGTGCTGCTCAGTGACTCCCTGGTTTTTATCTTGGATTCCCTTGGCTTCCTTCAGTTGGACTTGATCATCTTAAGGTCTTTCACAACCTGAAGAATTTTGTGATCTAACTGATGGCTGTCCCTAAAAAAGCCCATCCATGATTTGTAAGAGAACAGAGCCAAGAGGCTCTCACCAGCTCTCACCTGCGGCTGCACCAGCAGGGACCAGCACATCCCAGTTCCTCCTGGGAGCTGGGAGAGGGGACCAGGATCACAGCCCTGCCGTGTCCCACTCCCTGTGCCACTCAGGGTCACGCTGGGATCACAGCTTTTGCTCTCCACAAGATCTCACAGCTCTGGTCGGGATGCTCCTGCTGCTGTCTCCTCTCCGAAAGATGTATCTCCCCCATCTCCTTAAATCCTGTGTTTACAACAGGCTGGTAAAAATAAAAATGGCCAAGAAAGGAGCGTTGGCACTGATTAAATTTAGAGACCAGATCCTGGGCATCCCCTCCCTGTCTAGGTGAGTTTGGGCAAACAAGAAGAGAAGCTGTGAATGGGTGTTTTATACAAAGGATTGAGCAGCCTCAGTGCCACCAGAGCTCTCCTGGAGAGACAGAAACAGCAGGGCCAAGTGGGAGGCTGGAATGAGGAGGGGAGAGGATTGTGCATGAATTAGCATGGAGAAAATATGCAAATTGTTGGGTAGAGTGAGGCTTTCATGGCATTCAAGGGAGCTGGAGCTATTCTTGTCCTTCAGCTGCTTTTTGTCTTGCATCTTCTCCCAGCCAGGCTGGATTTGACTTGGGTTTGTTTTTATTAATGTCTCAAGCAAAGATTAGAATTGATCTGACCCACAGCTCTGGGAAAAGAAAATAAACCACAAAAAACCCTCTCATGTCCTCCTGTGAGAAAAAAACGAGTGAGCTGGAGGTGCCTCTGGCAGTTCAGCACCATCTGTAAATTCATCCACAGAGTGTCCAGAAAAGCTGAAGCAGTGCAAGTCAAATGTGTCCCCTCTCTTCACACCTTGCCCAGGAGCTGTGCCTCTGCAAATTACCTGCTCTGGTGTTCCAGCCAGACAATTCCCATGTTTTTTTTAATGTATTCTTTTTTAACAGGACTGCTCAGTGCTGTGTGTGTCACTTGGCACCACGAGCCCGGTGTCCCTCTGCCATGAGCAGGTGGGAAGCGAGGATTTATCATAATTATCCATCAATTATTGTATCCCTGCATAATCTGGATTTTCCTTCATTTTTATTTTCTTCCCACATGCTTTTCCTTTAAGGCAAGAGCAACCCTTGAGGCCAAGCTGAAGTTCCCAACATCTGTCAGGGGCTGTTTAGGCAGGGCTGCTCTCCTGCCATTGTGCAGTGACCCAAAACCAGCCTTGGAAATAATTGACTCTTAATTCATCCTTCCCTCAGCACTCCCAGCTCTGGAAAATCCAATCTCTTTTCACATCAAGGGGATCTTCAGCATCTTCTCTGGAAGTGCTGGGTTTGGGGCTCTTGCACTGAAAACCCATTTTGCTTTTGATCTGAGAGCAGGAGGAGTTTGGTGCTCTGTACTTTTATTAATGGCACCTATTGCCACTTCATTTATTCCTTGTAACTTCTCTGCCTGCAGATTTTTCCCATCCTGGGGCATCGTGGCAGCAAAGTGATTCTCTCCAGAGGCACAAACCCGCTGCTTCCCCCAGCCCTGCCTGCTCCCTACCTCGGCAGCAAACAAAACCCAAATCCCGCTGGAATTAACGGCTTCCCTCAAACAGCCCCGAGCTAAAACAAACACCCCAAAGAAACCAAACACACCAAAACCCTGCAGAAAGCAGCTGTTCCCCTCCTTCAGAGAGCAGCCAACGCACTTGTTCCCTCAGAGCTGCAGAACGAGGGGAGCTGTGAAGCGCTGCAATTACATCTTGTAAGGCGCCGGCTGTCACGCTCAGAGGCACCCCTGGAACTGCTGAACAGCCAGAGCCAACAGTGGCAGCCCTGGGACTCCGTGTTCTCATCCTGCCTAATTATTAATATGTTAATTTGACAATGAGATGTTGTTCTTGGCGGAAAATTTCCTGCGCCGCGCTTGGATTCTTGGTTTGGGGGTTTTTTGGGTTTGTTTTTTTTTTGCTGCTTCTCAGCTCGCAGATTTTTTTTTTTTTCAGCCCAGGCAGAGCAGAGTCTGAGGGATCTTTTTGCCACATCCCTGGAAGTGTCCCAGGCCAGGTTGGATGGGGTTTGGAGCAAGCTGGGATAGTCAAGGTGTCCCTGCCCTGTCCCTGGATGAGCTCTAAAGTCCCTCCAACCCAAACCATTCCAGGATTCTCTGATTCCCTGAGCATTCCAAGGTGCCAAGGGAGTACCAAGTCAGGAGAGCATCGTGCTGGTGCTGATAATTTGGGAATATCCCAGGACCAAGCCCTCTTGAAGGTGGATGCTGCCCCAGGGATGGGCATTGCCGTAGTTGTGTCATTGCCTGGGGATCCAGAGGGGAAAAATGCCCTGACTGTGCCTTTTTAAGCTTAAAACTTCACCTGTTCAGCTGAGCAGGGACCAGGAGCTGCTGGGGGTGGGCCAAAGGTGGTCTCACACATCCCAGGTGTGGTGAGGAGTCCGATCTCTTCAGGATTGAGGCACAAATTCACACCCAAAGCTCTGCTGGAGGCTCCCAGATGGAAAACTGGGCTGGGGAAGTGCCTCCGTTCAGCCCCATCTCCCTCAGAGCTGAAGGCTGGACCCCACCTGCTCCTCACTGCCACCAGCACGAGGCTGAATTTCAGGAAGGAGCAGCAGCTGCTAAAAAAAACCCCCAAATTGTCCCTTTTTAGGATTTTCCCTCCAAGCAGGTTGTTCCAAGACCCTGTTGAAACGGAAATCAAAAACCTGCCAGACTCGAAACATTAATTAAGACACATGACAGGGAGAGGGGGGAGAAGGAAGGAGGGGAGCATCCATTCAGGAATTATCTGCTCCATGAGGCAGCGTTCGTGGCTTCCACACACATCCATCATTTTGGGGGGGGAAAGCAAGAAATTAAATTCAACCCCACAGGAAGTTTGTCCACCACCATGGATTTAATTTCCCAACTTGCATCAGGCAAAGATTAACCTTGCTGAAGGGCACCAGTGGAGCGGGGAGGAATGTACAAATTAATCCCTGCTATGAGTTTCTTCAGGAGGAAACACTGAGCAGGATTAAATATTTATTGTACATAAATACCTCCTTTCCCACCTCCCCCATTTCCTCTCCTGATCTGCATTTCAGGCTCCTTCCAGTTTGCCCAGCAAGAGTGCAAGGGTTTGTTTTTCCTCCTGGATGAGGAGGAAGGTTTGAGGAATAATTCATTTGCCACCTTGATTTTTCCCTTCCCTCCCCTCCCAAGATTGATACCGTGGCACTTAAAGGGGAGAAAATCAAGTTGTGCTGATCTATGACCAGACACTATTTATTCTCATGGAACCTCATCTGCAATTTTCTTCAGCATCCTCAGAATTAAAATCCCTTTGCAATCTCTCCAGCTGGCTGAAAATGTGCCATTTCCCTGCCTCCCCCCCTCAGATGTCTTCTCCCTCTGATCGGGGCACGCCGTTATCGATGATGTGATTCTGCTTTACATTCAGATGCTTCTGGGGGTTTTTGGACCATAAATAATGTTCCTGTGCAGCTCAGACAGAATCATTCTGAGGGTTTTTTTTTTTTTCTTTTCCCTTTTCTTATTCCTTTTCCTTCCCTCTTTCCCTTTCTATCTTTCTTTCTCCAGCTCTTGCAAGGGGTGATAAATTCATCATTTCTTCCCCCGCAGCAACCGCCGACGTGCAATATGGAGCCCATTCCTTCACACCTGGGATTTAGGCTCGGGGGTGACCCTGCAAACAGCAAAAAAAAAAAAAAAACAACCTTTTCCATGGATCCTGGGCTTCCTGGGGTCAACAAACCAGCCTGGAACAGAGGATGGCTCAGCTCTTTAATCCTAGAAAGCAGCAGAGGGGCACCGTGTCCCTCTGTTGTCCCCAGTTGGGGACACCCTGGTCCATGCTGTCCATGGTCCATGAAGATGTAAACTGGTTTTTTTAGAGATGAACCTGTTTTCCATGGATATTCCTCCTTGATGGGATGATGGGATTTGGATGTGCCCTTTGGATCCTGCCCCAGCCTCGTGGAGCACAGAAGATGTGACAGCAAGGCTGGCTCACTGCAAAACATTTATTTTTAGGGGTTTTTTTGTCTGATTAGAAATAGAAAATCATCAGAAAGTAGCTGGAGATGAACCATCCCACCAGGTCCTTGCACCTTTCGATTCCCCTCTCCATGACCTGGAGAATCTCTCCCTGCTCTCCAGGGCTGCTGGAGCAGGAACATCTCCAGGTCACAGTTCCACCTGCTGACCTCGGTTTGCTGAGATAAAACAGGCTCAGGGAGAGGAGATGGCCTTGAGATGTGCCAGGAGCAGGTTAGACTGGAAATTAGGAAAGGTTTCTTCACTGAAAGGGTTGACCAGTGCTGGAAAAGCCACCCAGGGAAGTGGTGGAAGGGTTTGAAAGACACAGGTGTGGCACTTGGGGACAGGGTTAAGTGGTGGCCCTGGCAGTGCTGGGTTAAAATCATTTTCCAGGGTTTTTCTGTGATTCCATGACCCAAACCCATCCAGTGAGGGGACACTGCAGGTCCCAGGGGCAGGGGCTGGTTTGTGTCACTGCTTTGGGACTCTGGGACAGATCCCAGGTGGCTCCAGCCGAGTGAGGAGGGTCGGGACCCCCTGAATCAGCCCCAGCATCGCTCCAGAGCTGGTGGAGTCACATCATGGAGGGACTCAACTCATCCTCCTCTCCCCGCTCCAGGGCTTTCTCCCTGCTGCCCAGGGATGGGGAGAACTCCCAGGCTCCATCAGGGTGGGATTGGGGATCCCTGCCTTTAATTCCCCGTACAAACAGCCCTCTGTGGCTCAGAGGGAACCCAGCTGGGAACATCTGCACCACGGAGCCATTCCCCACTCGGAAAGGCTCGGCTGGGGCGGATCCAGCTCCCTCCACAGGGCTGAATTCCTGTTTGTTTTGTTTTTTTTTTTTTTTTTTTTTGGAAAGCCCGAGATTTCGCGTTGTTTTGTCTCTCGTTTTGCAGAGTTAATCGGATTGGCGAGCACAGAAAGGAGCTGCCAGGGGAAGCAGCTGCCGAGCAGCACAAAGCTGGGTGTGTAATCCAAGCTTTACCCACAGCCTTATTAAGATCGAGATGTCTCATTACAGGGTGGATTTCCAGCTGGATTTCACAGCAGCTTTTGTGATTTCACCCCCTCCTCTTCCCAACATTATTTTTTTCCCCCTCTCATATAATTTGCTGCATTTTGCTGGGGGGAAAGAGTTTGGTTGAACACGTGTTGCACTGAGCAACATCCTCAATTGAAATGGAAATTCTATCAATAACAAATGTTCTCTCTTTTCCCTCACCCGGGGAAGGGCTTGGAAATATCATTCAGAGGAAAAAACAAAACCCACCAGAGCTCAGAGCCAGCACAAGAACAACCCCAAGTCCTCTGGCAGAGCCAATTGCAGATAATAAAGTACTCATTTGTTGCAGCTGAGGTGGTGTAAATGAGCTGGAGGAAAGAGGAGTTCAGGAATCCAGGCTGAAAAATCAAATAAAGAGCGAGGGGAAGCGGGAATCTCCTTGTGGAGTGACTGTGATCATTTATTGCAGCAGCTTTGGGTGGAAATAGGGGCAGGGAAAGGGAGCCAGGAGCTGCAGGAGCAGGAAGGGGCCTGGAACAGCTCCTGGAAGGAATTTTGATTGATGCAATCAAAGGCATGAGGAGTTTAGGGTGGATAAAGGGACCAAAGGCATGACTGGGTCTTAATCTGTCATCCTCTCCAAGTCCTGTTCTCTTTTCCCATCATTCATTTGTTGTTTCAAGCCTGGCTTGTTGGGGCAGAGATTTTTCTATGTCAGGTAATGCTGGGAATCCCTACATGGAAAAAACCCAAATATAACTAACACTGAAAAACTAAATGGGGCTAAAATACATTTGTCTCTTTTCTCCAGGGAGAAAACCTATGAAAAAATATTCAATTTTTCCGTCATCACCCAAAATTCCAGAAATCTTTTGGATTACTCTTTTCTGGTTGAGAAACTTTTCCAAACGAGAAACTTTGCCAGGTGTCCATATTGTTAAAAAGCCATTTACTCCTGAAAGAGATGCTTTGAGGGAAATTATTCAGCTGGCTGTAGAAATAAATCATTGAGTATTGCTGCCTTTGACTGGTGAGATTTGTAGGGGCTGGGCAGGTGATTTATAGGGGATTGGAGGAAGATGCTTTTTGACTGCAATCCATGAAGCAAATCCTGGGCTCCTCCCCAGCTGGACTTGCCACCAGTGTGCACGGGGTGAGGATCAGATCCATGGACTTCCTTCCAGGATGCAGAGTTCCATTTGGATCAGGCCCTCTTGGGGATGTTGGGGTGCAGGGAGAGGCAACCAAGCACCCCCAGTCCCACATTTCCTGCTGTGATGGAGCTCTCACTGCTCCCCTTTGTTTTCCAGAGGCAGAATTCCAGGAGCAGAGGTAAATCCCATCCCAGGGGTGCATTAATCAATCAGGATTGCTCAGGATGACTGAGGTTGGGAGGGATAAACATCTTTTCCTCTTCATATTGTGTTTATTTGTTAGTTGAAGCTCTGCTGTCCCTGTGCTCCCAGCCCAAGGCACATCTCACGTGCTCCTGCTGCAGGGCAGGTGATGCTCAGAGGCTCCAGCTCCTCCAAAAATGGAGAAAAAATGAAAAATTCCCAGTCCCTGCCCAGCTTTGGGGTGTAGCTGCTTTTCTAAATCCGTCGTGCTTGGTTTGTCACGGTGATGGATCCGCTGCCCATATGTTTAAATACCACAGAAATGCAGCCTTGCAAATATCTGCTCACCCAGGAGGAATCATTCTGTTTGACAGGCAATCAAGGCAAGATCAGGATTTTTTCCTCGTCATCACCAGCTCTGAGAGACTTTGGAGAAGTTTCCATGTCCTTCTCCCTGTGTGGGGCCTCACCATTTGCTGCAGCTGCCAGGGTCAGAGCAGTTTTCTTTTTGCAAAACCCATCACCTTCCTCCAAAATAACCCAGGCAAGGCCTTCCCCCCTCTGTGCCATAAATCACAGCAGGAAAAATGAAATGTAGGAGCTTTCCAAGCCCCAGCAAGGCAGGGATGATGCTGGATTCATCCATCCCAAGGCGTGGCTGGAGCTTAAGCTTTGCCCTTTACGAGCAGTGCTGCGTTTTAGGAGAGATTTCTGAGCCTGTGGCAAAGAGAGGAGAGAGGAGAAATGAAACATAATCACCCTCAGTGTCTCCGTTTCTGCAGGAAAAGCTGCAAGAGCCACCTGTGTGAAATAAAAGGCTTCAAGGAGCAAAGGAATCAATTTTATCCAGAGTGATTTTTCTTGCAGGCTGAGGGATAGATCTTGCCTGCCCCAGTGCACATCCATGGTTAATAACTGGAGTCTTCAGCATGAAATACTGGGGGAGAAAACTGCATTTTCAGCCCTGGAGTTGGGAGAGAGAGAAGGAGCAGCACTTCCCAAGGAGCACGAGAGCTGTGAAAGCTCTTCAACACCTTTAGTTCCTGTGTAGCATCTGCTGATATTTTATTTTTGGCACTTATCAAGCATCTATTATCCCTGCTGAGATTTTACCCTGTCGAGTTTGTGTATGGAACAATAAAAATCCACCAAATAATGAAGAAATGCTGGTAGTAAAAGAAATAAAAATGCAGATTCTTCGGGACTTGGAGCTGCAAAGTTCCACAGACAGGAACCCCGGGGAATTTCAGCCACCCAAAGAGTTTTTCAGAACATTCCTTATTCCAAAATTAATGACTGGATCAACTGGGAGAACCTCACCCCCTCAGGGCAGCCCTTCCCATTGATCCAAAGGGGTGCTGTGATTTTTCCAGGGTGGAGGAACAAGGAAAGGTTAACGTGTTATTAAAAACTTCATTAATATGTTAATGATGGAGAAACTTCTGCTAAACCTCATTTCCAACCCATCACCTCTTCCCCTGTGTGCACCTGCCCGGCCTCGGGGCTAAATGACTTTTGATAGGATCAGAGAATGGCTTGGAAAGGACCTTAAAGCTCATCCAAGGGTTATGAGACACCTTCCACCATCCCAGGGTGCTCCAGCCTGGCCTTGGACACTTCCAGGGATGGGGCAACCACAATTTTTTATTCTTTCCTGAGGCGTTCTGAGAGAATTTTCTCTGGTTGGAGCTCCCAGGGGTGGATCCAGAAAGCTTCCAGCCACGTGAAGAATTTTCCTTCCAAGGATCACACAAGGATCACACCTGGCTTTCCCAAGCTGGCAGCCAGGGAGGGACCAAGAGGCTGCTCCTGCCCAGTATTCCCAAATTTCCCTGGCAGGGATGGGCAGCCAGGCAGGTTCCACCCTGTGGAGTTGATTTTCCTCCCTCCCTGGCTGCCTCCAGGCCAGTACTCCCAGCCAGGGCCACCTGTGCCCTCTCCTGAGCTCCCAGCACTGTCCCTCCAGGAGGAGCAGGGGGATGTCCCCTGGGAGGGGCAGCAGCAGCACGGGGCTGATATTTCAGCCGTGGCACCGAGCTCTCGCCCTCTTTTGCTCGGAGGAGTTCTCTCATTTCTGCGCTCGGCTGCTGCTGACTCATTTATTCCGGGGCTTTTAGGCTGCCTAAATATATTCCAGCGCTAAGGAACAGAGCTCAGGGTTTGGGGATTGAGGGGGGAAAGGGAAAAGAAGCCAGAGGAGAGAGCACTGCAGTGCTCAGCTCCACACCCAGGCTGAGCTTTGCTGGGATGGGTTGTGAATGAAATGACATCCAGGGAAGATCAGTGTTCTAAAGGCTTCTCACAGGCTGGGATTTGGTGTGGGTGCAGCTCCAGGGAAGGGTGAATTTCCAGGGAATGGGGGTCCTGGCCATCAGCACAGAGGGGAAAAGGAATCTGGGGCTTTTTGTCATCCTTTCCTTTCACATCCCCCCTGTCTGCTCCACACCATCCCAGCTCTGCTGCATCAGCCTCCAGAGAATCCCAGAATGGTTTGGGATGGGGAACCCTAAAGCTCATCCCATCCCCCCCTGCCACGGCAGGGACACCTTCCCCTATCCCAGGCTGCTCCAAACCCTGCCCAACCTGGCCTTGGGCACTGCCAGGGATCCAGGGGCAGCCACAGCTTCTCTGGGCACCCTGTGCCAGGGCCTGCCCACCCTCCCAGGGAACAATTCCTTCCTAAAGCCCAGTGGAAATCTCCCATCTTTCAGTTTGAAGCCATTCCCCTTTGTCCCATCATTCCATGCCAAAAGTCCCTCTCCACCTTTCTTGCAGCCTGTTCTCCCTCCCTGTTCTTGTCCATCCACTCCCCTTTGCTTCCGTCCTTCCCTGGGAGCATTTCCCAGCTCCCACGCCTTGCACACTGAATTATTCTTTCCCTCTGCTGTCATTTACCAGGGTGACACTCCCAGATGTGGGCTCCTGTACAGAAACATTGTGGGATGGATTAAAAAAGGGAATACATCCTTTTTGGCACAGGCATCACATCCTGGGGGTTGTTTGCTGTCTCCTCAGAGAGGTGGGACCAAAAACTTCCAGAAGCTGCTGAAATGAGGGGCTCCAGTTTAAGAGCACACCTGAAACTGGTTGGTTTTGCTTTAAATAAATGAAGAGAGAAAAATTTAACCCTTTAATTTAATTTTAGCCTGGAGTTTTAAAAGGAATTTAGCCACCTGTAGCATCTTCCTTCTGCTATCATCCACCAGTTCCCCATCTCAGAACTGGGATCAGGATCTGCACCCACAGAGGATTCACCCTGGGAAGCTGAAATAGCCAAATCAAGATTTGGCTTTGATAATTTTCATGCCCTGAAATCCAGCCCAAATCCACCATCAGGAATCTTCACACCCACCCCTGTGTCCGTGGCCCTGGTGTGTCCTTGCTCAGTGTCGGTGGTGATGTGATTATAAAAAGGGAAATAAAAGGGAAATAAAAGGGAAATAAAAGGGAAATAAACCCAAGCAAAGTGCCTGCTCTGGGTCTGAGCAGGGGATGGGCACTGCCAGAGTTACTGACCCAGACTTTGCTGCTTGGAGGATTCTGCAAATGCCAGGTGGGTGTTCATAAATCAACCAGTGGCACACATTTCTCTCCTGGAGTCAGCAGAGCTGGGGCTCTGTAAATCACTGTGTACAGAGCCTTTATTGGGGGCTGTAAATCTCAAAGCTCTCACCTGGATTTTTTTTCCCTTCTTTTCTCTTTAATTATTAAAGGCCACACAGAAGGAAAATGGCTCAAAGGCTTTGTAAAGCCCATGGGTTTGGGAGTGTTTCTGGAGGGTTTGGAGAGTGGGAGACAGATGGGAGAGGTGGCTCAGACCTCCTGTGTGTGAGGGAATTTTTTCCTCTTTGAAGCTGAACTTTTGATTTACAAAAATAGCCTGTCTCAATTTTAAAATCAAGCAGATTCCACCACAAATATGGGGGAACTGCTGCTGCTGTTATTCATCTTCTGCCTCAAAAATATCATTTTAATTCCTTGTCAGGAATAAAAGAAATCAAGGATTGATTAGGAGGAGACCCTAAAATTTTGCTGTTGGGAAATTCACATCATGTGCTGCATAAACCAAAAGAAACTCTGGGTTTTTTTGTTCTTTCATGGGGCCTCTTTCCAAATTGGAATGAATGAGATGATGATAAGGAGATAAGAAGAGGATATTGAAAAAACAGTGGAAATTGTTTTAGAAATAGATCTCAGGGGGGAAGGCAGTTAGAGAAATTAAGCCAATTAGGCTGGATATGGGCTGGTTTTCCCTTTCCTGAAGAAGCTCTCAGAGGTGGATAATGAAGGCCAGGACAGCTGTAAGGATTTGTATTCCTGGCTGTGGAGCCCAGAGTTTTAATTAGTCCTGGGGTCTTTCTGCAGGGCCACATTGACGGCCAAGGGTGTGCTGACCTTTTCTTCCCTTTTCTTTTCTTCCCTTTTCTTTCATTTTCTTCCCTTTTCTTTAATTTTCTTTCCTTTTCATTTCTTTTCTTCCCTTTTCTTTCCTTTTCTTCCCTTTTCTTTCCCTTTCCCTCAGCTTCATCCCAGCCCTGCCCATCCCAGGGCCTGTGACATTCCAGCTCCATGATCCCAGCTGTGGCAAAGGCAAAATGAGAGCCACAAACCCCAAAAGCAGAGCAAACACATCCTGCAGGGGTGAGGAGAGGTGATTCCAGCCAGGAATTCCTTCCTGGGCATCCTTGAATGAGGCACAGGGAGCTGGGGTGGGCAGAAGGACAAGGGGACAAGGGGACAAATGGGGTGGGATTCCTCCTCTTGTTTGGTGGTACAGAAGGACAGAGGGACAGATGTTTTGGGGTCTGTTGGAGTGGGAATCTTCCTCCTGTTTGGTGGGACAGAAGGACAAAGGGACAGATGTTTTGGGGTCTGCTGGAGTGGGAATCTTCCTCCTCTTTTCTCAGCTTGGCACAAAAGCCACTGGGACATCCCAAGTGCTGCAGAAAGTGTCCCCTGCTCCCCTGCCATCCCCTGTGCTCTGCCCACAGGCAAACTCTGATTTCTCCACTCCCTCTCCCACCTTTTTACCACTTCTCTGTTATCTCCAGCTCCTTTTAAGAAAACTGCCGTGAGACTTCTTCTTAAGGAAATCTGAGGAAAGCAAAGGCACCTTTAAAGTGCTGAAGATTTCAACACCTTGTCTTGCACTGCTCCAGCACATTCCCCAAGAGCTCTTTGAAATACCAACACTAATCAGGAAAAGTTCAATTTTCTGCATGTGCTACATCCCTGGCTGGTGGCTGAGCTGTGTCTGCCTTCCCTGGCACTGTCTGTGGGGAAAAACCTGAACCCCCAGGAGAGAACAGAGATTTTCTCTTCCCAGGGCACTGCTGGAGCTCTGTGGGGATGGAAGTGAGGGTGGATTTTAGTCTTAGTGCAGCAGGGGGGCTCAAAATGCCTTTGTGAAGGCTGATCTTTGAAGGGTTGGCTGAGAGCAGAGTGAAGTCCAGGGAAGCTCCTGGTGTCTGATAAATCACTGAGGAGAAACTCAGTCCCACACACGCTCCCCTTGGCACAAGGGGGATAAAAGGGGGAAAAAACCATTTTTTAAGTGATTTAATTTAACAGCTGAGTGCAGATGAAGGTCTGGAGCTTTGCTTTGATTTGGAAACAGAGCTGGTTTTCCAGAGGGAAATTAACTTAGTGCAGCTGGCCCAGCTCATTGTCACCCTCAGCATCACCTCCAGCTCCATTCCCAGGCTCCATGGGACAGGAGGAGCTGCAGGCAGTGCTCCTCTTCCTCCCAGACCTTCTGAGGGAGAAAGCTTTCCCATCTCGAGGAGAAATTCACTCCAAGAGTCGCAAATAGATTTGTGTGTGTGTATTCAGAATAACCCAGGCTGCTCGGCACACCCTTAATCTCCGGGGTTTATCGACGCACAACGATTATTTGCAGGTCTCTGAGATGGCAGTATCAGTCTCATCCCCTTTGTAACCACGTCTGCATCTGGGCTGGAGTAAATCAGCTGGGCTCACCCTGCCAAGGCCCTGCTGTTACACCAGGGTGAAACCCACAGAAATGAGAGCAGAATCCAGTCCAAACCTGGCAGTAAATGAACTGCAGCAGCAAAAGCGACTTTAATGGATGTGTGCTGCAGCTTAATGGATATGTACAGCTCTTGTTTTATGGCTGGGCTTTAGGAGAGTAGCAAGCCTTTAATTGACTTTGATAGAAGAGGGTCTCCTTAGCGCTGCAGTCGAGGGCAAAACCAATCATTAATATAATTAAGGCATTTACTTCCAGCATGTGTTTGTTCATTCTTACTGTAACTCCTGCTTTGCAAACTCCTGGCTGCAGGGTGACCTTGGAGTTGGGCTGTTGTGGGAAAGAGGGGAATGTTTCACCCCCGCTGTGCACAACCAGCCGAGGGTGCTGGAACTTTGTGCTTTTACACAGCCAGCACCCAGGGGTGGTGCTGAGGCTCAGGGACTGCAAGGTGCCCAAGTCCCTGCCCTGGGTGCCACACGAGCCCTTGGCACCTGAACAGAGCATCCCTCATCTTCCTGGGCCCTGAGCTGAACTGGGAGCTGCTTTCTGTCCCAAACCTGTCCCTTGTCTTTGCTTCCCTTCCCTGTGTCCTTGCTGGGAGCTGCGGGGATGGGGGTGGGCAGGGGCTGCCAAGGAGGAAAATCCAGGGCTCCTTCTCCTCCTGCAGAAACATCCCAGGGCTCCTTCTCCTCTTGCAGGAACACCCCAGGGCTCCTTCTCCTCCTGGAGAAACACCCCAGGGCTCCTTCTCCTCCTGCAGAGCTTCAGGGCTGGAGAGGTTGGATCTGCTTTGCTCAGCCGCGTGGGTGAGTGGGGACAAGGAGCATCCCACCTCACTCCAGCTGGGAATTCCTGCCTGGGGGATCCATCAGGCTCTGGAGGCAGGGGATGCTGTCCCCAGCCTTTGCCCAGGTTCAGCCTCAGAAGAGCCACCTCAGTCCTGTCCTGTCCTGGTGCTGGGACAGGAGGTGACACAGCCCAGCTCAGCTGATCAGGGAGAGCAGGCTCCTGTCCCTCCCAGGTATTTCAAGGCACTTTTCCCAGGAGCAGATGACACCACCACGGTGGCAAGTCCCTTTCCCAGATGGCTCCTGTCCCTCATGGACATCTCCGAGCACAGGAACCCTTCTGCCGTGGCTGCTTCAAAACCCCCTGAATTTCTGTTCCTTTGGCTTTCCCTCCCAACAAAAACCGAAATAAAAACGAGTGCATAAACTCAGGACAATTATCACTCAATTAATTCCTCTCCTGCCACCACAACACTCTGTTTGACCTTATTCACAGTTACTTGATCTTCAGCTCTTTAATATTTGAGTTGACCTTTTGGGCTGCAGAGATGCTGCTGCTTCTCCCTGGCATTGCAGAGCCAACCTGTGCATCCAGCGGCCCCAGGCTCATTTATCATTCCATTTCAGGTGTCAGCAGAGCCATTATTCAAATGACTGGCCGTACATGTAATCAATCTTTAATGAAACAATAATTGCGCCTTCCCCTCCGCCAGATCTCTGCCTTTCTTCCAGGTATCTTGTATATTAATTATTGAAAACAAGGGTGTTTTACCAGCAATAAGTTGTGTTTCATCAATCAAGAGAATTTTAACTGGGAGATTTATGACCTTTGGTTTCACAGAGGAGCAGGAAAACAGCAGCTCCTGTTGCTCTTGGTCTCACCTTGTGATTCCTGTAGGTTTTTTTTTTTTCACCTTGCCACAAGCAGAAGTCTGGGATCAAGGGGCTGCTGGAAATAAAGAGGTGACAAAGGTACATGGGGGAGTGGCCCTGTGCAAAATGCCTCTGCTCTGCAAGAGGTGATGCTGTGACAAAATAAAGGAAAAGCCCCAGAAAATCCATTTGTAAAAAATTCAAGTTTGCATTATTCCTCAAATTGGAGAGGGTTAATGCAGAGACACCTGGTGCTAATTCAGGCTTTCTTCAGGTGAGGTTCCTCATTGCTTTTGCCCCATAAAAACCCAGCAGCTGCTGGCTTTGTGCTCCTTTGCAAGCTGAGGAGGCTCAGGAGTCAGGTGCAGGTAAGCCAGGAGGTTTAGTGCTGGTAGCATTTGGAAAATGGAGGGGGGAAAAAAATAAATAAAAGGCTGAGTGAGGTTTAGGTTTTAAAAAATTAATTAGAATAATAGGGTTGGGGTTTTATAAATGAAGATGAATAATTTCTATGAATGTATAGAGTTCTCTGTGTAGAGAAGATTAATGAGAACGTTGAAGTGGCTTTACCACTGCTTGGTTTGGGGATAAATTGCTCTGTGTTGGAGCAACATTTTTACCAGTGGAAGCAGGGAGTGTGGCAAATGCTGCTCCTGGTCCTGGTGGAGCCCAGAAGTAGCAGCAGAGCCTTTCTATAGCACCAGAGGAGTTAATGCTGAGAAAGTGGCTCTTATGAACCTCTATTTTCTCAGTACAGCATTATTTTATTTGTGTGGAGTTTTCTCACCTTGTTTGCAACCTTCAGCAGCGATTTAATGGGGGATTTGTTGAGATTTTTTTTATTTTCTTTCTTCCTGAAATTACCATCAGCCTTGCTGGAAGGGGGCAGGACAGAAGCTGGAGACCCTGAGCTGTTTGTAGTTCTATCCCAGAGGAGGAGGGAGAGGAAAATGAACCCTTCTATTTATGCAGCGACTCTAATGATGGTGGGGAAAGGTAAATATGTGAACAAAGAGCCTCTGTTTGCCTCTGCCGTGCCAAGGCAGCGTCTGGGGGAGTGATTGCTCCTGTTGTTGAGTTTCCCTCCCGTCGTTATTGACTTTCTGTGCTGCACTGAGGCAGCTCTCGCTTCCCACCCCAATGGGATTGATAAAGGGATGGGTGAAGCAGCCCCTGGAGCAGGGAAAGCTCCTGCAAGGGCTCAGTGTGTGGTTTGGGGGATGGGGTTTTATTCCCCAAATTGGTTTTGTGTAATTCCTGCTCTCGGCTGCCCTGGCTCAAGGTTTCCCTTTGTGTTCAGTCTCCAGGATAAAGCAGGAATTGGGGAACAGCCTCAGCAGGCAGGTGTGATTGGCACAGCCATGTGTTTTTTCCCTCCTGGAATTCCCATTTCCCACCTGCTCAAACCCCCAGTGTGGAGCCAGTAGTTCCTCTCCTTTCTTCCCCACCTTTGGATCTGGTCAGGTGGATTAAACTGAGGATTTTTCTTATTCTTACTGAGGATTTTTCTTCCTGAATTTGGAGAGGGGACCCTACTGAGACATCCCGTGGAGAGATCCCAAGCTGGGCCACCTCCATTCCAAGGTGTTTTCAGCCCTGCCCCAGCCCCAGTTGTGGGGAATTACCTCTGGAACAAAGCTCCAGGTGGGAAGGGGAAAAAAATTTCAGCCATTCTGCTGGCACAGGATTAGTTAGTGCAAGG
This sequence comes from Chloropsis cyanopogon, assembly GCA_013400585.1. Lineage (NCBI taxonomy): Eukaryota > Metazoa > Chordata > Aves > Passeriformes > Irenidae > Chloropsis > Chloropsis cyanopogon. The sequence continues at coordinate 370,306 of WEZZ01018653.1, forward strand.
CTAAATCCCACTAATTTAAAAGCCTGGAGTGCAGGGTGATAAATGGCCCAGCTTTCTGTATTGTTTGGTAATGAATTGTTTGAATCCTGTTGTATTAAGGGGTGGAAAAAACAGCGAGATAGAAGAGGAATGCTCTTTTCCTTCTGTGCACACTGAACTCCATTTGTTGGGAAAGGATTTATGGTTTTCATCATAATTTAATTCTAAAACATATCACTTAATTAAAGGGATTTATTAAAATCCTCTGGCAGTGCCTTTTTACGATTAGCCCAGGACTCAGACCCTGAATGTCAGGGAGAAAATTCATCAATTGATTTGTTGAACTGCACAGGTCTCACCCCCCTCCCTGCTCCGGCTGAGTCAGGGTGGAAGAAAGAAATCCATAGTCAAAAGCCTAAAAATCTCCAGGATGGATTGGTTTGCTGATTCCATCCGTTTTTCCCTCCCCCTCTCCCTGGGCCTGGCTTCTCGGGGCTCTGTTAATGAGCAGATTAATATTGATGCTGGAGCTGGGAGCTGTCAGCTTGGCTGCCAGAGCCCTCCAGGAACTGGGATGTTCCCTGATATTTCCCCTCACGACCTCTGCTTTTGGCCCATGCGATCCCTTTCTCCTGGGGTGCCTGAATTTCCCTGATTTTTCAGCTCCCAGGAAAACCCCACTGGGAAGAGGCTGCCCAGTCTCCAAGGAGTTATCCCAGATGGATAATTGGGATCCAAGTGGTCCCTGCCCTCCCTTCAGTGGGACCTTGGGCTCTGTATAATAAACCTGAATTATCCTGCAGAAGCTTTCTGACACTGATTGCTCTGTGAAATGCCCCAAAATCAGGGAACTTCTGAGGTTTTATGGGATAAAGGCTCTGCTTCTGCTGGTGCAGCTGAAGGAAAAGGCCTGGAAATGTTTCTGGATTGCCTAAAGGCCCGAAATATTTAGGGCAAAGGAGAACATCACAATCTGGGTTGTGAATCCAGCCTCTCCGCTGTTTTTCCAGCTTCCAGACTGGTCGGGGAAGGAGAAGAATTGTTCAGGTTGTGATGGGGAATTGGGAACAGGAGCACATCCAGCTCCCGTCACTGCCCCAACCACTGTCATTTGTCTCCCAAAGAGTTATTCCCCTCCTGTTGGGATTTCTGATAAAATATATTGAGAACCTCTCCTCTCTAAGCCCATAAATCCTCCCCTGACCCAAAAGGAGCTTTGGGGAATCTTATTTAAAAACTTCTGAATGAGTTCCAGCCCCCTCTGCTGACTCTGGGCCTGGAGCCTTCCAAGCCTCGCTCTGTGGAATTTCAGCTCCACTCCCCAAGCCCACGGCTGGGGCTGAATACAAATCAGCTCTGAAGGGCTCCAGCTCTCCTGTCAGCCTGAAATGCAGGAAATCTCAGGCTGGAGCTGTCCATTAGCCTTATTTATTAGAGCTGGAAGGAGTTGGGAGAGAAAGGAGAGAAGGAAAAGCTCTGAGAGAAGGTTTTTTAGGCGTCTCGCTGTGCTTCCAAACCCAAAATGATCAAATGCTGCTGTGGGAGGCACCTTTGCAGCCTCCTTGGGGTGAGGTTTTAATAGGAATTATCCAAAACCAGCAGCTGATTGCTTTGTTTGTTTGTTTGTTTGTTTTGGGGTTTTTTTTGGCTGGGAGCAGCTACTCCAGTCAGACCCACATGGGTGTTTAAGGCCTGGTGTTTCGGGTGGAGTATATTAAGGCTCTGAAAGTGTTTGGAAAGATATTTTTGATCACTTTAATGAGTTTTTTGCCCCTAAATGTTGCCTGCAAGCAGGAGGGGGTCACCAACACCACATTTGTTCTGCCTCCTGCCCAGCCTGGTGATGCCCTGGCTGCCCTGTGGGCCTCATGAATCCAATTCCTGCTTAAACCCACCCAAAAAGGAGGGCTCATCTTCTGAGGGGCAAAGATGAGGATAAAAAATCCTCTTTCCCTGATGTTTTCCCTCACAACCTCTGCTTTTGCTCCACAGGATCCCTTTTTCCTGGAGTGAATGAATTTCCCTGATTTTCAGCTCCCAGGAAAATTCCACCCAACTGAGCAGGGCTGGGGGAACCCTCACAGCTCCCACAGCTTTGAGAGCTCAAGAAAAGTGTTTATTATGGAATTTTTCTCCAAAACGGCCCCTTAGAGGTGTTTCTTCCAAAGTTTTTCACTCTCCCACCTTTCCTCTCGAACAGGGGGGTGAAGGTTGCCAGTGCAGCACTTCATTTGCAGCACAAAATGGGAATAAAATATTGTCCTCAGGCTTGTAAAGTCCTGTCAGAGACTGAATTGAAATACAGTGCCCCAAGTCCCTCTTCTTTTTTTTTTTTTTTTTTAGTATTTAATTAAGGTCTTTCATTCATCATTTATTCCTGCATCCCCCCCATCTTCAGTAATTTATGAAGAAAGAGGGAAATCAGGTTTCTGACAAAGATGCTGATAAGTGTTTTCTGAAGGCAACAGATTCTTCTGGCATCTCTATCTCTTCTGCTGAAGATGTCTTTAAGCCTTTTTTTTTTTTTTTTTTAATGACACAGCCACTTTTTATTTGCTTTTTACTAAAGGCAGTCCTGCCAAATTTATTAGAAATAAAGGATATTCTTTACCCCGTTGTGCCACAGTCTCCCTGCTGCTCCTGACACTGGTACCCAGTTCTTTGGGGGATAGAGAATTGGGTTTTGTTAAATTTTTGGACAAAAAAAAAAAAAGAAAACCAGTGAGGAAGAAACAACTGTGGAGTCCCTGTGGTGGATCTGGAGTCTTTCAAGCCTGGCTGTGACAGTGCTGGTGTGCACCAAGCTTTGGGTTCTGCAAGGATTCCTTCTGAAAAGGGATTTCTATTTGTGCTCCCATCTCTCTTTGCATTACCAGAACCCCTTCTCTGTGCAGATAATTAAAGAGGCACCCCCAGGAAGGGTGGGAGAAGGGAAGGAAGCAGCTCAGGTGTGCCTACTCCCTTATTTCACCCCTTGGACCTCTGCAGACTGCAGGAGGATCATCTTCAGAAGGCGATGAATCGAATCGCTTCCCCTCCCCTTTGTTTGTCTTCCTTTGAGTGAGTGAGAACATTTCTGCTGTGAAGGGGCTGGGAAGGCCAGGGGGAGCTGGCTCCAGCCCTGCCGGCTGTGAGGAGAGCACTCCCTGCTGTGGGGATGCTCCGAGCCCTTCTGAGGGTGCCCCATCCCTGCCGGAGCCCCTCCGGCCCCAGCGGGAGGCTCAGCTTTGTCAAACCCTTCATCCCCCACTCCTCCATCCCTTTTTCTGTATAAAACCTCATCCCCATCACTCCCCATCCTCTCTCCCATTTGTCTTTCCTGCTCTGCCTTCCCCAGAGCAGAGCCTGGTCCCAAATTCAGGGATATCCATCACTGTCAGCAGGGCTTTGCTCAACAACTCCCTACACGTGTTCTTGGGCACCCTGAGCTTTTCCAGAGGCTGGGATCTGGATTTGGATCTGCCCTGGCCTCCCCAGAGCTGCAGCACAGCCCTGGTGTCTGAGCTGCATTCCAGAGCCCTGCTGCTGCTCTCATCCCTCCTAACAATCCATTATTTAAGGAATTAAATCTGAAATGTGTGTGTGTGTGACCGTCCTCCTAATTCGCAGGAGCTTTGCAGGAATAAATAGAAGCTTCTACTTTGGGCTTGTGGGTACTGTGGCCTTCATCCCAACCTTCCCTGACGGCTCTTATCAATTATTTGAGCCTCCACCAGGCAGGAAAAGCTCTGTGCCCTGATGCCAGGTGTGCCTGGTGCCCAGCCTGAGGGCTCAGAGCCAAAATCCTGGGTCCCCTGTGCCAGCCTTGCTGCTGGTGACAGGCAGGAATTCTCTCCTTGGTGTGACCAGCAGAATTTCTTATCAAGCCCCACCCCAGGACTGTTCCATCATCACCACAGCTGTGCCTCATTGTTGATGGCAGCATAATGGGGACGAGGGGAGGTGGGAGGAGAGCTCTCTCCTGTGGGCACAGGGAACAGAAGATGCTCTTCCCTCTCCCTGTTTAACCTCCTGCTGCCTTTGGCTCTGCCCAGGCTCCTGTTGTGCACAGGGAATGCAGCTGGGGAGGAGAGAACAAGGGGAGGAGACAGCAGAGGCTGCTGGATCCTTGGGCACTAATAACTTATTTATTTCAAGATTTAAAAGGTGTGTTGGCTCTGTGGTGGGTCTGAACACACGTGGTGTGGTGAGGGCTAAAGAGGAGAAAAAACTGCGTTTTCTGCTTGGGTTTTAGAAACACAGTTAAAATGGTGAAAGGGGAATGTTGAGAACAAAAACAAGGCTGGAAATACAAACTTCTGGTTCTGCAGCATTGCTGCAAAGCCCAGCTCAAATTCAGAGGGAATTAAGCCAAATTTATGACTTTTGGGAGCCTCTGCTCAGCCCAGCTGAGCTGGAACTGCAGCTCCCCTTCCCCAGGTAGGCATCACAGCTGAAGGTCTCAAGAGAACCCATGAAAAAAAAGCCATTTCTCTTATTTGTGATGAGCTGGAAGGATTTGGTAGTCAGGCTGTGAGACTCAACTTCCCCTCTATCTCTGCGGATTGTCCTCCAGGGCTGGGCTGGGGGAAGCAGAGAGCTTTTATGGCTGCTTGGCTGAATGTACCTGTTCAGGAGATGAAGAAAGGCCACTTTTCTCCACTGCTGTCAGCCAGGCTCCTTTTACCAGCGAGTTTTTGCCCATTTTGTTCTGACACTTAATAAGAGCTTTAGCAGGCAGAAACCTTGTAGTGCATTTGCTGAAATAAGCTCCTGCTCAGTAAAGCCTGGTGTTAAGGAAGCACTTAAACCAAGACAGATGTTTACATGAATTTTGGAGCAAAATGCTCCGAGATCCCCAGCCAAGCTCTGTCTCACAATAGAGCACTGAAATTCCCTGCTTTGCAGAGGTGCTTACATCTCACTTTATGTAATTCCGCTGCCCTGCAGTTGTGCCATAAAATGCTCCCCCCGTTGTTAATGTGCTCTACAATTTACCCACCTGAAAGGCTCATTTTGGGGGATGAAACAGCAAATTTCATTCTCATTGCTTGTTTTGGGCTTTGCTTTTTGGTGTCCTTGGAGCATCCTTTGACCTCTCATTGTTCACAGCCAGCTCCTGCAGCTGGGAGGGACACGGGGTGAGCCAGGGCAGCTGAGGGGCTCTGTGCATTCCCTGGCACTGGGATTTGCTCCCAGCAGTGATGGATGGAGGGAAAATGCTGGGGAAAAGGGTGGCAGGAGCATTTACCTCCCCTCAGTGCCCTGTTGAGGCAAGCTGGCTGCTCCTGTACCTGTGGCAGGAGTGGTTTAACCCTAGGAGAGGTGTGAGCTGAATCTCAGTGTCACAGGGAGGAAGGAGCTGTTGTGTGGAGCTCCTGGAGTGGGTCCAGCAGAGCCTAAGGATGATTTAGGGCCTGGAGCATCCCTGACAAGGAAAGGCTGAGGGATTTGGGGGCCCCATCCCTGTCTGTCCCTGCCTGCAGAGATCGCTGGGTTTAATTGAGCTCAGACTCCCATTGATTCCCTTTTTTTTTTTTTTTGGTAGCTCATTACCCAGCAAGTCATTTTAATTAACACCATCTAATATGGGTTGAGATGTATTTTGCAAATGTCAGCAGTCCTTTTTTTATTTTTTTTTTCCCCTTTCCCCGCAGGCCGAATGCAGAAAGTTCCGAGTTCCAAAGCGAAACGATTCCAGTTGATTTAGCAGTGGTAAAGCAAGTCGTTAGCAAAGTGCTTTATGAAGCCATAAACGTCCTTCCCGAGTCCTTTATGGGGTTCTTGGGGAAAATCTATTTCTCACTGAGGGTTTTCCATTGCACTGCTCCTCATCAGCTGAGGAAATGGGTCAGGGAAGCTGTGGGACTTGTGAAAATCCTCCCCAAAACAGGGGCAAAGCTGACCCTGGTGCTCCTTGGCCCCATATCCTGCTCAGCTCCCAGGTGCCGGGGTAGGAAACTCCACAGGGACCCCCCACGTGTGGGATCAGTCCCTGACAGGGGTGAGGGAGCTCTAATCAAATCAAATCAAACTTCTGGCAAAGCTCCAGAACAACCTGAGCCAGTCTAGCCATGAAATCCTCTCTGCTGAGGGCACCACCAGTTTGGAGTGACAGGAAGCCTTTGCTGCTTCTCACCCAACTCTGAGGGTGAACATCAAGGGAAAACCAGCCTAAAATCCTGATTAACCCCTTGAAACCCATGGCCAGTGTTGCCTGGAGTGATGGGGAAAGGTTTGCAGAGCAAGTTCCAGCTGTGTGTGTGCACAGGGGTGGTGGACAGCAATTCCTCTCCTCATATCTCTGGTACCTCCCTTTCTCCTGGTGTTCAGAGGAGGAAAGGAAAATGATAAAATGGGATATCTCCATCAGAAAGCTGCTCTGAAATAGGACAGGTGCTCCCACAGCTGCAGATAAAATCATGTCAGGAGCAGAGAGCTGAGGGAAGCAGCGACCACAGAGCAGCTGATTCCTCAGGGTTTATTTAGGTCACTTTTGGAGGCAGTGGAGTAAATGATTTGCTGCTCCAAATCCCTCCCAGAGCTGCCAGATCCAGGCTGATAAAGAGCAGTCAAGCTCTGTGGATAAAGTCCCCATTCATAAATCAGTAAAGGATCCTCCTCCTCCTCCTCACAGGGGTCCAGCAGGCTGTGCCAGCCCGCTGAGGGGTGTGCCACCACGTCCATCCTGTTTAACATGTGCACAGCTATGTTTTCCAATCCATTTTCCTGGAGTTCTCAGCATCCTGGGCCTAAACATGAAATCAGCAGGTGCTGCACTCAGCATTGTTGCCTCTCATCACCCACAGGTGTGAAATTATCTGGAATATTTACCATCCATTCAGCAGGCAAGGTTTAATGCAGACTTAAAGCACAAGGCCTGGGGTTTTCTTGTTGTGCTTTGGGTTTGTTTGTTATTTTACTGAAAAACTCACCCTGGGCTCCAGAGGGCCTTCCCAGCTGGCTCTGATTCATTTAAACCTCATCAATTTCTGACCAATGATTTCCTGACCATGAGCCAGGTTCAATCTGGAAGTAGATAAAACACTGTGAGTGATTAGGAGGAAATCTCAGAAATGTTTTTTCATCCCCAAGTGCCTCAATCCAAAGGGTGCCTGCCCAGGCCTCCCAATCCTGATTACCTCCTCCAAGGAGAAGAGCATCCACAAATTTTTCTTTTTTACCCCCATCAAACCCAGCACTAACTGCTGGTGGTTAAAGCACAACAGTCTGTGAGAGCAGACAATGAGAAAAAAGGGAAATCTGAGGAACTTTCTCCCAGCATCAGCACTTTGAGAGTCGTGATCTAGACGTGCAAATGAGATTGATCTGTTTTTTTCAGTGGACTCGGATGATTTAATTTATTCTCCAGCCTTGCTGGAGCTCTCGTGCTGATGGCCCTGAGCTTCCCTCTGCTCGTGGGGAGGTCAGAGCAGGCAATTTTCAGTATTTCCTTGCCATCCACACCATTCCTGGGGCTGCATCCCTGCCTCAGCTGCAGCATTCCTGCTGTCCTGGCAATGCTGGGATCCAGGGAAGCAGGAGAGCAGGGAAGGGCCCTGGCTTGATGCTTTCCTCACTCCCCAGGCTCTAGTTTCCCTCCCAGTTGTGGTGTGTGGGAAGCTGGCTGTGAGGTTGCCACGATCCCAGGGACTTGTTGACAGCAGCTCTGGGTTGGTGGGGGTTTTGTGCTTTTTGGAAAGAACAGTTTTTCCTTCTGCAAATCCCAACCTTGACTCATCCTGTGAGGCTTCCTCCTGTTTTTTCCATCTGCTGCTGCTCAGGTGGTTGGAATTGGCCGTGCTGCTTCCCTTTTCCTCCCCTCGTTCCTGGTGCTGTGCTTCTCCTCGGGAATATTCGGAATCAGGCACAGGGAAAACTTGTAATTGTGGGGAAAAATCAAATTTCACCAATTCTCCTTGGATTCCTTTCCTTCTTTTCTTTGTTTTTGAGCTGTTAGCTGTGGCACTGCTCATGTTTTTCCACTCTAAAGGCCAACATGAAAAGCTTTTTTTTTTCTTGAAGTGAAACGTGTGATTCCCAGGTAACAGCCCAGCCTTGAAGCTGTGGGTTTAAGAGAAACACTGAATACCTCATAAATCACGATAAAAACCCTGCCAGGGATCAAAGCAGCTTGGGCAGATTATTTAACCTTGAAGAAAGGAAAATTCAGGAGAGGTATTGAGGAAAATTCCAGGTGGGAGGGAGGCATGGCTGGCTGGGGATGGGACTGATTCCATGTGCTCAGGGCATGGAATAAAATTCCTTTGCCTGCTATATTTTAGGGCTGGGATGGTTTTTTGCTCTGTGTATGTGAGATGAGGGGTAACACTGGACTTACTTATAATAATAACAATAACAATCAATAATAATAATAATAATAGAACTGGCAGTTGCCCAAAGCAAAATGGAGTCCAGACCTCTGGTTGAAAAATTCAAGAGTCTGAATTTTGGGGTGTCACAACCCCACTGCCTGCTAAAGAAAGATGCTAAAGAATCCTGTGAGGAGCTGGTGAGGGCACTGCTGCTCCTGTCTCCATCAGCAGCAAATTCCCAGGAGCTGCTTCTTCCCAATTTCCCCATCAGATCCCTGGGCCTGGCTGCCTCTCCCACCTGATGAGCAAAGCCAGCAGGAGCTCAGCAAACTGGGAAAACTCCTCCTGGCAAAGCCTGATCACTGTGGGTCACCTTTTTCACACGTTCAGCCTCAGAACCTGTTGGGTTTTTGCTGAAAAAACCCAAGAAAATGCAAAAGAGGGGCCAGTCCCCAAGACCTGGGCTTGATTTAATACTCATGGCTGCAAACATCCAAACTCTGGCTGGGGCTGGTTTTAATTAAAATGACAAGATAGGGCGGCCATGGGGATGAATTACTGAAGGAAAATGTTATATTTCCCTCCAGCCTGTTTAATTAAAAAAGGCAATGCATCAGGCCTGAAGGGCCTTGTCCCCTGTGCCAAGGCAGGAAGGGCAGGGCTGGCACAGGGCTGGCATGTGTCACCCTCTGTCACTCTGCCACTCTGGCAGCTCCAGAAACCCCTCCAGTGCCTCCACTTGGCCACGGTTGCTGCAGTTTTCCCCCTCGCTGCCCTTTTCTTTGGATAAATTCACACCTTCCCCCAGGCTCAGACATCTGAGATGCCACAGAAGGAGGAGGAAGAGCAGGGAGGGATTCCTCTGCTCCTGCTCCCAGGTGGCACCAGCTGGGCTGCCAGCGTTGGTGGCAGTGGCCTCGCTGTCCTTATCACTGCCCTGGCTGCGTTATCTGAGATCTGAAGGGTAGCACAGGTTTTAATTTTGGAAGGGAGGTGCTGGATCTGGATTTGAAGGAGCTGAGGGTTGTTGGTTTTTCTTCCTGCACTGGACCAGCAGAAAACAGCTGTTAGCAAGCAACAGGAGGATTGAAAAGCAGGTTTTTTCCTCCTGTTTGATTTCTTTGCCTCCAAGCTGGCAGGAGCAGGTGCATTTCCATCCACAAACTCATTGGGGTTTCCTAAATGCTTTTTTTTTTCCCCTGCTTGGTGGTAGAGTCCTATGGCTTCTTCCCAAGGTAATTTTTTGGCTCTTTTTTGGAGCAGAACAGTTTCTCTGGATAAATAATTCTTGACCTGCAGCTTGACATGTGTGTTCAGCTGGACCCCAGTGCAGGAGCTTGAGCTCTCCAGAGACACCAGAAAAGAGCATTTTCACATCCACCTTTACTCTGAACTGCCAGGATCAGCTCATGAAAGGCAGCACATCCCATCCCTGCTCTCCTGGCCCTGGCAGCCAGAGCCCTGCTCGTGGATGTTCCCTCAGCCCTGACACTTTCTGGTGTTTATCCACCATTAATTTCCATCCAGGCTGGCAGCCCAGCAGCTTTCTCAGGTTGAGGCAGAGGGTTGGCACGGCTCCATCAGATGGCACAGGGTGTCTCGTGGCTCCTGCACCACGCTGGAGGATGAACTCATCCTCTGAGTCAGGCCAGGCGTGGCTGGCACGGCTGCCAGCGCTCTGCAACCATGGTTACAGGCGTGGAGGTGCTGGGATATTTGGGGCAGGCTGTAATTTTGGCATCTTCAAGAGATGAAGGGGGATCTGCCAGGAAAGGCTCTTCCTCTGGGTGTTGGGGAGAGGGAGTGTTGGGGTTTGTGGTGACAAAAATCTGTGAAGGGCGCCTTTGTGCCCTGTATAATTTGATTTTTTTTTATTTATTTATCACTCTTAAACAAGGAAGAAATGCCCAACAGAGGACTTTTCCTGCTGGTCATGGGCTGTGATGGGGAATGACACCCAAATGACCCACTTGGAACCTCGCTGGGCAGGGTGCAGTCCCATCAAAGCCATCCCTGAGTGACACAAATCCCACTTGGCGCAAAGGGTGAAGGGAGCTGCTCCTGGAGGTGCCTGGAGCTGGGAATTCTGTGCCACCAGTTGATTCAGCGATGCTGAGCCAGGTCGATAAAGAAGCCAGGTTCCAAAAATGGAATTAAATAATTATTCTCACTTTCTTTGACTCCAGGAAGATCCTATTAGAGCAAAGAGCCTGGATTACTGCCTGGCTGACATTTTCCTCTGAGCCCGTCTCCAGATTGGATTTAGCTCTTTTATCTCCTAATCCCCAGAGCTTTTTAATGTAGAAAGTAATGGCATCCAAAGGCAAATTTAATTTTGACAAGTAATCTGACTTCCTTTCCTTTTCTGGAGCGGGCTTTTAATCCTGTTTGCTGTCTGAAGCTGCATTATATGGATGTATTTCAAATCCTCGCCACTCTGAGATCTTTCAAAGAGGGAGAAAAATAAGGGGAGCTGCAAGCCTGAGAGCAAGGAACAGTTCCTTATCAAACATTTCAAACATTTCATTGTTGCTGCTTTTATTAACCCTGCACTACCCTTCAGCTTGGCTCTGTGCTTCCTTCTCTGGCTCCATTCTAAGGGTTGGAATCACTCAAGGAATGGGAATTCCAGGTTTTCTCCAGCTCTGCTGTTTGTGTGGGCATTTTGGGGGTGAACCATGAGTGCAGAGGGCTGTGACCCCTCAGGGGATGTCCCTCTGCCACCCACACACCCCAGGATGCTGCACTGGGCATCAACCAATCCCTAAACCCAATACCCAGGCAAAGGAGGAGTAATGGAGTTTCAAAGCCACTGATGCCAGCAGAGAAATCAGAATTTTATGCTGTTATTCCATTCCTCAGGTGCCAGAGGAGCAGCAATCAATTGAACTGATCATTGGCTATTTCCAACATTCCAACACCTCACCCTGTGCTGTTGCCCAGACTCACCCCAGCCCATGTTTATTTGAAAATCTCAATTGTAAATAAGGTCTTGTCCTCCTGAAAAAAACATTTTTTATTGCCTGGGCCTGTTGTCCCAAACAGACAGAAACCCTGTCCCTCTGCAGGCCTCAGCTGATTCCAGCACAGAAACACCAAAACCCAAAGGTGCAGCTCGAAAATGCAATGTGTGTCTGCCTCATTGCAGCCTGCTTTAAACAAAAACACCTCAGCAAAAGCAGGGATTGGGTGTAAATGCAGGGATTTACAAATTTGAGCCTCAAATTGAGGAGAACTCGGGAGCCTGGCTGGGATGGGGAGGGATTGGTTTCCTACAGCGAGGTCAGAGGGAACTCAGTGGAACAAACGGGGTTTGCTGTGGGGTTTTTGGTGATGGAGGGGTTGGGGAAGGCAAATCACACCCCCGGTGCCAGCACCTTCCATCAGCCTTCAGAGCAGAGAACAAGTGTACAACAGCCTCAGTTAGCAAGGAGCAGTAAAACCACTGCCTTCTGCAGGTCCTGAGGGGATTCTCCCCTCTTTCCTAAGTCACCAATCCATCTTGTTCAGGATCTGCCACGGGAAATGGATGGTGGTGTAAAGGATTAGCAGAGCCCCAGGGATGCAGGAGCACTTAGGAGCAAGGGAAGGAAATTTGAGCAGGATTTTTGCTCTCACCTCAGCTCTCTGAATTAATCAGAGAGCTTTCCAAGCTCTTTTTTTTTCCTATGGACAATCCCACCTCAATGGATATAAAGTGGGGGCTTCTGGTGTGGAATGTTTAAGATGTTTAGGATGTTGGAATGTTAAGATGTTAGGATGTTTAAGAATGAAAAGCTGCTGCCCTGGTGCAGCTGTAACACCCCAAACTCGATGGCCAGGCCAACATCTCCATCATGGCCCAGTAATTTGGGGTTTCTCACTGCTCCGTCACTCTTTGGTCATCCCAAAAAGAAGGGAAAACAGAAGCTGCACCCACAGAGACGCTCTGCCCTGGAGTAGGGAATGCACTGGGAATCACAGCTGAGCCAAAATGGGAATCCAGGCACCAAATCCCCCAGCCACCCTCATTTCTCAGCTCCCACCTTGGCTCCTCCAGGACCAGCTCTGTTCCTAGAGCTGGAAAAACAGAATCCACCGGGATGCCTTGCAGCAGCTGCCTGGTGCACAGGGCTCTGCACATTTGGGGTCGTGGCAATGATGAGCCCTGGAAATGTGTCTTGTCAGGAGATAAGGAGCAGCTGAGCCCAAACACCATGTAAGCCTCATTTCTTTCACAAGGCAGATCGCTCAGGCATGAAATATTGTCAGGCTTTCCCCCCTGGATGAGTGACTCCAGGCAGTGGAAGCAAACACAGCTCCTCCGTAAATGATGTGAACAATCCAACGCTGGCAGTGAGGAGAGGAGGGAGAACACTGGCCCAGTGTTGCTGGGTGACATTAGTGGGTTTATGATTTAATCATTTCCCCTTGTTTTGGATCTGTGTCCCTCAGAGCTCAGGTGACGTGCGGCTCCGTGGTGGGTGTGACGTTTCCATCCAGCTCACGTGTGGAGCCTGGGGATGATTCACCTCAATTCCTCAATCCCAGCTCCCTTTTGTCACAATCAGCCCAGCCCCCTGCTTTCAGAACTGATTCTCCAAAGCTTTTCCAAGTGTTCTTTAGTACAGAACCAAACTCTCTCCCTGTGTGATGTGTTCATCCCTGAGGGTCCAAGGGAGGGTTCCTCTCTGTGAGTGTTGGGAGAGATGCCATAAATTCAAAAAATCAGTGCTTTTCTTTTTGATTACAGCATTTAAAACCTGAAATAGTCCAAGCCAGATTTAGAAATAACCCATTTGTTTATCTGTAATAGGTGAGGGTCATTATAAACTGTTTATCTTTTATCTCACTTGCTTTATCAAAACACAAAGCTCCCAAAACACCTCTGCCCGTGGTATCCCAAGGGAAAGTGCAGGGAGGGACATCATGAGGATGTTCCCCTTCCCTGGGAGGGTGGGGAGGCCCTGGCTGCCCAGGAATCCCTGCAAGTGTCCAAGGCCAGGTTGGATGGGGCTTGGGCCAGTGGGAGGTGTCTTTAAGGTCCCTTCCAACCCAAACCATTCCATGATTGCATTAATTCAGTAAAGATGACTCAGGAAAATGATAACTGGGGTGACAATTCTGCCTTACACCTCCTGCTTTGTATTTTCAGGAACGGGGCATGAAGCTGGGTTAGGATTTCAAGCCATCTGCAGTGTAAATCCAGATTTCAGCTGGACAGGTCAGTGCCAACCTTCTACAGAGGACAAGCAGTGGGACTCAAGGCTCCTGGATGAAATGGGTAGGAAATATAATATTTTACAAGAGCAGGAATGCAAACCAGAGAATAACCCCCCAAATCATTCCTGATCCAGGAACTCTTTACCATCAGTGCCTATGGATTAGCTGGGGGGGTTCTCCTAGGGCAGGGCAGGAGATTCCTGGGCAGGAGCTGGATCCTGCTCTGGTTGGGATGTCTGACACTTCCCCAGCTGTTAAGCAACCCCTGGAGTGGCCCAGAACCAGCCAGCCCCAATGGCTGCAGGGGAAAGGAGCTCATCCAGGAATGGATGGCAAAGCCAGGAATTCTTCAGTGCAGGGCTGTGAAAAGGAGAGGCCGCTGCCTCTCGGGACAGATGGAGAGGAAAGGGAGACAGCAGGAAAAACCCACAATTCCAGCCAAGCCATATGTCCAGTTACCCAGCCTCCTTCCCTTTGGTATGAACACAGTAACAGCACATTCTGTGGAGCTGAGAAACTCTCCCAGGGCTGGGATTTCATCCTGTGCAGTCTGAAGGGTGAGTGACACACCAGGACACGTCCCTGTGCGTTTGGGAGCCGGTGACAGACAGCAGAGCCTGTCCCCATCATCCCAGCACTGCAGGGAACACTCACAGCAACCTGGCTCTCTCTACCTTCTTCTTGCCTCTTTTATTTTTTTTTTTTTTAAGACTAAAAATATCCCCATTTGCCTTCTGTGAGTGCCTCCAAAGGCAGGCTGAGTCCAGGCTTTACAAATTTCCACGGGAATCTCTCGGGAGCAGCGAGAGCCTCTGAAGAAGCAATATTTGGATGGGAAACTTATGTCCTCCAAGCTGGTGAGTCCCAGCACTGACACACATTTCCTCATAGCTGCAAAGCTCTCTGGAGAAAGGCTGGAAAGTCCCTCCTGCCTTCTCCTCCTTCTCCCCCCGCTGTTATTTAACAACTGGCTGTGATTTACACGGTTCATTAATGCAATGGTAACACTGCCACAGCCATTCCCAAACAAGCCAGGAGGTTCATATTTGACCTGGGCCCTCTGCTCGCTGCAGATGCCCCAGAGGATTTGAAAAACAGTGATTTGAAGTGATTGCATTGGATAAGGACATTACTCAGTGCAAATACAACTGGATGCAAGCATTTAATTTTTAAAAAACATGGCTATTGCAGTGCCTTTGAGGCAGTGAAAACAGTTTAGCTCCCTTCGTGGCCTTAGCTCTTTATTCTCCCTGAGGACAGGGAAGGGAACCAGGCCCAGTGTCAGACTGGAGAGGTTTTGGCAGGTGGCTTGGCTGGGATTGCTCTGAAATGACCTTCAGGGCTTCTCAGGTCCCACCTTGGGGAGGGCAGGGTGGCAGCAGAGCTTTGGGGTGGCCCTGGGCTGCTCCCCCTCTCCAGTGCAGAGAAGCTGAGATGCTCCCATGAAGATTTCCACCAGCAAGAAATCAGGCCCAGGGATGAACCATAAAGGGAATTATTTGTCCTCCTCAGGCTGGATTTTTATTGCTCCATTTGGGTTATTGGGGAGCGAGGGGAAGAGGAAAAGGAGAGGGTTTAAAGTGATGATTGCACAATAAACAGCAGCAGTTCCCAGCCAAACACCCACAAAGGTTGGCTTTGAGGGACATAACCTTCCCCTTCCTGCCTCAGCTCCATCCCCGCCCCTTTCCAGGCAGGCAAGGAAAATTCAGGGAGCTGGAGCACCAAAGCCACAAATCCTGGGACAGCAGGTGTGGAGNCAAAGGCTGGCTTTGAGGGACATAACCTTCCCCTTCCTGCCTCAGCTCCATCCCTGCCCCTTTCCAGGCAGGCAAGGAAAATTCAGGGAGCTGGAGCACCAAAGCCACAAATTCTGGGACAGCAGGTGGGGAGGGAGGGATGCCCAGGGAGAGCTGAGATTCCTGGAGCTCCCTCCCTGCCCAGCAAGCTCAGGGATGGGGATGGAGTGAGAGAAATCCTGTGGGAACAGCAGGAACAGCAGCCAGGATTGCTGAACACACAAGGGAATGGTGAGAACATTCCCAAATTCTCCCGGGCCAAAGATTCCCTGCCACGCCTTGGGTGGCTCTGAGGAAACATTTCCCTCTGCAAAGTTGATTAAGGAGGCTCCCAAAAGCACCAGGAGAGGGCCAGATCCTTTGGGGACATAAACAGCTCTGGTTCCACCTGTTCAGGTGTTTTCTTTGCATTTTTCACCCCAAATGAGAGCTGGACCCTAACAACTGGAATCCTCCAAAAGCCAGGACTGGTTTCTTTGCATCCTACAGTCACTCCCACAGGAATCCTTCTTACACCCCCTAAATCCTTTAGTGATCCACTCAGCTCTTCCCATCTGGGCATCTCCCGATTATTTCCACACAAAACCCTTCATTCCATTTGTGTTTCTGGCTCCCCAGGCTGCAGGAACCATCCCTGGCTGCTTTGGCAGGCAGGAGTTTCCTGGGGAAGCAAGGACAAGCAGCCACCTCTCCTCTGTGCCAGCTCCACCCCCAGGAGCCCTGGCACCAACCAAACTGCAGAGGGATTTTGAGGTTATTTCCTAAAAAAAAAAAACCCTTGGGGTTGGCTTGAAAGACCTAAGTGAAGGCTCCATTCTTTGAGCACCTAAAGGTGCAGCCTGGTTGTGCACACCAAGGGATTTTCAGTCAGGGCTTGGAATGGCAAAAAGTTTTTCTGAATCGGTGTCTATGTGAGGAAACGAGATGGGAGGAGTGGAGCCAGCTGTCCCTGCTTCCCCTTGCAACCCCTGGAGCTGTCAGCAGCCCTGGGAGGATGTTAAGAGGAGGAGAAAGGCAGATCCTGGTGGGTCTCCACAGGGAGCGAGCTTGGGAAGCACAGGGATTATCCCCAGCAGCTTTTGGCAGGCTCTGAAAGGCAACACTGAGCCCGTTGCAAAGGGCTGCAGACACTGGAACACTTCTCCAAACACCCCAGTGGACCTATTAATTGCAATATTGGATCTTCCTCCTCTTCCAGCAGGTTCCCAGCAGCGGGCACACAGCCAGCTTGGCTGGGGGTTTGTTTATTTTCCAGCTAATGGAGCAGCAGGAGCAGCTCCAGAGCAGGGAACTGGGAATGTCAGGAAAGTGCTGTCCAGTTCCCACAGATAATTTGTGACAGGCACCTGGTAGACAGTCGTTAGTGCTGTAATTAATCCAGCTCTGTGGCACAGGAGCGGCAGATCATGGAAAACCTCATCAGTAGGAAAGCCCTAAAAGCACATTTGCCCCCTGGATTATCCCTGGCAGCTGGCTGGAAGGGAAAATTGCACTTGGAAAGAGGGCAGAACAAAACACACAAAAATTCAGCTGCAAAGCGAGGGCTGGAGGTGGCATCACCGTCTGGTGTCCTTGAGTTCAGAGTGTGACAGTCCAAATGGAGCCACCAGCATTTGTCACCAGCCCCATCAAGCTGTGACCAGCTCTGGAGCCTTGCTCCCTGCTTGTCCCTGCCTGGTGACACACAGGCTGTGGCACACAGGCTCCAGAAAAAGCAGGAGCTGCCAAAATCCCACCACTCCCACCTGCAGCCCCAGCCCTGCCACATGCTCTGAGAGGGAAAACAACCAAAATCTGGAGGGGGGGAAAAAAAAAGGAGCAGGAATAGGTCAAGAGTGAACTAAAATGGATTTTAAAATCCACAGATTTTGCCTTTTCCTGTAGGTTGGATGGGATTTCAGCAGGTGCCTCCTTTGTGGGGTCTGCAGGGCAGCCCTTGCCTTGCACCAACTCCTCCCTTTCATCTCCTCGCCTCCCTCTTCTTTTTAAACATGCAAATACATCAGAGGAGCCTTTCAAAGTGCTGACTGCAAATAGATCTGAAGGGCTTTTGAGCTTCTGAGAGGCTCCTGCCTTACCCTAACCAAACAAACAGCCACAAATTCATGGATGTCGTGCTGTCAGTGTGGATCTGTGCAAGTCCAGCCCTGGCTTCCAGCAGCTCCTTTGTCCCCCCAGCCCAGTTTGTGGGGAATTTTCTGGGGTGCAGAGGAGGGAGGTTCCCCTTTTTATCCCTGTGCAGGATGGGATCAGCCCCGTTTCAGACCGAGCTTTTGAGGAGGAAAGCGTTGAGGGAACGCGAGGCTTTAACTCGACAGCACCGAGCGTGAGTCATAATTCTCCCAAAAAAAATGGAACAAATAACAACTCCACGCCAGCTGGGAAGCACAGGGGTTCTGAAAATCTCTGATTGGCTCTGATTGAAGCATTCAACAGCACCAGGGCTGCTGGAAAATCCTGAATGAAGGCGCTGAGGCCCGGGTTTGGCTGAGCACACCAAGCTGAGCCTTACGGGCACCCAGCACCGTAGTGGGACAAATCCACAGCAGCACAACTGGCTGGACGAAACCCCAAAACCAAGTGGTTCCTGTTATTCCTGATATTTTATTTTTCTCTGCATTTACCACCTCAGCCAGCTTTTGTTCATTTATCCCATTGCTGGTTTTCACTCTGCTTGAG
This sequence comes from Chloropsis cyanopogon, assembly GCA_013400585.1. Lineage (NCBI taxonomy): Eukaryota > Metazoa > Chordata > Aves > Passeriformes > Irenidae > Chloropsis > Chloropsis cyanopogon. The sequence continues at coordinate 388,259 of WEZZ01018653.1, forward strand.
ATGCTGGAAAATCGAGGCTCAGGGGGAATTTGTGCCTTGGGAGTTGCAGCCCTGTGCTCAGCCTTGCCCACCCCTCCTCTCCCTGCCTGAAATCCCTATTTATGGCACTCTCTTTAACACTAGAAACCTTAAAAGTGCTAAATGTTTCCAAGGTTTCAGCTCAGATTTGATCCCCAGGCGACCTGTGGTGTACAGTTAAATAAGGCTGGTTTATGTATGCTGCACCCTAAATCTAAAGGTCAAGGGTTTGGTGCCCATAAATATTCAAACCTCACAGGCTGGGTCTTTTCAACCTCCTTTTAAATATTTATGACGGTGCTTCCATGGCTGCAGGAGAATGTTATAATAGTATTAAGAGGGAAAAAAAAACCCTTCTCCATCTAAAAGCTCAGCATGAGCCATTTTCATATATTATGCATTGCTAAGTGCTGTTTATGGCCGGTTTTGGCACTGGATCCCAGCAGAGTTCATCAATCCGGGGCTGGGCAGGGCTCAGGGTGTTGGCATCAGCCTGGGCACAGCTGAGCTCCAGCAGGGTCCCTCTTATCCTGCCACAGACCCACAAAAATCCTCCCTAAACTTTGCCCCGAGCTCTGCAGATACGTGGAGTGAAGACACCACCATGGCTGGTCCCTTAAAAAAGGACCCAGCTCCAGTTTGTGCCAGCTGGGGGGTGGCTGCTGCCTCTTCCCTGGAGATTTTTGGCTCTGAAGCATCGGGGGAGTGCAGAGCCCTGTCAGCATCAGCTGCAGGAATTCTGCTCCTGCTGCTCTCAGCATGTGCTCCAGCCCAGCTGGGCCCTGCTGGCTCCTGGCACAGCTCTGCTGAGTCCCTGGAAATCAGCTGGGTGGAGGCAGAACTGGGGGTAAATAACAAATCCCAGGGTTTGGGATTGCCTGGGAGCAGCAGCATGGCTGGTGTCTGTGGGATCAACTGGGAAGCAGAGGATGAGCCAGCAGGGAGGTCAGCAAAGCTGAAATCCCTTCTAGATTTTAATCAGCTCCTAATTAAAACTGAGATGGGCTTTTGTCCTTGGGTAGAGCAGAATTCAGCCTGACTGATTTTTGGTGCTTCCTACTCTTATCTCTTTCATTTCCAGGAGTGGTTTAGGGGAAAGTGCTGGGTCAGCTCAGTTTCCCTGCACTCATGAACTTGTATTGTAAATTAATCTCACATGAAGTCATTCAGGGAGGGAAGAAAACTGGATTTTCCCCCATCCCATTGAAACAGACCCTGGAGCTCTGAAAAAAAANCTGGTCCCTTAAAAAAGGACCCAGCTCCAGTTTGTGCCAGCTGGGGGGTGGCTGCTGCCTCTTCCCTGGAGATTTTTGGCTCTGAAGCATCGGGGGAGTGCAGAGCCCTGTCAGCATCAGCTGCAGGAATTCTGCTCCTGCTGCTCTCAGCATGTGCTCCAGCCCAGCTGGGCCCTGCTGGCTCCTGGCACAGCTCTGCTGAGTCCCTGGAAATCAGCTGGGTGGAGGCAGAACTGGGGGTAAATAACAAATCCCAGGGTTTGGGATTGCCTGGGAGCAGCAGCGTGGCTGGTGTCTGTGGGATCAACTGGGAAGCAGAGGATGAGCCAGCAGGGAGGTCAGCAAAGCTGAAATCCCTTCTAGATTTTAATCAGCTCCTAATTAAAACTGAGATGGGCTTTTGTCCTTGGGTAGAGCAGAATTCAGCCTGACTGATTTTTGGTGCTTCCTACTCTTATCTCTTTCATTTCCAGGAGTGGTTTAGGGGAAAGTGCTGGGTCAGCTCAGTTTCCCTGCACTCATGAACTTGTATTGTAAATTAATCTCACATGAAGTCATTCAGGGAGGGAAGAAAACTGGATTTTCCCCCATCCCATTGAAACAGACCCTGGAGCCCTGAAAAAAAAAAAAAAAAAAAAAAGAGAGAATGATAGCCAAGGAAATGGACACCCAGCATCCATGGGCATGCATCCAGAGTGGGCTGTCACAGGCTTCATTTCCTTAGGAAATCAGGTTTCAAATTAAGGCTAATCAGAGTTTAAAACCACTGCAGTTCTCCCAGCCCAAACGATGCTTGATGTACTCAGTATATTACATCCTCAACAGCAAAGCAGCATCTGCTCCATAAAATGAAATGTGTGTGTCACCATATGCAGGCAGCATAATGTGGGCTGAAATTAAATAAAAACATCTCGGGGTATATGGTCCAATATGCAATCTGGGCCCTGGCAAAGGCTGAGATTGACTCCAGAGTTCTCAGCAGGTGGCTGAAAAGCTGAACCCAAACCAGGCCAAGCTTGGGGTTTTATCAACAGCAGCTGCTCTCTGCACTTCCCTCCCTTTGAGCCAATAGCACTTCTGGAAATTCAGGGATTATTGGTCATATGTTAAATTTTTTTAAATTTTCTTTTCTTTTTCATCTCTAGCTTTTTGCACTTTCCACTACTTGGAAAATCTCTGAAGTGGCAGAACCTTGAGTGGCAGCAAATCCTGCTTTCCACCCAAGAGCTGCCCTCCAGAAATACCATGGAAACTCGGCAAGCTCGGCAAGCACGCAGCCTCTTATCTGAGCACCACAAATAAAGAGGTAAACTCTGCTAAACCACTTGAGTCTCACCTTTCCCACCTCTTTTTTCCCACTGAAATCTCTCCCAAGCAAGGGAGATGCTATTTTAGAAGAGATCAGGCAGAGCTGCACAAACTTCCCTGGGTGCCTCGGGCTCTCCGAGGCTCTGCTGTCGGTTCTGATCCTCCTTGACCCCATTTGTTGATGCAAAAATGTGTGCGTTCCCTCCAGGTGCCCCAAACACCGGGAATTCGCTGGGGCAGCAGTTTGTTATGGTGATGATGATCCTTGTGTGCATTCAGGGCTGCTGGGAAGCTGCAAACCCTTTAAAAGCCGCTAATGTGGAATTCATTTGCTTTCCAAAGTGCAAAAAACAACTTTAAAGTGCCAGGCAGGGAGGGGATGTTTGCAGAAGAGCTGCCTCAGACAGCTCAGGTCTGCCTGGCGTGGGGTTTTATCTCCTTTGCTCAGGTCCTTGAGTTATTTGGATAATGAAAAGCCCAGGAAAAGTGGCGTTCTGCTCTTCAGAAGCAGCAAAAACAAAATTTCCAGCTGTGAGGCTCGGACTGAAGCATTTGATGAGGGGAGGAAAGCACAAGTGCAGCAGAAAGCAAAGGAAAACATGGTGGTGAACACATCTGGGAACTTGGGATGCACCTGGGGAGGGCTGGGAGGTCCCTGGGACAAAGGGAGGATCTGTCTGCACCAGGAGAAGGTGAATTCGAGGTAAATGACAGGGACAGGAGTGTGACAAACCTGTCCCTGCCCGGGGCACGGTGCTGGGAGCAGGGGGTGGCCAAGGATTCGTGTGGCAAAGGGAAGGGATTTGGCAGCTCCCAGAAATCCTTGGCTGCAGTGCCAGGGCTGGGTGTCACCAAGCTTGGGTGTCACCAAAGCTGGGAGTCACTAAATCTGGGTGTCAGCAAGACTGTTTTTTGCCCCTTTTATTTCTCTTGGTAAAAATCCTCTGCTGGGAATGGGTGTCACTGAGGCTGAGTGTCACAATGGCTGGGTGCCACCAAGGCTGGATGTCACCAAAGACAGATGGCACCAAGGCTGGGTATCACCAAGCTTGGGTGTCACCAAAGCTGGGAGTCACTAAATCTGGGTGTCAGCAAGACTGGGTGTCACCAAGGCTGGACATCACTAAATCTGGGTGTCACCAAAAATGGGTGTCACTGAGGCTGAGTGTCACAATGGCTGGGTGCCACCAAGGCTGGATGTCACCAAAGATGGATGCCATCAAGACAGGATGCCACTAAGGCTGGGTGCCACCAAATCTCAGTGTCACCAAGGCTGGATGTCACCAAATCTGGGTGCCACCAAATCTGGGTGCCACCAAATCTGGGTGTCACCAAGGCTGTCTCACACACCCACCCATGCCCCTCACCAGCCACGCTGTTTCAGTTCAGCAAACAGAGAGGACTCCCAACAAAAACCAGCCTGATTTGGGTTTGGTTTTCCTCCCTCCCTTAGTTCTGTTTTTGGCAGTTCCCTCCCTGCTCTCTGTCTCCTGCACCTCCCCATTTCCCGGGTTGTTCCTTTCACCATTCCTTGTGCACACTCCTGATCCTGACCTGCTCTCCCTGAAGCTTTCGTGGATGAATTGAAGTCTGGCAGTGTCTGCTCCTCAGCTCACCCCTGAGCAGGGAGGTGAGGAGCTGCAAAGAATGACAGATGTTGGCTTTATAAAAAAAACCTTCCCATGTTTTCAGATCTGTGTTTGAACCTTGCTTTTCATCCCCATCTGCCCTTTGGGGGCAGTTTGAGCTCCCAGTGCTGAGGGACCAGGTGAAAATCCATGGAAGTGGCTTTGTCTGACTCCAAACCAAGAGATCAGGTCCTCAGAGAAGATGATAAATCTGTGGAATTTGCCTGCAATCAGCTGAAATTGCTGATTTTCAGGGTAGGGGTGGATCCTGAGGCAGCTTTGCCTCAGGTCCTTCTTTCCTAACAACTCTCTTTGGGACCCGGGGGTGTTGTCACCTTCCTGCCTTGGCTAATCCATGACTTTTCCGTGCCATCCTGGTGCTCCCTGCATGGCCAGAAGCTCTCCTGCAGTGGTGAAGGTGAGGAGGGACAACCCCAGGAGGGACTGAGGCACCAGAGGCTCTGACAGGAAGATTTTGGGGGTGAAAACAGCCCCCAGGAGTAGAGAGAGAGCTCAACACAGGGAACTGTGCCAGGAGCCTCAGCCTGTGTCCATCCCTGCATGGAATGGGCTGGTGAGGGGGATCCCACAGCTCTCAATTCCTCTGGGATGCACTTCCCAGTCCCCCCAGGATCAGATTGTGCCCAACCATCCCCACGTGTGGGATGAGAGCTCCCAGGAGGAGCAAACCCTCCTGTCACCCAGCCTGAAGCCCCACGACAGCGCTTCTCCTGCCTGACATCCCTGACACGTTTCTGACAAAGGAATCGATGCTTTGGGTCTGTTTGAAAAATCACTCCAGCACTGGGCAGCCCCTGAAGGAATTCCATCAAAATATCAGGCGAGCCAGTGGTCCCAGGAGGGGACAAAATCCATCTGGACTCACTGACTGTGCAGGAGTGATGAGCAGGAGAAAGCTCTGCAGTGCCTCAGCTTCCCAGCACAGAGGAAGGGGCTGCCTGCTGTCCCCTGCCATCATCCCCTGATGTCCCCTGCCCTTCCCTGCCATCTCCTGATGTCCTCTGCCCTCTCCTGATGTACTCTGCCCTTCCCTGATGTCCTTTGCCATTCTCTGATGTCCCCTGCCCTTCCCTGCCATCTCCTGATGTCTTCTGCTGTCCCCTGCCCTCCCCTGGTGTCCATTTCTGTGTCCTGGCAGCTGCTCCAGAGGACAGCAGGATCTGGAGAGCCAAGTCCTGGCCTCCATCCCACCCTATCCATCAAGAAGACAAAGCAGGTGTGGTTTGCTCTCCTCTCCTCCATCACACAGCAAGAGTTCCGTGGCAGGAACCTCTCCTCTGATTTCTGGAGGAGCAGGGATGCAGCTCTGGGCGAGTCTTGGCTCTGCTCTAACCGGTGCAGAGGTGCCTTCAGCTGAGTTATTTCACAGCCTGATTATCCTCCCCTGAGGGGAAAAAAACACCCAAGCCCTATTTCTACTCCAAACTGTGGAGTCTTGCTTTGCCATTTTTATTTTTTTGGGAGATAAAAGAGCCTAACAAGCTTCCCCCGGGCTGCCTCCTCCCAGCCCTCCCTTTTCCTGGGGAAAAAGCTGGAGCCTCTTTAGTTGCACTCCACAGGCAGAGGTTCTCCAGACCTTGAACTCCTTCCAAATTTCGAGGAGGTGTTTTTCAAAGTCTGAGGAAGACACAGTGGGAATCAAAAGATCTGAGCTGTGTTCCCACTGGGTGATTTTTTTTTTTTTTTTTTTTGCCCCTTTTATTTCTCTTGGTTTCTCTGATTTCTGTCCTGGGAGTGGAGCTCCCTGGGGCAGGGCTCTTCCCTGGAGGAAGGACCATGCAGGGCCTCCCCCTCTGGAGCTCCAGTTCAATAATGAAGCCATTGATATTCAATCAGAAATACTTCAAAAGATTAAATTAATAAATAAATTTAAAGAATAAGTTAAACCAATTACAGGGCTGATGTTTTTGCCCAAGTGCAAGCCATGAAGGTCAATAAAACTGGATGTGTATAAAACCAAAGGAGAGGGGGGAAAAAAGAGATTTCCCTTTGGGAAAAGTGCAATTCAGAGCCTTGTCTGTCTAAAACAAGCTGGGGTTTCATCTTTGAGGTCTGAACCAAATTGAAATCACCCTCGATGGGCACAGCAACTTTCCAGGTGAAGCTGAGCTGGTTTGTTGAACAATTTTGTGTGAAAGGAGCTCTCATTGCTGGGCTCTGCCTATCCCCAATCTATTTTAAGCTGCACCTGGAACCTCCTGAGCTGATCAGCCCCGTGCTGCCTCTGCCTGGTGCCCAGGGTTGGTGAGGAGCTGCTCAGGTAGGTTTTGAAGGCATTTTAAACAGTGACATACCCACAGAACCACGTGGAACTCACTCCTCCTCCGCCTCCTTCCTCTGAATTTGGGGATTTTTTTTGCCCTGCTGTGATCCCTGCCAGGGGGAAGGTGGTGCCTGTGGTGTCAAACACCTCCTGAGGTGCCAGGGGAGGAGGTGTTCAAACCCTGGCACTCCACTGATGCTGTTGGCCTCGTTGTGCTGCTCTCCATAAAGTCAAGAGGAGTTTGATGCTTTTTTTAAAAGTCCTCAGCTTTTATGGGCTCTAAAGCACCGAGTTTAAAGGCAGGTGCTGAGGGAAGTATCTCGGGAGGGATCTCTGTGGGACAGTCAGACATTCCAGCTTCCCCCTGGGCTGCCTTTTCCAATCTCACCTGAAAGGGATGGGATCATTCCCTGTCTGGACTCCCCTGGGAGGACTGGCACAACTTTCCCTTCAATATTTGCTGATACAAACACACAGAAAGCTTTTCCCACTTTGCTCTCAGCTTTTTGTCCCCACGGAGGCTCAGTGACAAGGCTGCAAATTTCCTGGTTCCTGCTGAATTCTGTGATCCCAGAACCTGGAAAGCATCAGCTCATCCCTGCACAGATCCCATGTCCTGCTCCACTTCCAGGTGAAGAAACCTGGAAGAAAGGTGGAGAAATCACAGGGGAAAATCCTCTGCTGGGGCCTCTGCTAATTGTGATAAAGGAATTTCTGTTGTGTTATTAAATGATCACCAAGAGGTGAGCTCTGGAGCAGGGGGGTGATGTTTGTCACTCCCAGCACCACACATTAAAATATTCCACAATATTGATGAGGTCCTGGAAGCAAAGTGGGGTTTGGGAAGCATTTAGGGGGTCCTGAGAGAGAGAAATGAGGGGCAGAACCTGGCAGTGAGGGGTGGGCACCGCCTGCAGCCCCCGGGCAGCGCAGGTGAGGCTGCTGGGGGATAAAGGATTCATAAAGGATTCATAAATGGGATTAAGGATGGGAAGCTGCCCGGATTTCCTTCGGGGCTGAGCCGGGCAGGGGATGGAGCTCGGAGCCTTCCCGGGGGGTGGGTTTGGGGTTTGGGGTTGGTGTTTTGGGGGGATCAGGTCCCTGGGCACCGAGGGATCCCCGGAGATCCAGGGAGGGGGTTCAGCATGGGATTAAGGATGGGAATTAAGGATGGGGTTCAGGATGGGTTTAACCCCCTGCTCCCCGCGGGGTCCCCGCAGCCTCAGCCGCGCTCCCGCCCTGCTTTTCCCCCTCTCCCTTTGCCGTGTTTAGTTAAATTTCCCCCGCCTTACTTGATGTCACATCCTGTTCCACAGCCATCCCCTGCTAGTAGCCAGCCCTACCAATTCCTTTCTTTTTCTTTTTTTTTTTTTTTTTTTTTTTTTTTTTAATTCCCTGTCCTCTCCCCCTCCCCCCCCTTTTCCCCGNCTGTCCTCTCCCCATCACCCCCCTTTTCCAGGCAAACTTTTGGCAATAGCAGAGATAATCGCTGCGTGCTCCGCTGAATTTCTCTCCGCAAATGTCTTTGGAGCAGGGGAGCCATTAAAAAAAAAAAAAAATTAAATAAATTACCAGACAGCCAGCACCGAGAGCAGAGGAGAGAAACTGGGATCCCAATAAATATGCAAAGTGAAGGCTCTGCTGAGCAGATTTCTGGCATCGCTTCCCGAGGGTGCTGAGAGCCACCCGCAAAATCAGGCTGGGTTTTTTTTCATTTTTGCTGTTTTGTTTTTTTTTTTTTAAATAGCGTTTTGTTATCTTTTTTTTAATTTTTTTTTTACATATAAATTAAAAAATTAATAAGAATAAAGGAGTGAGGAGGCAGCGAGGCTCGGGGACGGCGCAGGGGAGGCTCGCCCGGAGGTGATCTGTATGCGAGGTGCTTAGAACGGGCTGCGAGAGATGCAACCGGCAAGCAAGCTGCTGACCCTCTGCTTCCTCATCCTGATGGGCACAGAACTCACCCAAGTAGGTCCATCTCTTCCTTTTCCCCACACCCCCTCCTCCTCTCCCTTTCTCCCCAACGCCATTTTCTGCTAAACCTCGAGAGCAGCCGACCAACCTGCCGGGGGATGCTGCACCCCTTCCCCCGGGCATCACCTGTGCCCAGCCCGCCGCACCTGGGCACCGTCCGCGCTGGGTGCGGGGCACGGGGAGGGGGTTCTGGCTCTGGGACCCCCGTGCTGGGCACAGAAGGGGCAGCCCCATTCGGGGGGTGTTGGGGTCACCTCCCCCCGGCCGCACCTGGGGGGCTGCGGGACCCCCGGGAGGAGTTGGGAGCTGCTGTCCCGGGTGGCCACAGGGAGCAGGTGGGAGTGTCACCCTCCTTGTCACCCCCCAGCCCGCCCGCTCCTCGGGTGGGGGTTGCTGTGCTGGTTTTAGGTGACATTTAAATGTCCCTTGGTGTTTGTGTCTGTGACAGCCTTGGTGGGAGACACGGGTGGTTTATTTATCCCCCTCTCTCCACTCCACCTGCTTTTTTTTTTTCTTTTTCTTTTTTTTTTTTTTTTTTTTTTTTTTTTTTTTTTTTTTTTTTTTTTTCTTTTTTTTTTTTGCCTGGATTTTCGTGCTTTTCTTTCCTGTCCCAGCCCCTGGGCTGAGTGAGTGGTGGGGTTGTGGGGGGGAGGAAAGGAGGCACCCAAAATCCATCTCTTGTAAGAGGAATTAAAACTCCATTTGACTTCTTGAGGCTGACTGGGGAGAGGCAGGCAGGGCGATTGTCTTTTGGGGTTTTTTTCACCAGCTGCTGAGGAAAGGAAGAAAAAAAGTAATTGCAAGAGGATGCTCTAGATTGTGGGGTTAATTGTGGTGCTGCCTGGAAGCACAAGAAGAAAAAAAAAAAAAAAAAAAAAAAAAAAAAAACAAAAAAGGAAAGAAAAAGCAGCTATAAATAGGAGGGGAATGGAGGCTTCTTAGTGTAGGAGCAATTAGCAGCTGGGCTCTCATCCTGCATGCTTTATGGAGATGATTTTTCCCTTTCTCCCAGTGACAAAGCTCTCCCTGTCACTGCCCTACTGCTGAAGTTTGAGCTGCTGAAGCCTTTTGGCTTTGCACCCTGCCAGGATTTCTGCTGCCCCCAGCAAGGCGAGCCCAGAGCTGCACGGAGAAAGGCAGAGCAGCCCGAAATGCGAGCAGGGAAAGGGGGGGAAGCTGAGAAAGCCAGGGGCTGTGTGGATGAGGAGGGTGGGGAGGAAGCAGAGCTGCGAGCAGAGCCCATTGTGTGCGAGGATGCTGAGGCCGTGCGCATGCGCCGCGCTGGACAAAGAGCCAGGACCACCAGCACGGCGGCTCCTGGCCACCAGGGCATGGCTAGTGGTGGCCACAGTGCCAGGGGGGTGGCAGGGATGTCGCCTGCCTCGGTGCCACCCAGGGGTCACAGCCACAGCATGGGCACCCCGGTGCTGTCACCCCCTGCTCGGCCTTGTCAGCATCGTGCTGCTCTGGGGGTTTTTCCAAGGAAAAACCAAGGAAAAAGCACAGAAAAGCAGGGGAAAACCAAGGGAAAACCAAGGGTTTTGCCATTCCTTGCTGCTTTCTCCTCTCCTTGCTCCCTCTGTGACTGCAGCACCTCAACTTTGGCACCAACTTTAAATCGGGGTGGGCACGGGGAACCCAACCCGCCCCAGGCTGGGGCTGAGCGCTGCCAGTCCTGGGCACAGTGCCCTGCCCTGATGGTGGCAGGAGGTTTGAGCCCCTGCTAAAGCCTGGCTTAGCTGAGCCGCCCTGCTGGGGCTGGTTTCAGCTCTGCAGTGCCCACCTGGGCAGGTGGCCGTGTCCTGGCAGGCCCTGCTGGCCGGCCTGGCACTGCAGAGCCCTCACGGAGTTCCAGCGCCTCACGGCCGTGGCACAGCTGCCAGATGCAATCCCCAAATCCTCCTTCCAGCCCAGGCACCGCCCAGATCCGTGTGCTCCGTGCTTCATTCCGTGCCAGGCTGGCATCTCCGTGGCCTGGGGGGCCTCGCCCGTGCCCCACAGCGAGCCCACCCCGCCGGCTGTGGGCAGCAGGGGGGGAGGCTCGGCCCACGGGGGTTGCTGATTTCAGCAGCTCTCCCTGCGGATGCAGAAGGTGCTGCTGTCCCCTCCTGTCCCTCCCTGCAGTGACAGACAGGCCAGCTCACACAGGAGGGAGGGCTGGGGACAGAGCTGGCTCTCGGGCAGGGCTGGAGGGGTGAGCCTGAGCTGGCTCTGGGAGCCCTGCTGGAGGGAAGGGGGTGCTCTGCAAGCTGTGGGTGCTGCAGCACCCTCGGGTGTGCCCCAGCTGGGGAACAGGGGTGATGCACAGGCTGGGGGCTCACAGCCCTGGCTAAGGTGGGCTGGTTTTACCTGCCCCCAAACCCCCCCAGTTCTTTGTCCCTGGATCCCCCCATGGCAGGGCTGAGCCCACAGCGAGACCTGCACCAGGCTCTGCTCTGGCATTTCTTCTCTCTGAGTTGCTTTGTGCCTTGCCTGACCTCTCCACGGGTCAGTCCAACCCTGAAATGCCCCATTTTGGCGGGGTGCAGGATTTGGGGGGTAGAGGTGCTCTGGGCACCCTGGGGTGCAGCCCCTGGCTCTGGCTGGGCACTCAGCCCCGGGCAGGGCATTCCTGGACAAAGTGTGGGACTCCCTGTCCTTGTCCTCTTCTTGGGGACACCCAGGGGACCTCTCCTGGTGTCCATGGAGGAGCAGAGCCAACTTCTGCTCTCGCAGGATCTGCCTGGCGTGTGCAGAGCTTGGGGCTGCTGTGGGACAGCCAGGGCTAGCAGCAGAGGGGGTTGGGATGCCAGCTGCTGCCTGGCTGTCTGTCTGACCTGTCCTTTTGTCCTTCTGCTGGGATATTGCAGTGAAAACCTCCTGGGACTCCTCAAAGTTTCCTCAGGAGCAGAGTGGTGCTCCCACATCCACCAGCCCAGTAATTATGGGAGCAACACCTTCCTGCAGCAGGCAGATATGGAACATTTAGGGCTTCTGCAAGAGGGAAAAAAAATCCCAAAAAATATGGATTATATTCATTTACTCATTGATTTTCCTAAAAGAACCTCAAGTCCTGTCAGGGCTGTTTGTAGGGGAAGGGAGAGCCCTGCCAGGGCTCAGCAATGCCCAGCCCCTTCTGCCCATGGAGAACTTCCCAGTGCCCACTTTGGTGCCCAGGCTCTCCCTCCCCCTGCCAGGGAGACACGTGGAAAGGGGTAGGAAGGATTAAGCTGCAAATCTGCAGCCTGGAACAGGAGGCAGCTGTCTCATAAACCAATTTGTGTCTCGTCTCGCTAACTTCAGCTCGAACCAATAAAAAAAGAGAGGTAATTTCCAACCCTGGGTTGTATTTATTGCTCCAGTTATCAGTCCTTGTAATCAGTATTAGCATCATACCTAATACAAAGCTAATTACTATCAGAGGGAATTAACCAGAGCAGTGGGGAAAGCTCCTTCTGGAGCTGGGAGGGGGAAGGGTCGAGTTTGCTGTGCTCTGGTGGAGCTCCCCACAAAAGGGAACAAAGCTGGGACACCCCAGGAGTGCCCAGCTGGGATTTGTGGCTTTTTGGGATACCTGAGAGGATGGTTCAGTCAGGCAGGGGAAGGTGGATTGGAGAAGCAGAGACACAGAGGTGTGCCCTGGCACCAGCAGATCCCAAATGTGGGGGGAGAGCAGCTGGAAATGCTGATTTTCCTGCTTTTGTGGACTCTGGCTGTTGGTTGTTACTGCTCTCCTGGAGCTGAGCCCTGCTCCCAGCCTCCAGATTGACTTCAGTTGGAGTCCTGACCCTTTTCCCTCCTCAAGGACCCTTTCACCCTGCTCGGGACCCTTTTTCCCTGCTCATGGACCCTTTTTCCCTGCTCAGGGACCCTTTTACCCTGCTCAGAACCCTTTTTTCCCCCCAAGTCCTGTTCCCAGCCCACGCTCCCCATGCTGGAAGGATGTCAGAGGGACAATATCAGGGTTCAGCCCTGGCCAGGAGCACAGCTGTGTTTGCTAGAAAGCAGCACAGGCAAAATTCTTCCCTGGGACCGGAGGTGTGTGCCTGACCCAGGGAAATGTGCCCAAAAATCCTCCTCCCCACCCACAGCATCCAAAACCAGGGACCTGGGGAACCTGGGCTGGTTTTAAGGGTTTAAACCTCTCTGCCCCAGAGGCTCTGACAGGTCTTGGCACCTGCTGGGAGATCCTGGGCTTCATGACAAGAGCAGCTTTAGCTAAACCCAGATTTAGACACGTGAAGCCTCGTGAAGGGGATGTTTCCTTCCAGAGTTCTTTCTCCCAAAGCAAGGAGAGGTTTCAGAGTGTTTCTCCTGCAGGAGCAGGGAGTGTCCAGAGCTGGGAGTTCATTTTCCAGAGCAGCTTGGGCTGCCTGATCCCAAAATCTGCCTGTCCCTGGAGTCAGCCACGATTTTCACACAGAGTTTTACCAGGAGCTGGCAGGGATTCCCTTCATCCTGGTCACTCTTTGAGGTCTTAAATTGCCACTTTCTTTCCTTCCTTCACTTTTATTTTCTGTCCATCCCTACCTTCCCATGATGAGGGGAAAACTTCCTCTGGGATCAGCGTCCATCTCCTGGAGTCAGGTTTGTGCAAACGGTGGCAGCAAAAAGGTGACAAAACCAGGCAAAAAAACCTCAGGATATTTGGAATTGTGACCCAAAACCGAGGGAAGCTCGGTGCCATTTCCTGAGACCTGCTGAGGTGCCCCGTGGCAAGGGCAGCAGAAGGTTGTGCTGTGCCCAGAGGGGATGGGCACCAAGGGTTTGTCCCTCGGGAGGGTGTGGCTGCCCAGCTGCCTCCCAGGAGAGGATTTTGGATACCTGGGAACAAGGAATGCAAGGGAAGGGGGGAAGTTTTATTGAGAGAGGGATGAGAAACCTCCTCCCTCTGCCCAGAGCAGAGTCCAGGCCTCTCCCTCTGTGGCTCTGAGGTGCTGGGCACAAAGCAGAGGGCACAGAGTGGGCTCAGAGCCTTGGGCTGGGCTGGCAGCTCTGTGCCCCCAGCATCACTCAGCAGCCACAGGAGCTGTGTGGTGCCAGGGGGCACAGCCCCTCAGGCTGCTTTTTAGGGGTTTTTTGGGGTTCTCTCCTCTCCACAGCTCTCTTGTCCCTGTGCAGGGGTGCGTCACAGGGGCAGCCTGGCATCAATCAGGGATCCAGGAGGGATGGAAGGGTCACTGGAGGCAGCAAAGCCTTCAATGGGATGGTTCAGAGCCCCTCCATCAGATACAGGAGGGAGGAAAATCTCACTCCAAGCTTTTCAGGAGGATCCCTGAAATCCCACAGCCAGCTCCTTCCAGAGGGGACAGACCCCAAAGTGTCCAGCCCATCCCACAGATTCCCAGGGCACAGAGGAGGAGCTGCAAAGAGCAGGATTTGGGCTGTCCCTCACCCCACAGAGCCACCCTGAGAGTCCTGCCAGCCCTGGGAAGGACACTGGGCTGGCATCATCCCCCTGGGGTGCCACCAAGGTGTCCCCAAGGCTCCCCCAGGCAGCTGCGAGCACCAGCGAGGTTTGGGGCTGTTAAAACCCAGGCGGGTGAGGTTTAGAGCAGCGAGCAGGAATTCTCTGCTCGGGGTCCCTGGACATCATCCCCAACAAAACTTGGGAGCAAGAGGAACTTGGGCACCTCTTCTCTGAACCAGCCAGGAGAGGGAGACAGTGACCGCCGTGTCCCCACGCTGCCACCCGGGAATTGTCGCCGCTCGCACACCTTGACCCTGGCAGGGCTCCTTTGGGCACAGAGTTGTGTGTTCTCCCTTCCCGGCTGTGGAATTTTCCAGCCAGCAGCTATTTTGGAAGACCCCGTTCTCTGCTTTTATCTCTGCTTTTATCCTGCTCTTTCTCTGCTCGGAATATATGAATGCGAAAAAAAAAAAAGGATCTTTTGTTCCTCCAGCAGTTCTGTGCCTGCTGCTGACAGCAGGGCAGGAATGGAGGGGGCAGCCCTGGAACCCCTCTTTTTTTGGGGTACCCCCTGCTCTCATGGGAGGGGACACAGAGCCAGTGCCTGGGGACAACAAAGACAGTGACAGCAGAAGGGTTTTCTTGTGCAGAAACCCCAAAGTGACCAGGAGAAAGCTGAAAGCTCCAGCAGTTCAGGGGTTCCTGCAGATGTGGTGGTGGAAAAGTTGCTTTTTCAGGAGCAGTGTCCAGCTGTGCTCTGGAAGGCTCCAGCAGGGAATGCCACCAGGTCACACAGGGCCACCTGAGGTTCCTCCTTCCTGGTTTCATGCTGGTTTCTGTGCTGTGCTCCCACATGAGGAAAGGCAGGTCTCCCACATGAAATTCATTGGATTTTTGGTCAGTTTATTCTCTTTTTTTTGCTTTTAAAACCAGGTAGATGATCAGGGCAAGGCAGAGTTTCTGTGCTTGCACGTCACCTGTGTCAAAAAGTGACAAAAGTCATTGTCCTGCTCGCTGCACCTCATCACACACAGCAACCAGCATTTCCTCCCTCTGCACAGCCCTGCATCCCTAAAAAGGGAAACAGCAGCTCCTGGGAGCCTCTTTTCCATCAGATCAGCTGGGGTGGGTTCAGCTGCCATGGTCATGCCTTGGGGAAGGGTTGTGCCCCTTCCCGCTCCTGGCAGGTTATTAATGCATTATGCATTTTCTAAGAAGGTCTGGAAGAACATTTTGATGTCCCTTTCTTAACTCTCTTAATCTTGGCAGCAACAAAAAAAAAAAAATCCCTCTAAAGTGCTGCTTTGGATTCTTTCATAAACACGGAAAAAAGGAAGGAAGGAAAGAAGGAAAGAAATTTTTTTCAGAATTTCTCTCCCTCCCCATTATTACAGGTACAGCTCCTCTTCCAACTGGCATGAAGGGATTTTCTGCAGGGAAACAGAGCAGTTCTGCCTCTCTCCCCCTGCACAAACCCTGGGAAAACATTCCCAGTAATGCCTCCCCCCCTTTTGGGGACCTGTGGCTGCTGCTCCTCTGTCTGTGCTTTGCTGGCCCCGTTTGGAGGAGCTTTAATCATGGCAAAGCTCTGTAAGGGAATGTGAATGAAATCACCTGGCAGCACTGCTGGGAAATGAGGTTTTAGCCCGGGTGGGATCCAGGGCAAGGCTCAGGAGTGATTTTTATCCCAGTGAATCCAGAATGAAGCACAGGAGAGATTCTCACCCCCATTTAAATACTGAAATATCCACAGGACTGATTCCCGTGGATGTGTCTGGAGCAGACAGACATGAGGGATAAACTCCACTGACAAACTCGGTTCCCAGATGAGCCTTGGGATGATTGAAGTGCAGCACTGGGTGTTTGATATGATGGGAAATCAGAGGAGCAATCAAGGCCTGGGCTGCCACAGTGCTGAGCACAGCAGAAGCACCTGGGAGAGCAGGGAGCTGGGATTCCTCCTCAAAGGTGGAAGCCATCCAAGGGTTGTTTTTTTGTTGCCTGAGGAAGCTGTTCCTGCCCCCCCAGCCTGAAGCAGCTGCTGGGTGCTGACCCCACAGGTACCACCCTGCACACCCAGAGCAGGGAGGGATGCAGATCCTGGGGGAGGAGCTGATTCCGTGAGGGGAGGCAGTTGGTGAATTCCCAGAGCAGGGCAGTGTGGGATTCAGGGGGCAGCAGGGTTTCCCCCCTGATTCCTGCAGCTGATTTGGAGCTGGGCAGGTGACAGGGATGGGAAGCAAGGGAAGGGTGGGATTTCAGCTGCTGCAGCCTGGCACAAAGCAGCTGCCAGTGCCCTGCTGTGCCACGGGGTTGTCCCAGGGACAGGATCCCACCTGGATCAGCGCTCCTGCTCAAACTTACCTCGATTTCTCCACCTGGTGGAAGTGCTAAATGTGCTTTATTTCGGAGAGCTCCCAGGTCTCCCTGCAGGAAGAGCTGCACTGGGCTGGCCTGCTCCTGCTCCTGCTCCCCCTGCCCAGCCTGGCTGTGATCCCACACCAAGGGCCACATCCCCAGCGAGGGACGAGGTCCTGGTGAGGTGGGACAGGCCAGCTCAGCAGGGATGGCATTTTAGGGCTTCCTGCTTCCCTGCTGGGATGTGCTCTGCACATCACCCGGGTGCTGGATGTGAGGAGGCACTGGTGGGTGAAGGTTTTGGGGCAACAAAACCCCCACCCCACGAATCTAAACCGTTGGAACAGCAGCTCTGGAGGGGTTGGGGGTGGGCTGATCTGACTCCAGTGGGAACGTGGTGGCTCCCAGGGCAGGTCATGGAACAGCTGAGGCTCCCCTGCAGCCATGTCAAGGCTGGGGCTGTGCCACCAGGCAGGGGATGTCACCTCTGTCCTCTGGACAGGGACAGGGGATTCATTTCTGTGTTGCTTTGCACAGGGAGTTCCAATGTTCTCTTAGGGAAGGATGTGCAGGATCTGTGGAGTTCTGCTGGTCGGAGATTTCGCTTCTGAAGTCACCAGGGCAGTTCTGCAAATGGCTCCAGGACACCTGAGTGGTGACCAAGGCCAGGTGACATTCCAGGCTGGCCAGCCAGGCTGTGCGCCCTTTGCCTCCCTCGGCAGGGAGTTCCTGTGCAGGCACGGGGCAGGCAGGGCTGGCAGTGAGCTTTGGTTTGTCCTTTGTGCTGTCGTGGCAGGACGTGGCGAGGTGACACTCGGGGGTGTGCGGGATGCCCTGACAGCCCGCTTGGACCTGGGGACCAGAGGGGACCCGCAGGGGAC
>WEZZ01018653.1:407453-420876 GCA_013400585.1 Chloropsis cyanopogon
CGGCTGGCGCAGCCCGAACCCAGCGGCATGGAGCCCGGCGCCGGTGCAGAATGAAGGGTGCCTGCCGCCCCTCCCCGCAGACATGTCTGTGCCTTTACTCAAGATTGGAGTCGTCCTCAGCACCATGGCCATGATCACCAACTGGATGTCGCAGACGCTGCCCTCCCTCGTGGGGCTCAACACCACCAAACTCACGGCGGCCACGGGCGGCACCTTGGACCGCAGCACGGGAGTAAGTGCGGGGGGCGGCGGGGCACGGGGAGGGCTGCCCGGAGCCTCCCGGAGCATCCCGGAGCATCCCCGCATCCCGGAGTATCTCAGCCCCTGGAGCATCCCTGCGGCTGCTCCCCGCCGCCGCCCAGTCCCTCCCCGCCCGGCTGTCCCCCGCGCTGTCACATCTCTCCTTGCCCCGGTGTCCCTGTGGCCGGCAGGGTCCCCCCTGCAGGAGCCGCAGCGCCCCGGGGAGAGGCAGGATCGCCATCGCGGCCAGGTGTCCCCGCGGTGCTGCAGGAGCGGGGATGGGGCGCTGAGGGGCCGGGGGGTGACGGTGCAGGGAGCGTCTGTGCCTCTGCCCTCCTCTCCTCTAGTTCAGCCGTCCCCCGTTCGTGCCTCGGCTGCCTCCCCGCATCGTCCCCGCAGCCACAGGGATGCAAAGTTTCCCTCGCCGCCGCTGCGAAAGCCGCCGGGAGAGCGGGTGCGAGTCCCGGGGGGCTCCTCCGCTGCCCCCGCTCCCTCCCTGCCCGTCCGTCCCCGCCGGGATGGAGATGCAGCCGGGAAATGTGCGGCTGGAACTGCCCTGTCCCTGCTCTGCTGGAGGGCTGGGGCTGTGCCTGAGCTTCCCACTTTGGGAACGGCTGGGAAAATCATTCCAGCCAGTCTGTCTGTCTGTCTGCCTTCCCTGAGCAGGGAAAATCGGGCACCTTTCTCCTGCGGGCTGCACGCTCGGGCTTTCTGACGGAGCCCCGCTGCTGCAGCTCTGCTCTTCCCGGAGTATTCCGTGTAGTGCTTGTGCTGCTCAGTGAATGAAGCTGCGATTTATTTTTTATTTTTTTTTCCACGTTGTCAGGGTTCATGAGATCCATTTATTATTATTTTTTTTCCTCTCGGTTGTTTTAGCCAGGGAATCCAATTGCGCGTCTGCCTGGGCATGTGTTCAGCGTGGGCATTTGCAAGGTGATTTATTCTGTAGGGAAGCGGTGCAAAGAACGTTTCCCCTCTGGCTGGGGACACGGTGGCACCTTCAAAGTGCTCCGAGGCTGGGTTGGGGTTAAATAACGGATTATGCCGTGAGATCAAAACGAAATTAAGACCAGCGGGGGGACTGCGCTGTCCCCGGCGTGTCCTGGAGGCTCCGGCACCGCTGGTGCCCTCGGGGCTGCATCCCATCCCTGCCGGGATCCCGCCCAGGGCTGGGCTCGGGCATTCCCTGCCTGGAACGGAGGGAATGGAAGTGCTTTATGTGGGGAAGCTCCTCATTCCTCATCCCCGGAGAACCTGGCAGAGAAAGGGGGACGGAGCCGGCGGTGTCCGAGCGCTCGGCAGGGCTCATCCCCGGCTGCCGGAGCCGGGAGGGCTCTGCTCAGCCCCCAGCAGCTCGCTGTGCCCTCCCTGGTGGCTCGGGCACGTCCCTGTCCCGGTGTTAAGGACAGGACACCTCCCTGTGCCGGTGTTAAGGACAGGACACCTCCCTGTGCCGGTGTTAAGGCTCTGTCACCGCAGCAGGGCAGGGGCTCCCCGTGCACAGGCAATTCTCACTGTCGGTGGTTTCCCTCTTTGCGTTGCCTTCGTGTTTTCAGCTCTTGCTCTCGTTTTCAGACCCTTCTCCCCTTCGTCCCCAATCCATATTTTTGCATTCCAAGTGAATTTTGCCGGCTGGGCCCTCGGAGGAGCCGCCAGCACAGCCCTGCCAGGTCCATCCTGCTTCCTGCACTCCTTCACCTCCCACAGCCCTGCCAGGCCTCCCCTGTTTAATTAACCCATCTCTCCCTGTGTTAATTAGGTGTTGCCTACCAACCCAGAGGAAAGCTGGCAGGTGTACAGCTCTGCCCAGGACAGCGAGGGACGTTGTATATGCACAGTGGTGGCACCTCAGCAGACGATGTGCTCGCGTGATGCCAGGACAAAGCAGCTGAGACAACTCCTAGAAAAGGTAATGCTTGGCCCCTGCTGGCAAAAGGGCTTTGGTTTGGTGGGGCACAAACCTGAGCTGAGCCTTGGTTTCCAGGGAAGACCCCTTGGCATGGCTTTTCCATGTCTAGTTGTCCCTGTGTGTGTAGTGGGGAATAATCAGCTGCAGGCAGGAGGAGAAATCTCTTCAGTGTTTTCTGAGAGGAAAGCCTGGCCTAAGGTCAAGGGAAAACTGCTGAGATCAAAGCACCAATATTGAGCCGTATCTCTGAAAAAAAAAACTTAAAAAAATTTTTTAATTCCCCTATTTTCATTCTGTTGGCACACACAGTTTCAAAGCAGACTCAGCAACAGGAGAGGAGAGAGAATTAAAAGCCCAAAGCCAAGCTTTCCTAGGCAAGGTGGTATTAAAAAGGTCGAGTAAAACCCTGCAAGCTGTCGCCAGCAGGTAGCACAGGGATGGCACTCAGTGGTTTTCTTCCTGACGTTGACATCCTCTTGATTAGTTTTTAATAGTCTGCTGTCCAAAAAGATCAAAGAATCTCATTAGGGAAACATCCCCAATAACAAGGAATTTTCCAGATACGAGATTTCAGCGAAGAAATGCTGTTTCATGTGAAATTGTGCTCTTCTCTTGCAAATATGAGCTGGCTCCTGTGCTGGATATATAATTAAACCCCATCCCCTAATGCTATATTGGCCTGTGCCGTGCATGACAAAAGAATTCTCATCCTGCTGCTTTGGGGGAAGCTGCTGTATTAATTCCCTCTAACAATATTAAACCTCCACTTAACTGATTTCCCCATGTGCTGAGGACAATAAAGCCAGCCAGGAAAGATTCAGCCCTAAAACAATTCTTTGGGTTGTCAGAGGCTGCTAAAAATAATCCCAACTCAAGCTTTTCTTTCTCACAGCAATAACACCCTGGGTGCTTTTGCTCCTGAGAGGCAGCAGGATTTATGAACAGCTCAGAGGTGCTCCCAGAGCTCTTCATCCACTCTGAACAATCAGGATTTGACCCAATGCCCTCTTGCTGATGGGCAGGAGTTGGGAATGGGAGACCTGGGATAACACCAGGAGGCTGGAAGTGCTCAGTGGGGTTTTTTTTAATGCAGCTCTCTGGCTGCCAATGGATATGAAGTGAGGGAGGAGCAGGATTTCTGGGCATGTGTTGTGGGAAATGTTACCTGCCTGCTAATCTGGCTGCATCTCACTCCCACACTAACCTATATGAAAAACCCCAAAATAAGGAATAGGCTCTTAGTGCCAGACATCTGATCTTAATGGAGGCTGAACTGATAATCCCTGGAGGTGAAAACAACTGCAGAGCAGTGCTTCCAGCTTCCCAGGAAGGATTTCAATCCTGAAAACTCCTTCCCTCAGCTGGCATTCTAACCCTGGCTTTGTGATGGGGGGAAAATTGCAGCTCCTGGTTTCTGCCTGGCAGCAGAGGAAGCAGCACAATGTGTCCAGGAGGTAATTGTGTTTGGGTTTTCCAAGGAGCAGACCTGGAATTCACCTTTGGAAATGATGTTGCAAGGTATCAGCTGCATTTGTGTGTACTCAAAGCAATTACAGCGTTTCAGGGCAAATCTCCATGCAGAATCTTTTTTTGAGGAATTTTGAGGTTCAGAGCTGCCATCCATCCATGCTCAGTTCATGGGGATGAGGATCTGTGTGGGAACTGCAGTTCTGTACCTGGGAATGAGTGCTGGGCATGCTGACAGGTTAAAGAGGGGAGGGGAGGGCAGCCAGGGCTGCTCAGGCTGCACAGAGTGTTCAGCCCGTGCTTTGACACTCGAGGTGTCTGAGCTCATCCTTGGCTGGGCTACACCGACTCCTTCCAGCCTTACATGTGGCAGGTGCTGAGTCCAGACCTTGGACTGCACCCAAGCCAAGACATCACCTCAATCCTGCTCATCATCAGATTGTGTTTGATCTCCAAACACAATTTGATTTATTTATTTATTTGTTTGTTTATTTGTTCTGGCCCTGTTATCAGGGACAGCTTCCTCCTCTGATGGTGAAACCATTTCTGGTTTCCTGCCAATCCTCCCTCTCAGCCAGTGCTGATTTCCAGATTTAACAGATTTCCAGATTTAACAATCTGATGGTCACTCCCAGGTGTGTATAGGGGCACAGTGACATCTCAGCCATCACTGCCTCCTGCAAACCTGATCAGATGAACTTTTCCTCTCCTGAGCCATCAGCTGAGTCCGTTTCTCTGCTGATTTTCCCCCTAGACCTTGAACATCTCCCTCAAGATTCCTCTTGCTGTTGCTCCATCCGTTTGTGCAGCTCCCCAAGGCTAAAGGTTCATCCCAGCTGAAACCCCAAAGCTGGGCTCAGAACGGCCCTTTTGGAGCTGGCAGGAAAGGCTGATCCACAGGGAAGCTTGAGCAGGGCTTAAACCATGGATTTGACCTTACAAACCCCACTGAGGTCATCAGGCCAGTACTGACTCCCTGCTACTCTGGTTCAATTTTGAATCAACTCGTCAAACAGGATGACAAGAGCAGCACTGGAAGCTTCATTTGTATTAATTTCCTATTTCAACTGCTAAAAATAACTCTTTTCCCCCAGACAGCCACAGGTATCTGTCTCACATTATCTTGGTGAAAATGAGGTTTCAGGCTGAGAGAGGAGGCAAAAAGCATTTCCAGGCGATGTTTGAGGACTGCAGCTGATGGATGGAGCTGAGGGAATTTAAGAGGCACAATCCTTGGGCCCGAGTTCATTAGAGCACTTCTGTACATGCTTCAGCCTGAGCTCCAACAGGCTCATTGAAACCTAATCATGTGCCAAAGTACTTTGCTGGATCAAGGGCATAATATGCTAATGAGGGAAAACAGGCAGATCCTCAGCTGCTGGAGCACCGGGGCTGTCAGGGATCTCAGGCTCATTCCCTACAAATCTGGCCTGGATCTTGCCTGATGGAAAACAACACAGGCAACAAATACCCACTCTGGGCTTGTAAAATCCACCCCAGAATGGCACAGCAGATAATTTTAGGCATCTCTGCGCAGAGGCACGTGAGGAGGTTATTTTCCTCTGCTTCAGGGAGGAGCAGGAACATTCCAGAGGTGTTTGGGGGCAGCAGCGTGAGCGAGGTGCTCTGAGAGCAGAGCGTGTCTCTCCCCTCCCACCCCTGGGAAAGAGCCTAAGGAGCCCCCCAAAAATTTACTCAGATATTTGTTTGTCATTACAGAAATGCTCTTTTCTGATTATTTGCAGCTGGGGTTAGGCACTAGCAGAATAAATGGGATTAATTTTGCATGAGCCCTACAAGTCATCCCTCTCTCTGCTCCTTGGAACAATTCTGCTGCTTGACTCAAAGGATAGGCTGGATAACTGGAATAAAAGAAGCTTGGCAGCCCAACCATGCTTGTCTAAGGCTTCTCTTCTGCTGCCTCAGGGCACAGAGAGGTCTTCAAACTCCTCCACACCCCGCCCAGGTGAATTAACACCCACTGAGAGCTCACATTCCCTGCGGGAAGCACAGCTTAAAAAAAATGGCAGCTGACCAGGCTTGGGCTGACCTCAGGTTTGCTCTTTTCTCCTCCAAACCTTGTTCTGCACTTCCCTGCTCCTCACAGCTCCCTGAGCAGGTCCTGGGGGGTGTTCAGGGTGCTGCTGGTTCATCTCTGAGACCCAGAGGCCACAAATAGCTTCACCTTTGCTGAGGAACACTCTGGCCCCCGGAGCACTTGTACAGAACACTCCAAAGCCTGTTGGCCTTTGCCATACAGGTCATCCATACATTTTTAATAGATCCCTGCAATAGTTTTGGTGTCATCCTGCATGAGCAAGAGGCACCGTGATGCTTTTTCCAAGCTGGAGCTCCCGCAGTTGGCGTTCGCCCCGCGCGCGCGTTGTTGCCGCGAGCCCCGGCTGTCGCGGGCGTCCTGCCGTGCCCTCGCTCTGCCACTCCAGGTAAGTCCCAGCCCACCTCAGTGGGATTTGCCAGAGGAAATGTGGGATTTGCACCTCTCCCTGCTTCCCCACGCCAGCTTGGCAGCGGCGAGGACGCAGAGGGGAGCGGATGTGGCACCGGGGGAGCGGATCTGCGGGGACGGGGCTGGCTCCCGCTCGGGTTTGGCTCGGCCACCCACAGCTGAGCAGGCTGGAAGGAGGTTGGGAGCAGGCTGGGAGCAGGCTGGCTCTGGAGCGAGGCCCTGACGCAGCAGCAGCAGGCTGGGTGCCTGATTCACTTTCCCCACGGACGTCACCGCGGTGCTGGCACTGCTGGGGGTGACGTGGCGGTGGCAGGAGCAGCACCCGTGGGCTGAGCCCTGCCACGTCCCCACCGTGGGACAGACACGTCCGGCCCCGCTGCAGAGCCCTTAAATATGGCTCAGTGCTAAATAGGAGCTGACGTCAGAGCTCCGATCCACCTCTCCAGCCCGGAAAACAGGAGGGAATATCTTAATAAATCAGATGGCAGCCAACCTTCAAAATCAGGTCAGCCTCGCTGGCATTCCCCTCCCCTCCTCACACCTCCAGCTCGTTTTCTCACTGTGAGCCCAGCCAAGCTCCTTGCATCACTCCCCTGGCGAGGCCAGATGGGCTCGGAGCGGGACCGCGGGAATGCGGCACCGTTCGGCTCCGGAGCCGAACCTCCCAAGCAGGAGGGCACCAGTGGGGTACCAGCCATGCCCCGGTGCTCCCTGGCTTCAGGATGCCCTCCCTGCTGCTGGATTTGTTGCTGGCTGGGCAGGCTGGGTGGATAATGAAGTTCTGCTGGCAGGGACCGAGGTTTGAGCTCACGAGGAGATGGAAATGCGACCTGGGCAGAAGCTTTTCCTCCAGCCAGGTGTGCTGCTGTCACCCCTGTGCTCTCCTCGTGCCACAGCAGGTGCCTGTCAGAGAGGCCAGCCTGAGTAACACATTTTAACCTCGACTACACCCCTCATTTCCATGTTGGACTGCTGAATTCTTCTCTGCAGCGCAGCAGCAGCAAAAAAAATTCGTTTATGAAACCAGTTTTGCTGTGTTTTAGAGCAGAGGGTCATAATCTGGGAGCTGCTGTTGATGAGGCAGTAAATAATGCATGGGCTGATTGCCCTTAACTGTGCTGAGTGTGTGGGAAAGGTCGGCCTTGGGGTGCAAGGGGGGCTGCTGGCAGCACCTTCTTAATGAGTCCCTTCTCGTTTGGCAGGTGCAAAACATGTCCCAGTCTATAGAGGTGTTGGACAGGAGGACTCAGAGAGACCTACAGTACGTGGAGAAGATGGAAAACCAGATGAGGGGACTGGAATCCAAATTTAAGCAAGTGGAAGAAAGCCACAAGCAGCACCTGGCAAGGCAGTTTAAGGTAGGTCTGATTTCCAAAGTGCTACAGGAGCTGTGGCCAGGGAATTGTCAGGGAATTGTCGGGATGGGCACGGCACTGTGCCAGCTGTGGGGTCCTTCCTGTCCAAAGCACAGCCAGATCCAGGTGGTGGCCTCACATCCTCAGCCCTGCCTCTTGTTACAGGGTAAAAGCACAAATCCCTGTGCTCCCACACCCAGCTGGGTGCCCTCAGTAGGGCGGTGCAGGGTGATTCCATCAGGGGGGTCTGCAGGGAGACACCCGAGCTCTGGCTGAGCTCAGGCTGGGGTGGGTTCCCCTCTGTGGCCAGGCATGCCCAGCACCCATTTCTTGGGAAAAAACCCAGGAACTGGGGCTCCCTTTGCATTCCTGCAGCACCTGGCAAACCACAGCGGGCAGTCACCCAACCCCATCTCCCCTGGGGGTGGCTGGAGAAAGGAGTTCATCAATCAAACATCACCCCCACCAAAAAAAATACCCTAAAAATACAATTATTGCAGCTGTCCTCAGGCTACCAAACTGCACAACTCCAGGATTTTGTCCAGTTTTGGGTTTTGGCAGCAGAGGCAGCACTTTCTGATGGGTTTTGTGTGGTGTCCTGGTGCTGGGCAGAGGGGGAGTGGAGCTGCAGCCTCTGGAATGCAGCTGGCACTGGGAGCAGTGGCCAAACCCTCAGGAAGTTGCTTGAGGATGAATGAAATTTCCAAAAAGATGTTCTGAACAATTCTGGAATCTTAAATTTCAGCAGTGCTGTGGGTTAATAGAGATAAAAAAATGAAATGGAAAAGATTTCTGGTGGAATTTGGGGACTTTTCTGATCAGCCACCCAGCTGATTCCCACCCTCGTTTGCAGGCAGCTGGCTGGTATTTTAAAGCAGATTTTTTTAAATGCTAAATACTGAAATACCACGATTATCTCATAAAAAAGATGGGAAGATGGTTCTTAAAACTTTTCACCAACTCCACCTCCTCCGCTCCCCATCTCCAGTTACTGCAGGACCCTAAATTTAGCTCTGCAGTCTGGATGGAAACACTTGAGCATGAGTTTCTTTTACTTAATTATTTCTTTATTTCAGTTATTATTGTTCCCCACACCATTCTGCTGAGTTCAACGCTCCCCATTGCCTGCTAGGGAACTTTAAATGAAATAAAATTAAAATTAAAGCATTCTCCATGTGCAAAGCACAGGAGGGAAAAAAACCTCGTGGCTTAAATAGGAGGGGATGGATGGGAAGGAAGGGAAGGAGGCTGAGGAGGAATTCCTGATCCTGTTCAGCCCCAAAAAGCTTCAGGCCACAGGCAGATGTCACAGCCCTGGGTGCTGGGAGCTTGGCCACTGTAATTTGAGCAGCACCAGGGATTTTGGGTGTTCTAACACGCTTCATTAACGGGTAGGTGCATGCATATTAATGTCTACTCATTAGCTGCTGGAGCAAAGCATCTGCAACAAAATGCTGCATCCTGAGCCTTTAAATGAGAAAAAAAAAAACAAAAACAAACAAACCAAAAAAAACCCAAAAACATTTTAAAAAAAGAAAAAAAAATTCATTTCTGCAAAATCCGTCTGATAATGAATTTTATTTTTCTGTTCTGCGCTTGAAACCAGTGAGGAATTTTTGTCTAATTTGCTGCCAAAGCAGCATTTGAAAGAACAGGCACAGCATTTTGTTCCTGCTAATGCCAGCATTAAACTGTGAGTGCTTTGGAGCTCTTGTGTTGGTTTTTTTTCTCTTTAGTGCCGTAAGAGTATTTGTCTATGAATGGCTATCTATATAAGGCAGGTTAGTGAGCTAGATCCTCAACAGTATTTCATTTTCTTGCTTACAGGGCTAACTAAAAAGCAAGTTTTTTCAATGCTGCAGTGACTGAAGAAGCAGTTCACTCCCATGTAACCATGAAAAGAGGGCCACAGAGCATTTTGCACCATGCATTGATTTTTTTGATTATTTTCCAAATTAGCACCATATCTCACTAAGGAACCTTGAACCACACAACCGAGATCTTCCTTTGCATGCAATTGTAGATGCATTTCATGAATAGTTTGAAACCCTTGTCAATGCATATATATCTTATTTTCTTTTATTTTTTGGAAAGAAAAAAAGAAAAAAAAAAAACAACAACTCTTTGTGTATGTGATCTGAAGCATGTAACCCTAAGATGTTGCATTCTAAAAATGACAAATAAAGGCCTTTCCCAAATATTTTGGTGTTCTGCAGCCTGTTTAATATGTTCTTGCCAAGACATCATTCGCACCAAAAATAATAATTGAGCTAATTTTAATGCTAATAATTGTGGGATATGTGAACATTTCGCTCCCATAGGAAGCACCCAGGTCAAGGCAGAGTGTTGCAGATTTTTGCACGCATAGCACTGAACCGAGCTTATTTTAACCTTGCAGGCAATAAAAGCGAAAATGGAGGAACTTAGGCCTTTGATACCAGTGT
This sequence comes from Chloropsis cyanopogon, assembly GCA_013400585.1. Classification (NCBI taxonomy): domain Eukaryota; kingdom Metazoa; phylum Chordata; class Aves; order Passeriformes; family Irenidae; genus Chloropsis; species Chloropsis cyanopogon. Next base: position 417,336 of record WEZZ01018653.1, read on the forward strand.
TGGAAGAGTACAAAGCCGATGCCAAATTGGTATTGCAGTTTAAAGAGGAGGTCCAGAATCTGACGTCAGTTCTAAACGAACTCCAGGAGGAGATTGGCGCCTATGACTACGAAGAGCTTCAGAACAGAGTGTCAAATCTTGAAGAAAGGCTTCGTGCATGCATGCAAAAATTAGGTAGGCTCAGAACCACCATGGTGGCTCCGACGCCACCGGCGCCAACGCACGCATCCCGGCCGGAGGCAGAGATGCCCCGCTGGACATCTGGTGCCGTGCCCGGCCGCGAGGGATGAGCTCCACACAGCCAGGGGCGATCCTGCCAAGAGTTATGCCACCAGGAACATTCCTCCTGGGAGTAGTCCTGCCCAGGATTACTGGCAGGAGCAATGCTGCTCGTGGTGTGAGCGCTTCAGGATCCTCCTCCTCCTCCTCCCCCCTCCCCGGAGCGGGCGTGTGGGCGGTTTGCATAAGTGGCAGCTCACGCTTATGCAAAGCCAACACTTGCACCCCTTTTGCTTCTGCATCCCTGGACCTGGCCCGTCAGCAAAGGGCTCTGCTCGTGGTGGGGGGTGTGGGGCTGTGCAGGCTGTGCCTCGGTTTCCCTCGGTTTCCTTTCATTTTTTTTTTTGCATCTTGCCAATCCCCCCGGAGCAGAGCATGCCGGAGCTGGTGCGCGGCGTGGTCCTGCCCCTGCGCGGGATGTGAATCCTCCCTCTCCCGTTCCCCGAGGGAGCAGGGAGCCATTTCCATCAGGCTGCTGCTAAACCACCAGGGATCCATCTCTGACCTCATCCACAGGGTTTGAATTGACTGAAACTCCTGGGGCTGTTGTGGGGAGGCTCAGCTGTCGCCAAACCCAACGCGCGACCCCAGACACGAGGGGAAGGAGCAGGGCGCTGCCTTCCACAGCTCGAGGACTCTCTGCACCATTTGTTGGGCCAGCTCTGGCTTGATTTAATTTCTCCTTCCATTATTGACTTTCTTGCCACGCCATTTAGATAATCCAAACACATTAACTGCTCTGCAGTCTATTTTGGTAGCACATACGAAATTACACTCTCAGGTAACTTCATGGAAGATCAGATCTCTTCTGAGCACTTTATATCCTTGGCAAGGTAACGCTTTGTTTCTCTCTTGGCTCCACTGCTGGAGTTAATTTTGGTTGTTTCTAGATGCCTCCACACTGTGAGCAGCCACCTCCCCTCCATTCCCTCTGCATTTCCATTCTCTGGTTCCTTGGACATCCCTTGTAGGCTCCATCTCACTCAGAGAGTAAAATTCCCATTTAAATGTGGATGCTCAGAGCATTTGAACAAGTCAGGCACTGAGGTGCCCTTGGGACAGGTAAAACCCCCCTGGCCAAGAGAGATCAGAGTTTGATTTCTCATTAATTAATGAGCGCTGGTGCCCCAGGTTTGGTTTGAGAGCAGAACAGGCTGGGGCTTTCTGCTCCTTTCTGTTGTCCCTCCCCTGACCCCATGATGGTCACAGGGAGGGCAGCAGGGTTGGGCATGGAGGGAAATTCTCACCTTGCCCTCACCCTCTTGAATTCCCCCGAAATCCTAGTGGGACAGGAATGAGCAGGGCTGGAGTGACTTGGTCCCGAATTCCTGGAGCTTTATCAGGGAAGATGAGGAAGGATGAACAGATAAGAAGGGAAGATAAGAAAGGAGAACAGGCCCAGGAGGGTGGGGTAGACCAAGGGCACACAGAGACCCCCTGGCAGCCCCACATCCCCAGCTCTGCCCTGCAAACAGATCCTCTCATCCCTCCCCTGCTGAAGGCAGAGGAGAAGGTGCCCAAGGAGGGATCCCCTTGCTGCACCCCGAGCCTTCAGCCCATCAGTGAAGATGAGGAGGAGCTGTGGGTCACAGGGAGAGGAGGGAGCAGCAGCAGGAGCAGGGATTTGGGACTTTAAACCTGGGGACAGTTCTTTAAACAAAGCCATCCTGGCCCCCACAGCCCCTCTCCAACCAGGGGAGCTGGGACAATCCTCCCACTGACCCTGGGCAGGCTTTAAGGAGTAGCTCCCAAACCATACAGGGCCCCAAAAAAATAGATTTTGCTCTTGGACCATTAACCCTTTCTGCTCATCCAATCCCCTCACACTCAGGTCCAGTTGGGACCAGTAGCCCAGGTAAGAATGAGGCAGGTAGGGATGCTGAGCTCTTGCAGGTAACCTTGTCTAGAAACTTTTGGGTGGTTTTTTAAATCTTTTTGAGTCTTTAGCTGGGCTTTTTGGCTTCTTCCTGCCCTTTCTCTCTCTGGGTTCAGGGCAGATCTTTTGCAGCAGCCCTGGGTGCTCAGAGATGGATTCTGTGCCTCCCAAAGGCTCAGGAAGGTGATTTATTTGGTCACTTAAAAGAAACAGCACGGATTGAATTTCCAGTGCTGTTTATCTCTCTGGCATGTAAACCACTGGAAATGGTTGCTAATTGAGTTAAATTCAGATAACAGCCTTACAAATGCTTTGCTGCCACACAATGAGGCCCTGATTGCTGAGGATTTCACTTTGCTGCAGGTTTTCTGCTCAGTTGGGCTGGCTGATGTCTCAAGGAGAAGGTTTTAGCTGGGATTTGCAGCTGCCCTGGAGTGTGTGTACCCCAAACAGGCTCAGGGAGCTGCTGCAGCAAGCAGAGGCCGAGGGGAGGGGAGGGATGTGCCACATTCCCACCCAGTTCACCTCTCCCAGGAAGATCTGAGCCTTGACAGTGCAGCAGCCTTTTCCTTAGCCAAGGTCCTGCTTTGCATTTTGGGTTTCCTAAGCATTATTGATGGATCAGTAGTGAAAACACTTCCTGACCCTGGCATGTGTGTGGAGGGGAAAAAAAAAATCAATGATGGCAGGTTCAATCTGTGTTTCTGTTTACACTCCTAAAGATCCCTATTTATACAGGGAATTTAGGCTTTCCATTAATGGTCCTAAGAGGAAGTGCAGGGAGTGGCACTCCTTGGATCAAGGGGGAATTTAACTCAGGCAGGACAAGATTTCCTTGGGAAAAATCCTGGGGATGGAGCCTCATCCCTGATGGGTTTGGGATGGGGATGGAGCCTCATCCCTGATGGGTTTGGGATGGGGATGGAGCCTCATCCCTGATGGGTTTGGGATGGGGATGGAGCCTCATCCCTGATGGGTTTGGGATGGGGATGGAGCCTCATCCCTGATGGTTTGGGGATGGGGTGTTCCCAACCAGGCAACAGAGGCAAGATCCAGGCACAACCCAGCAGCCACAGCCCCATCCCTGCCCTGGGGGATGGGATTGGGATGAGGGATCAGTCCTTGGCTCCCTGGGACTGGGATGGGGGATCAATCCTTGGCTCCCTGGGATTGGGATGAGGGATCCGTCCTGGCTCCCTGGGATTGGGATGAGGAATCAATCCTTGGCTCCCTGAGATTGGGATGAGGGGTCAGTCCTTGGCTCCCTGGGATTGGGATGGGGGATCAATCCTGGCTCCCTGGGATTAGGATGAGGGATCAATCCTTGGCTCCCTAGGACTGGGATGAGGGATCAGTCCTGGCTCCCTGGGATTGGGATGAGGGATC
>WEZZ01018653.1:422263-475965 GCA_013400585.1 Chloropsis cyanopogon
AAAAAAAAATCAATGATGGCAGGTTCAATCTGTGTTTCTGTTTACACTCCTAAAGATCCCTATTTATACAGGGAATTTAGGCTTTCCATTAATGGTCCTAAGAGGAAGTGCAGGGGGTGGCACTCCTTGGATCAAGGGGGAATTTAACTCAGGCAGGACAAGATTTCCTTGGGAAAAATCCTGGGGATGGAGCCTCATCCCTGATGGGTTTGGGATGGGGATGGAGCCTCATCCCTGATGGTTTTGGGATGGGGTGTTCCCAACCAGGCAACAGAGGCAAGATCCAGGCACAACCCAGCTGCCACAGCCCCATCCCTGCCCTGGGGGATGGGATTGGGATGAGGGATCAGTCCTTGGCTCCCTGGGACTGGGATGGGGGATCAATCCTTGGCTCCCTGGGATTGGGATGAGGAATCAATCCTTGGCTCCCTGAGATTGGGATGAGGGGTCAGTCCTTGGCTCCCTGGGATTGGGATGGGGGATCAATCCTGGCTCCCTGGGATTAGGATGAGGGATCAATCCTTGGCTCCCTAGGACTGGGATGAGGGATCAGTCCTGGCTCCCTGGGATTGGGATGAGGGATCAGTCCTGGCTCCCTGGGGAGCTGGAGCAGGGAAGGATCCCGGCTGTGGCAGCAGCACCACGGAGCCCAGAAGGAGCTGGTGGCTGTGCGTTGGTGGAGGAACTGCTGGGAGCTGCCAAGCAGGACTTGTGGGCAGGATCCAGAGCTGGAGAGGAGGTGGTGGCATCCTGGGAGGAGGGGAGCTCCCATCCCACCTGCTCCTGCTGGAAAATTCCTGGTGCAGCTGAAGGAAGGGGCTGTGTGGGGATGCATGTCATGGCAGGGAGACACTTGGGAAAAGGGTGATTGGTGTCCAGGAGAAAGGATCTGAACAGTGCTGGGCAAAGAGGAGTGGAAGCAGCTCCTCTGGGAGCCCCTAAAGGCTGCTCCTCACAGGTTTCCCCTGCCCTGCACTCCTGGGTGAGCACCAGGATTTGCTTTTCTGTGGCACAGTTGTCCCTGAGTGACCTGGAATTCCCATAGAATGCTCCTGCCATCCCAACAGGATGGGGGAGGTGGTTTGCAAAAGGCTCAGCTGCTGATATTCCACGTGTGGTGAGGATCTCCTCAGGTGGGTGAGGATCTCAGGGGCTGGAGTTGTCCATGCCTGGGTGGCAAACCCAGCAAAACTAACTCGGGATCTTCAAAATCCGTGTTAAATCCCCCCCAGCAGCTGAGTGCCTGAATTTACACCAGGAGAGAGAAGAGCCCTCTTGCATTGCTGAGGAGCTGGGCTGTGTGTGCCTCTAGCTAAACGTGTAGGAGATGTTGCAAACAACACTGGTTTACCCTTATCAGCTGCTGCTGCTTTTTTTTTAACTGTTTTTTTTTTTTTTTTTAAATCAATGAGCTTTTATAGCACGCTCCTCTCCAGGGAAATGGGAGGAAGAGATAAAGTGACAGCAATGTAGAGCTGTGATAATGGAAGGCAGATCTGGGATTAGGGGAAAGCTGGACCCCTGCAAGACATTAAAATTTGTTATTTTAACCCGTTGCATCTCTTTTGCAGCACTTTGCTTTCCCTCTGAGCTGAGAGGTTTGGAGTGCAGCAGGCAGGAGGGCAAAGTCCTGTGCCTTGTGTCCCAGCAAAACTCTGCTTTTTGGTGGCATCTCTCTCTTTCTGGCTGGGTCTGGAGGCTGTGGGGGCACTGATGGTGCCCTCGGTCATGTCCTGCTGGTGCACATCAGGAATATCTTCCTCTATTCTCTGCCCTGGGCTGAGGGGATCCCTTTGGCCACAGCTCCGAGCTGAGGAAGGTGGCTGTGTCTGATCAGGAATTAAAATGCAGGTGAGAACAGGCCAAGGAGAGAGAGAGAGGCAGCTGAGAGGGATTGCAGAGCTCTGGAAGTGCTCAAGGTGTAAAATCTATGATTCTGTGAAGGTCAGGTTGGACAGCAACCTGATCTGGTTAAAGACATCCCTGCTCATTGCAGGGGGCTGGACTAACCGACCTTTAATGGTCCCTAATAACAAACCATCCTATGATTTTACTTGGTAATTTGGAGCAGGATGACCTTGTCCTGAGCTGGCAGAGCTCTCCCTGTGTGCCAGCAGCACCTGCAGGGGCTCCCACCTGCACCCAGCCCTGGGTTCTGCTGAGCAGGTACTGCAGTGCAGCTCCAGCACAGCACCCAGAGCAGCTCCTCCAGCCCTGCACTGCCACCTTCCCCTTCCCCAGCCTGCCAGAGGCTCCCACATCAAAAAGGAGCTCAGGAAACACCTCCTGAGCTTCAGCTGGTGGCTGTCCCCTGTTGCCTCTGCCCTGGATGTGGCTGGGTTTACAATGAGCTCTCCCTGCCCAACAGGACATCCCCCACCCCCATCCCCTGTCCCTCCCGAGGCATCTTCATCTCCTCACCTGTCACTGCTCACTGCACTCACGGTCAGATGTTGGTGAGGCAGGGAACCAGAGTGGCAGCTCTGCTGGAACCTGGGGACATGGCTGGGAAAAGGAACTCGGATGTGGCTGCAGCATTCCAAACCCATGGAGCCCCAGAGAGGGGCTGGGGACAGAGCCAGGGATGGGAAATGAGCTGGAGGAGAGCTGCTGCTGCTTCCCCTCGTATTTAGGGCTTGAAAACCCAGCAGGGCACTGAACTTCCTGGGTTCAGCAGATCTGGAGCAGCTGGGAGCTCACAGAGCCCTGCCCGTGCCCATCCCTGTGCTGGTGGGGTTAAGGAGTCTAGGATTCCCTGGACAGCTCCTGAGGGATCCTCAGGATGCTCCCACTTCACCCTGCTGCGTTTGGGTTCCTGTCCCAGAGCTGGATCCATCAGTGTCTCCTGAGTGTGCAGGGAAAGCGGCTGCTAAATTATCCTTGCAGGGAGGAGATTTACATTGTGTGCCATTTTCCACCTTCCTCTTTTTTCTCCTCTGCATAACCTGTAACAAACGCACATTTCCAGCAGGGCTGGAATAGCCACGGCTGCCTTTTTATCCTGGCTGGATCAGAGCAGCTCCTCAGCTCCTTCCTCCACCTGCCTGCTGCTCTCATCCTCAATTCTGGGCCAGTCGCAGCTCGGCTGCTCCAGCAGAGCTCCTTTTCTTGGGCACAGCGGTGAGGACAAGTGTCATTAAGAGGTGTGAACAAACAAAAGCATCCGACACTTGTTCCTGAGCTGATTGTCTGTAATTAAAGCAACCCTCCGCAGGGCAGAGCGGTGGGCAGGGAGGGGTGGGTGGGACTGGTGCCCCTCTCGGGGCTGTCCTGGCGCTCACAGCCTTCCCCTCTTTTCCAGCCTGTGGCAAGCTGACGGGAATAAGTGACCCGATCACAATTAAAACCTCGGGATCTCGCTTTGGATCGTGGATGACGGATCCTCTGGCTCCTGAGGGAGAAAACAAGGTAAGAGTGTGACAGCATCCTCCCTGTGTCACACCCGTGGGGCTGAGGACTGTGAATATTGATCACAGTCTGGGGAATGTCCTCATCCATCCCTGCTGGCAGCGGGAGGGGGCTGAGCATCCCCAGGGAGGGAGGATGAGGAGAAGCTGAGCAGCCCCTGCACTGGTCCCTGTCCTGGGCAGGTGAAACTCACTGCAGTGATGAGGGTCCATGGGCTCAGCATTGTCACCACGAGGTCTGTGTGTGGAAAAAAAAAACGCAAACCAACAAGTATTTGGTTTCTAATCTGTGTTTGCAGCCAGGAGGGAGCTGGGGCTGAGCAGAGGGACCTGTGGTCCCGGTCCCTGCTGCTCTTCTGCTGCCAGCACCTCTGATAATGTCATCTGCCTGCATTTGCCCTCCATCCTCCACCTTCATTGTTGTGAGGAATTAACTGACTGCAGCCAGAGAGAGAGATTTGTTTTGCTTTGTTTTGGTCTTTTATTTTTTTTCCATTCAGACCATTCAATTTTGATCCCAAGGAGGTAGGAGGCCAATAACTGGCTGAAAATCAATCCCAGCTCCCCATGACTGATGGAATGGAAAATATCTCGAGTGTTTGCCGAGGATTTGCAGGCAGCAAAACAAAACAAGAAGCACAAAGCTTGGCTGCCTGTAATTCCCTCCTGCATGCAGCATCCTTCAAAGGATAAAGGCACCAGCAAGGGCTGGATCAGGGCACCTATTTTGGGATCTGTGCCCTGGCATCAGCTCTGTAGCTAGGAGAGGACAGGGATGCTCTGGAGAAGTCACCCCTGGGTGGTTTCTTTGAAGGTGACTTGAGTTGTCAGGCTCTTTCCCTCCAGCAGCCAACTGGTTGGCACTGGTTCCTCAATTCAACACCTCCATATTTTACAGTTATTAAGCAAAATTTCACCTCCAGCCCAAATAAAACCCTGCTTAGAGGTGAGATGGGAAGGTTTTACCCACATCACGTCTCGTTTTGCTCAAGAGACTGGACAGAATTGTCCCCTTCAGGCTGTGTTTGCTGCTTCCCTTGGCACTAAAACAATTTTCAGCTGAAGCTGGTGGTTCAGATGCTGAAGATCCTCCTGTGTCTTCAGATAGTTTTCTCTCTAACCACTACTTTTTGGTATTTTTTTTTTTAGCCATGCCTTTATCTGCAGTGTATTTTTGTTGTACAAGTAGGCTGCAAACTGGAGCTGGAGCTTCCCAAGCCTCTCTGTGTATTTAATATATAAAACCTGCTGGGAATTTTATTAGGAACACACCATTAAGTGAACTTCACTGGCTGCTCAGCGGAGTGGGAGAGTGAGGATGGGCAGAGATGGGCAGTTTATCATCCCCAGCTCCTGTCCCCGAGCCCCAGGAGTGTTTGGTGTTCATGTGATCATTTGTTCCTGTCGTGAAACCACAGAACACATCTGGGGGAGATTTGTGAGTGCTGTGGGAGCAGCAGGTGGATGCTGAGAGCTGGGATTGCTGTGTGTGGACAGGAGGAGGTTGCTCAGAGCCAGCTGCTGTGATGGCACATGGTTCATCCGTCAATCTCTGCTTTTCCCAATGCTGTTGGGTCCTGCAGCCCCTGCATGGTGACACAAGGCTCTGCTGGGCTTTAAAAACTGAGCACAACACATTTGCATGTTGAATTTTTAATACCAGATAATGAAATGGGAGCAGCAAGGAGAGATTCATGTTTTGGATATTTTTTTCCCCTATAATTTCCCAAACTGGTTCAGCTGAAGCTGAAGTTTCATTTCCCAGCTCTGGGTGTTCTCTGGTGCTTTTGCAGCCACCCCCAAGCCCACCAAGATTTGGGGCTGAGGGTCAGAGCCATTTTCATTCTCCACCTCTCCAGGCTTTCCAGGGAGGTAACGCCAGAAGGCTGAAATTCCCTCCGAAGTTTTTGGGGACCCCAGTTGACTTCCCAAAGGCAGCAGCCAAATGTTGGGCTGCCCTTCTCAAAGACTGATGATCACACTCCAGACACAGAGCTGTCAGATTTTGCAAGGGGTTTGCAGAAGAAATCTGCACTACATCACCCAAATCTGCAGCCTTAAAGGCTTCCCTCTGCTAAATTTACCTTTTCTCCTTCCTAAATTTACTTTTTCTCCTTCCTAAATTTACCTTTTCTCCTTCCTAAATGGCTCTTACAGAAAGCAGCTCTCTCATTTTCAGGCAGCAACTGCATCCAGAATGTCAGTGGCTGGCTGGATATTTCTTGTGGATATTAACTGCACAGCTTGGTCATTTGCCTCAGAATTGGTTTCATATAACAAAAGCTTTTTTTTTTTTTTAAGGAGTCTAGACAGTGTCCCCAGTGAACTGGCACTTAAATGATGATCTAAAATCTCTCCCCAATCTACCCAGAGCAAGATTTAGATGTCTTTGTCTCTTATATTTCAGCAGCCTCGCTTTAAGCTTTTGATGCAGCAGTGTATGATTTTTAAACCAATATGGACTTTTTGCCTGAATTTGCCTGACAATGAGTGATTGCATCCCTGGCTCCCGCATTCCAAATTAATGGAGTTGTGCACAGCAGCTGCTGTAATTTACTGAGTGCTACCGCGGGAAGCAAAAGCAGCAGCAGCGACAGAAAATGCTGGGTTTAGCCAGGGAAAAGCTGCTAATTGCCCTCGGGAAGGGAAGGTGGTGCCAGCCACCGGGGAGCACTTAAGCCAAGGAGATATCAGGTTATCCCCGAGGGAAAGCTTTGCTGTTCGGTTGATTCCTTGGCTGATTTGGGGGTCCAGAAATTGGGGTTATTTCTGGATGTAGGTGACAGATGTTGGCTGGATTCGAGGCCAGATTGGACGGGATTCGGAGCAGCCTGCTCCGGTGGAAGGTATCCTTGGCAGGGATGAGTTTTAAGCTCCATTCCAAACCATTCTATGAGGATTCCAGCACTCCTGGCTGTGGATTTGTCTCCTGAGGTGATCCCTGACCTCTCCGTGTTTGTGTTGCGCAGGTCTGGTACATGGACAGCTACCACAACAACCGCTTCGTCCGCGAGTACAAATCCATGGCGGACTTCATGAACACCGACAACTTCACCTCCCACCGCCTGCCCCACCCGTGGTCGGGCACGGGGCAGGTGGTCTACAACGGCTCCATTTACTTCAACAAATACCAAAGCCACATCATCATCAGGTTCGACTTGAAAACCGAGACCATCCTCAAGACGCGCAGCCTGGACTACGCCGGCTACAACAACATGTACCACTACGCCTGGGGCGGCCACTCGGACATCGACCTGATGGTGGACGAGAACGGGCTCTGGGCCGTCTACGCCACCAACCAGAACGCCGGCAACATCGTCATCAGCAAGTTGGACCCCAACACCCTGCAGAGCCTGCAGACCTGGAACACCAGCTACCCGAAGCGCAGCGCCGGCGAGGCCTTCATCATCTGCGGCACGCTCTACGTCACCAACGGCTACTCGGGAGGCACCAAGGTGCACTACGCCTACCAGACCAACGCCTCCACCTACGAGTACATCGACATCCCCTTCCAGAACAAGTATTCCCACATCTCCATGTTGGACTACAACCCCAAGGATCGGGCTCTCTACGCCTGGAACAACGGGCACCAAATCCTCTACAACGTCACCCTCTTCCACGTCATCCGCTCCGATGAGTTGTAGCCCGGCCTTGGTTAGAAACTGGGTTTGGGGGGGGGGATAAATAAATAAATGAATGAATGAATAAAAGTGAAAATTTAAAAAATTAATAATAAAAAGGGGAAAAAAAGGGAGAAACTTAATTTTAAAAAAAATGTTAATAAGGAAACATACTTTAAATAAGTAAACATATAAACAGCTGCCAAAATTAAGACCAACATCATGGAGGATTATTCAGCATAAGCCTGACAGATCAGCATTACCTCTACATTTCTAGAAGTCTGGCCCTGTGTTATAGACTCACGAGTAACCATGTACTTGCAGCTGGAACTGCACTCAGAGAACCACTTCAGTTTGGGGTTTTGTTTTGTTTCTGTTCTGCTAGCAGACCTAGAGAACATCCTCAAGCAGTAAGGCAATGACTGTTGGAAGTTCACCCTCGGGAGCCTCGCTCTCCTCCGTGTGTGGGTTGCATGGACATTCCCCCGGCGTCACGGGCAGCTGTGATGGATGTGTGGAAAGGAAAAGCAGGAAAAGCTGACCCGTGAGGAGCTCTGGCTGTCTCAACAAGGCCTACCACAGGTTAGTTTTCTTTGCCTTCCATTGCAGCTACTGTCTCTCTCAACTGTGTTCTTGTCACTTAGATTAACTGTGCTGAGACCCGAAGTAGCTCATGGATCTGTGTCTTAGTAACTTATTAAACACGATGGTTTAAGTATGTATTATGAACAAGTTGTTGTACCCATATTGTTTGAACTTATGTATTCAGCAACTATATTGTATAATGTATGTCTGTTATTTACCAGAGGTGGCAAAACTTTGTATGTCCAGTTTATGCAATGAATGTTGTAAATGCAATGATGTAGTTTGGATTTAATAAATGATGGTTTTTTCGTTTCTAAAAAGGCAAAAAAAAAATAAAAGGTCAGTGTTCACCCTTATACACAGGTAACCAATTTCATGTTGATAATTACAGGAATATTCTCTTACTGTTATCTATCTACATAGCATTATGGTGGTTGGAAATTGCTTCTGTGGAGATTCTGTGGCAGCAGATTCCCATGGGAAGCTTTGTTTATGGAAGTGTGAAGGTAATTAATTTTTTTTAAGAGGAAAACTTTGTACTATCCACAGTTATCTAAGGAACAATAAAACTATTAGGAGACTTCCCTGCTTTGTTTGTTGTCTTCTCTGTGTGAGTGAGCCAGTGCAGGGGAGGGAGAACAGGAATTTTTTGGGATAAATGTTGAGCCATCCTGAGTTTCCTTCCAGGGAATATTTCCTGATGCATAGCTGGGGCTGGGAGGGTGGAGGGTTGGCTCTCTGCTCTGTAGGGATTCCCTTCCCATTCTCATCTGGAGCAGGCACTGCTTCAAGGAGAGAAAATCCTGTGGCTGCTCCTGCTGTGGGCAGGGTCCTGCCACCCCCTCAGGGACTGACAGTGTCTGGTGTTGGTGCCACAACAGGAGGAAATCTCGTCGTCTGCCACCTCTATTGGAGCTGCAGACACTGCTTTGGACCCCTGAGAGCAACTGGATCCCATTCCTTCTTGGATTCTTGGAGTGCTCCTCACCCTGAGTTTGCTACAGGCTTATGCAGGTAAAAATCTCCTTTATTTAACTTGTTCTAAAGAGTGACTGTCACTGTCACAATCAGCCCTCCTGGTTCTGCCAAAGCAGGGCCCTCACAGGGGTACAGGATGCTCATTTCCCTCTGGTGTGAGATTTGGGGTCCCATATCTCTCTGTATGAGGTTTGTGCTCCTCTCTCTCTGTGTGCTGTGAGATTTGGGGTCCCATCTATCTCTGAGGTGAGATTTGGGGTCTCATCTCTCTCTGTGTGAGATGTGAGATCCCATTTCCCTCAGGTGTGAGATTTGGGGTCTCATCTCTCTCTGTGTGAGATGTGAGATCCCATTTCCCTCAGGTGTGAGATCTGGGGTCTCATCTCTCTTTTCTGTGAGATGTGAAGTCCCATCTCTCTCTGTGTGAGATTTGAGGTCCCATCTCTCTCTGCTGTGAGATGTGGGGTCCCATCTCTTCCCTGCACCCCCAGAAGGACAATATTTAGCAATTCCCACTCCATCCAGCTCCAGGTGAAGGGACAGCACCTTTCCCAGCATGCAGGGAGCCCCTGAGCTGGATCTCGAGGGCAGCTGGGACATGGTTCCTGCGCAAGCTGCAAAGGCCTCGCTGGGCTGGCATCAGGTCCTTGTTGCCTCTTCCCCCACAGACTGGCCACGTTTAGCACCACCAGGAATGACAATTTTTCAGCCAGGTGGCCCAATGAGGCTCAGCCTTTGGGCTCAGCAGATGGATGGTTCTGGGCCCTGGGAAGGAGCAGGGATCACCCAGGTCAGGAAATGGAATAACAGCAATCGGTGTTTGCTGCAAGCTGCACATCCAGATTTCAACCCCTCAGCCTCTGCAGCAGTTCCCTGCTGGGCTCCTCAACAGGAGGAGGGAAAAGGAAAAAAAAAAAACAAAACAGTGTAAAGTGGTTTCTCAGAGCTGGATTAAACCACAAGCACCCAGCAATCCTCCCCGTGAAGATGTTCCAGGCCGCTCCACGGGGCTGAGGCTGCCCTGTGTCAGCTCTGCTGCTCTCACTGAAGCCTTGGCTGGATGCAGAATGGGGACAGCTCTCTGAGGACTCATTCCTCTGCTGCACTCTGTAATTCCAGCTCTCTGGACCGCCAGCTTTGTGGAGAACTTCGCTGTTTAGCAGTGATTTTCCCTCCAAGAAGCTCAAAAAGGGGGGCTGGAGATCCATCGTGTAATTGGCAGCAGTATTGATCCTTGAAGTGCAGGAGAAATCTGTTAAGCCAAAAAGCAGGAAGGCACCTGCAGTCATTTCTATTTAATTAATGTATTTCTTCAGAGCAAACTCACTGAAGGGCAGCACACTGGTATTGCAAGGGCTAGAGCTGGATCCAGGGATGCTGCAATCGATGGGACAGAGGCTGATGATGCCACCAGGGCTGGGCTTTGCACTGGAGCTGCTCCTGCCCAGCTCCCCGAGGGTTTTAGGGTGGAAAAGCGGGTGGGAATGCTGGCTGGATTGCTTTTTGGTGTGGCTTATTGTCCAAGCAGCCAGGCTTTGTGTCCTCCATCCTAGAAGATGTTCTAATGAGGGGGTGATTCCTCTCCAAGACTTCACATTTCACAGCACAGAGAGATGGGACCCCAAATCTCACAGCACACAGAGAGAGAGGAGCACAAACCTCATACAGAGAGATATGGGACCCCAAATCTCACACCAGAGGGAAATGGGACCTCACATCTTACAGCAAGACCTCTGCAGGTGTTTGCCAGTTTGTCCCAGCCAGTGTGTCCAGTTTTGGGGAGAGGTTTCAAGCAGAGCACAGCACACAGCAGGGCACCACTGAAACCTGCACAGCCCACCCTGGCACACCAACACCACCCTGTGCCAGGCTCCCTGCAGTCAGCGTGGTCTTTAGACAGGGGTTGAGGACAAAAGAACACGCCTGCTTCAAAACATCGATCTGCAAAAATAAATCCAATTACAGAAAGGCAAAATAATGCTGTTTGCTTTAGGACACGGCCACATTTAGATTCTAATTTTCCAAGTGCAATTCATTTAAGACAAAGGCTCCAGAGCACAAAATGTCCTTGAACACACCAGAGCTGGAGCAGCTCCTGTGTAGCATGTACCCAAAGTTAATGAGATGAGAGAAGTGCTTTGAGGGGTGTACCTTTGTCCTATTTGCCTGTAGTGCAATATTCTATAAATGGATGCCATATGGCCGTACACTTAATGGTATGGATTAGATTGGAAGTGGATGAGCCACTCAAAGACAAGAATGTCCCTGAGGATTGCTTTCTATAGCCTATGACTTAATTATTTGATGCACGAGGCTTGTTGGTCCAAATTTAGTCCTGGGAGTCAGTGAGCTGCTTCAGAGGAACATCTGACCATAGTTCTGTGTGTGTGTGTTTATGTGTTGTTAATATTTGCCAAGGTATTCCTTGGGAAGGTATTCCTTCCTGCTCCAGGGATTTGGGAGGGCTTGGTGCAGAACCCAAGCTGCTCCCAGCCCCACCAGCTGAGTCCAGACAGATTTGATGGAAAGAGAATTTTTATGAATGACAAAACAAGGGGGAATGGCTTACACTGAAATAAGGGAGATTTACATGAGATTTATGGGTGAAATTTTTCCTGTGAGGGTGGGCAGGCCTTGGCACAGGTACCCAGAGCAGCTGTGGCTGCCCCTGGATCCCTGGAAGTGCCCAAGGCCAGGCTGGACAGGGGTTGGAGCACCCTGGGACCCTGGTGGATGAGATGACCTCTAAGGTTCCTTCCAACCCAAACTTTCCATGATTTCATTTCACCTTCATCCTGAGCCAGAGGGACCAGTGCCCTCCAGCTGGGCCACACCTGCCTTGGGATGAGGGGGCACTTGATGGGATTTGCTCTCATTTCTGCACCTCACCAATCCATGACCCTGCCCTACCCTGGGCTCTGATCCATCCTCCTTCCCTGGAGCCCTCAGCCCATCCCAGGGGATCCTGCCCAGCTCAGGGCAGTGAAATGCAGCTCTGGGCCGTGAAATGCAGCTCTGGGCCTTGAAATGAGGCTCAGGGCCGTGAAATGCTCCCCAGTCTGTCCCAGGAATTAAATGAAGCTCACTCAGCACCTGGCCTAGAAGCCAGGCACAAACCCTGGCTGCTGTTTAGCACCATCACAACTCCAGGAGTTAAAAATTTCCCTTTCTTCCTTTGCTGTTACTTCCCTGACCTTCATTAGTGCTGCAAGCACCAAGTGCTGAGCCCAGATGGAGACAGTTATCATAAAAAACTGAATCCTGGCCCCTTAATTAGCTCCTCATTATCTGAGAGCACCATATTGAAGCATTAAGAACTCGCGAAGCAATTTGTTGAGTTTCCAATTAAAACTTTTTTAGAATTGTTGAGCCTTTTAATACTTTGTGTTTACAAATTGCCTTGGACCCACACCAACACACACATTTCCTTCACTGGGGAAATATAACTGAGGAGCTGCTCGTTATTTATATAAAACCCCAGGTTTTAATAAAGTCATAAACCATGTCAATGAGGCTGCTCTTTTCATACCTGATACAATAGAGATGACTCTGAATGACTGCTGAGGAGTTAGAATCATTAAGAGGGCAATTAGAGGCTGATTTCCTAATAACTCCACTTTTACAGCAATATAAAAACCAATGTACACATCCCTCTTTATATTAATTTACCTTGGATGTGCTCCTGCCTGTTGACAGGTCCTGAGACCCTCTGTTCCAGCACAGTGCAGCCTCAGGACCATCAGAAATAAATAAAAGCCAGCTGGGCATGGATTTTATTCAGTGGATCACACTGGGAGCTGGAGGAGTGCAGCTACAAACACAGGAGGAAAATTGAGTCTCCTATGAAGCACAGGTGGGTCCAAGGCCAGATTTACCACTGTGGCCAAAATTTGGGGAGGTGAGTGACCACTTGACAAGCCCAGGGATGAGCTGTTCCTAAAATCTGCAGAGAAGAGGAGCAGCAGTGGCTCTGCTGACCCAGAGAGGGATGAAGGGATGTGCTGAAAACCTCTCAAACGTGGTTCCCAAGCCTTTTGGAAAGGATGGCCACGTTCCCATCACATCCATGAGGATAAAGGAGGGATGAAGCAGAGCAGGCAGCAGTCCTCAGGGGTTTAACTCACCCCAAATTACTTCTTCCTCCTGAAAAACAGGCCCAGGAAGAAGAAATTCATGGCTGTCAGGAGTATGTTGTGTAACCACCACAGGAGGACACGGGAGAAGTGGTTTTGGGGTGTGGCAGAGCTGTGACAGCCTCAGGAGCCACAACCTGAGCCGGGCTTTTGTTCCCAGCACTTGTGATAAGACAGCACTTCTCTTCTCTGGGATGTTGTAAAGCCAGAGCTGATCTGGATTGAACATGTCATTTGTATTCCCACGCTGGTTTTGAAGCAAATCTGTCAAATCAACCCCAAAAAAGGAACGAAAAGAGGAGTGATTGCATAAGGAATAGTCTGGGCTGTGGTCACTGGTGGCTCTGTGGCTTTGGTGTCCTTGGAGAGGAGGCAGAAGTGACCCTCAGGGACAGGGAGCAGCACCCCAGACCAGCTGGAACCCCACAGGGGCTCAGGGCCCCCCCCACAGGTTTGTTCCCTGCTGGCCATCAGCATCCCCCCAGCTTTGGCAGTGAATCAGCTCAGACAAGGCTGAGCTTCTCCTCACCCTCCTCCTCCTGCCTTTTCGACCTGGCTTTTAGAGAACCTCCTGACCTCGAGGAGAATTTTCCCATTTATCACATTTTGGCACTTTCTGAGCTACCAGAAAAGGCAGAGCAGCACAGTGGGCTCTTCCTCAAACACTCCCAGCACCAGAGGCCTTGGGGAGAGGAAACACAAATCTGCCATCTGTGGCAATTTAGCATTTCCCAGCCATACTGCACCAGGGCCCTGTCACTCTGAATGAACATTAGAGCTCTTCCTCTCCGTGGCCTCCCTCTCCCATCGAATTGGCCCTGGCATTCTGTAATAAAACACACACCCTGTGGCTGCAAGGGTCACCCGAGGGGCTGGCACCGACCCAGGGATGTCCCCTCCGGAAGGAGGAGCTCAATTAAAGTTTTATTGCAGTTCTGCACTGCGGAGGAGGCTCGGTGGCTGTGCTGGGATTTTAAATGAGCAGCTGGGCAGGAATTTGCCAGTGATCCTGGCTGGGAGGAGCAGGCAGGAAGCTGAGCTCTGCTGTGGGAGCAAAATCCAGGGAAAATCTGCTGGATGAGCAAGGAATAGCCCGGGATCACCTGGCAGCAAGCATTGGAGGGGCAAAGGATGGATCTGCCGTGGTGGCTCTGGGCATTTTGAGAAGTGGGAGTTGGGTGAGTCCTGCAATCCAGGGGGAGCTTTCCTGGAGAAAAGGTGGTAGGTGAGGCCCACTGTCTTGGAAAACAACTATTTGTGGCCTCAAATAAAATTTCCTCTTGCAAACCCCACCTGAGGGTTGGCAGCAGCAGAGAAACGCTTCCAGACATCCACATTTCTCATTTTCTGTCATTTCTGTCATTTCCCCTGAAACACCTGGAAAAGTCACCACAGATCACAGGTGCAGCAGTGGCCAGAGGTATTTGGGATTTGCAGGGGAGGGAGCCAAGCAGGGCTGGGAGTGGTGGTGGTGATGATGAGGATGATGATGATGATGATGACACCAGGCCAGCTGTGTGCCGCTATCACCTCACTGGACACATGAGGATGCTGGATCTCCTCTGGGGATTTTAGGATCTCTTATCCCTGGGAAGGAAACCAGCCCCTGGAAACAGAGGATGTTGGGCAGGAGGAGATCCCAAATTCCTGCCGAGCATCCCCCAGTCTGTGGCACAGCCAGGTGCAGGTGTTTGGGGCGTGTTTGCAGGTGTTTGGGGTAGTTTTACAGGAGTTTGCAGGTGTTTGGTGTGTTTGTGGAGTGTTTGGGGTGGTTTTGCAGGTGTTTCCTACATTCCCAGCAGAGGAAGGTGAAGCTCTGTAAACCAGCAGGGCTCCATGCCCAGATTCCAGCCACAACACTTACTTTGGGAAACTCCATAAACCAAAGGGGGTTTTTAACAGGAAAAAAAAAAAAAAACAACACCAAAAAAGCCCTGCCAGCCGTTTAATTACCAGCCTTCATTACTGCATTACCATAATGTTCACATCCCTGCTCCTTCCAGCAGCCACGGGCTCAGCATTGCCCGGTCCCAGAGGGGAGCCAGGGCTGGGAGCCCCCGCCCCAGGCACACACAAAACCGGGATAAAGAGCTGGAAAATGTTCCAGCCCTCGGTGTAAAAACAGCCCTGTGCCGCTGGAGCAGATGGGAGAAAAGCTGCGGCAGGGCAATCAGCGAAGGGTCAGCAGGAAATTTGTCCTGGGGGTGCTGGTGTCTAATGGAGTGTGTGAGGAGCTGAAATGCTCGGTGAAAGCAGAGGCTGCTGCTGGAAAGGGGCCACCAGAGCTGGTGATGCTCTAATGTGGTTTATTTAAATGATAAATAAAGTGTGAATGCTGGGATTGCCCTGGGTTAAGGCAGGATTTTTGTGGGTCAGGTCAAGCACCAACTTTGGATTGGGCAGAAAGTCCTGATTTGGGCTGGGTTTGGGTTCGTGGATTCCTGGATTGGTTTGGGTTGGAAGGGACCTTAAATCTCATCTTCTTCCATCCCACTTTTCCCTTGCCCAGGTTGCTCCAAGCCCTGTCCAACCTGGCCCTCAGCCCAGCTGCAGCTGAAAATCCATTGAACTGCGGTGGGTCATTAATTGCCTCCTTCCCTAATGAAGAGAAAGAAGGACACTCCATTAAACACTCCATGAGAACACCCCCAAAAATGTCCTTGCACGAGGAACAAGAACTGCCTGGAAGTGGAAGGGAGGAAAAAGTACAAACCCAAGGAACTGTGAGCACTTCATCCCATAGCAACAAGCCCGTTCAACAGGAGGAGCGTGTTCACAGCAGAGCCCTAAAAAAGGAGCTGTTAAAATAAACATTGGCATATCTCACACCTCCCTCTTCCCTGAAGGATGCTCCCTGGAAACACATGTGGTCAAACTAGGGAAGGGAAGGAAAATAGGGATGAAGGGGGAGATGAGAGGTATTCGAATTAAGTGCTGAAATTAATCTCTGTTGTCTTTCAGGATCTGATAAGTTTAATGATTTGGTGTCTCTGTTGTTCATTGATGAATCCAGAGTCTCTTGCAGAGCATCTGGTCATGTTATCCCTTTGCTTTTTACATCCTAAAATCCTCCATGAGTTTCTGTGGAGCTTTTGCCCTACATTTCACATTTTGGGCAGGTGACAGAGGCCCTGTAACCTCTCTGTGAGCACCCTTCAAGCTTCAAGTTCCAGGGAATTTTCCCTGCTTTATGTGTGTTGCTGTGCTATGTGGAGGGATAAAAAAAAAATCCCATTTTTCTTTTATGAACTGGAATAAAACTCCTGGAGCCTTTACAAGCCTGTGCTGGCCCTGCTTAGGGTGTGCTGGGGTGGGTACTTTGAGCAGCAAAGGTCTCTGCTCTGAGAAATCCATTTCAATTTTGGGAAACCCATCTCCCCTCCCTCTGGGCATGCAGACCCTCACAGGAACAGCTGGGAGTTCACAGATGCTTTTTGGAAATCCCAAAATTTCCTAGCTGCATGCAGGTATCACACATGGTCTCCAGTGAGACCCCAGACAAGCAGAGTCACGTTTGCAGGTGCTGATCTCCCAGGAAAAGCAGGATAATGGGATTTTGGAGTTAACATCACACTTGCACTTCTATCCCTTCCTCTTTTTGTTTTTATCTTTGGATCAGGGCAGGCCCAAACACCAACGTGTCACCATCACAGCAGAGCAAACTGGAAATGTGATCAGGGAGCAGGGCAGGAATGAGACAGTTCATCTTCCCTCCACAACACAGCACTGGGGAAACCACTGGGAAATAAAAAAAAAGCTCCAATAAATCAAATTGTCCCTGCTGTGGAAGCAAAACCAGCAGCAGGTGGAGGGGGAAGTTTGCTCTGACTCCTGTTCCTGGGATGCCGTGGGTTATTCCGTGTTCAATCCCAACAGCAGGGCTTGGAATGTGGGAGACAGCAAGGCCTGGAAAGCCTCATTCCTACTGAAAGCACTCCTGTGCTGAAGTGTGGACTGTTACCCACACCTTTGGGGTATCCACACTTTTAGGATATTTCCCTTTGACCCTGGGAATGGGTTTAACTCTGTCATGGGGCTCTTGAGGAAGGCTGTTTTCAGCAGAATCCTGTGGGCAGCAAGAACGGCCAGGTTTTCCTTGCTCACCCACCATTTCCCATGGACAACACAGGTGCTAAGAGATTTCCTCCAAGCCCTCAATCCAGCTCTTGGAGGAGCAGCAAGGGTGGTTTGTCACCTCCACCCTGGGGAAGGTCACCAGGTGCCGCTGCTGGGGGGGGGTGGCAGAGCCCTCCCTGCCCTCCAACCCTGCAGGACAGAGCTCCAGCCCAACTGCAGCTTGGACACTCCACCTCCTCTTGCATAATCACTGGGCTGAGGGAAAAAAGCACCTGATAAAACTTCCCACTCACACGTCCAACCCACCCCAAAGGGCTCCTGGCCCTGGTGGAACAGGAGATTGTGAGACTGCCAGGAATAGGTGGCAATCAAATCATGAATGCTGCAGCCCACTCCCATCTGCCAGAGAAAAAAATCCTGCCCCAGGGACAGCCGGGAGGGATTGCCTCATCCTCAATCCTCCCCTGGGCACCAGCACCTGCTCCATTCTCCACACTCCGCACTCCCAGCAGGGTGGGCAGAGCTTTTCCCCAGCCAGGAGGAATTGCTGGTTGCAGATGGAAGTGCTGGAATGCAGACATCTGGCTGACACCGCCAGGCGTTCGCTTCACAATACGATGTTGGCAGTGTTGTATGAAAACATTGATGAAAAATGAAGCCAGGCACTGGGAGGGGGAAAAAAAACAACGTGTAAAACTTCAGAATTCAGTCTTGCATTGCTTTGAACATGACCGAGTGGGTTTGGAGTATAAAACAGCAAGGGACTGGTTCTGCTGGTGGGAAAAATCAGCAAAAATCAATGTATAAATCAGGGCCCCTTTGCAGCAGCTGCACTGACACAGCTGTGGCTGTTCCAGTGAGGGTGGGACCACCCCCAGATCCTGTTTTGGGGCAGATCAACAGCTCTCAGGACTCAAATGTCCCCAGGCTGCCTCTTGCCCGGGTCCTCTGGGTGGCTTTGCTGGCTGGGGTTGGGCTGAGCAAGGTGGTGATGCCCCCACCCAGCCCCAGATCTGCAGGGGCTTGTGTGGGTTGGATAAAGGGGTTGGATAAATAACTGCAGCTCTCCATCAGCCATCTCAGAGGACACCTGGCTTGGACTGGAAGGTGAGAGCAACCCCGTGGGATTCAGGATGGTGTGCAGGACTGGGGATAACCACCAGAGGTAGGAAAAAAAAACCAATTAACCACAGAAATCCTTCCCAACGGCTGTTTTTGTCTCCTGTGCCTGACAAGTTGGAGCAACACAAGCTCCAGGTGATTTATGGAGAGAGGGAGAGGCAGGAGCAGCTCCACTTGTGCCGCCCCTCTCTGCCCTGAGTGAGCCCATCATTCCTGGGAGTGTGACCATTCCTGGGGATTTCTTTACCCCTTAAAGTGTTGCTTTTTATTTTAACTTCTGTGGCTTATGTTATCAAAGCCATGCTGGAAAAATGCAGCACTGGGAGCTTCGGGTCAGGGCAAACACAGCCCCCTCTCCCTGCCAGGGTTTTTTGGAAGGCTGGGAATGTGAGTTTCCGAGGAGCTGGTCCTGAGCAGAGACCTTGCATGTGTACAGAGAGTGCTGATTCATCTGGCTGCCACGGGAGACAAAAGAACATCTAATTAAGTCACCCGTGTATAAATAAACGTACAAGGTACAAGCTCGGGAGCACAGAACAGCCCTGGAAAATCTCACAAATGCACAATATGCTTTTCCTTTCTCTGGCAGGGCTGGAGCTCTGGGACCACCCTTTTGTTTAGAAATATCAAAGAATGGGAATTTTTTATTATTATTATTTTTCTGTTGCAGTATTAGTTTTTGACATCAAAATTCAGTAATTTCCTCTTTCCCTGCAGTTCAGCTGAGTCTCAGGTACACCAAAGCTTTGATAACCCTCCAAATACTCCGAGCAGGGTTCACTTCCAACCCTGTGTGGGGTCTGCATCCTTTTTTTGGAAGAGGGAAAAAACAACAGCAAGACCAAGACAAACAGAGAGCAATTAACTGCTGCTCTAATGAGGCACCGCTGCACTGATGGCCAGGCTGATGTGCCCGCAGCTGGGGGACAGCACCGGCTCTGTGTGTTAATTAACCTCATTAAAAGCCTTTGGATTGGGCTCAGAAATGAGTGAGACCCTGCACAGTCCGGAGTGAGGGTTGGGAATTATTTGGGTTTTTCCCTGAAATCCCCAGCTTTGCGGTGTGCCTGCGGGGGTTCCCCCTGCACATCCCTCTGTTCCACCTTCCCAGGATTTTCCTGCCTGGTGTTGCCTGACATTTTCCCATCCTGAGCTGAGTTTTCCTGACCTCTGGACGTGCACAGGCATCAACCCTTTCCCGTGGAAGTCTTTGCCATAAACCCGTTTATGGTTATTTTTATGGCCCTTTTCCCTCCTGGAGCCCTCGCTGTTAAGAGATGCCTTTGTTGTGTTTGGAGGCAATTAGCTTTGATGGCGTAACGAGGCTGATAAATTACCACCTTGGCCGGGAGCTTTGGGTGTTTGTGAGGAAAGAAATCCCTCGGTGGCTTCCTTTTTTATGGTGCCTCGAGGGTGACAACAGGAAAAATCACGAGAGGTGTCCCTGCCCAGGGCAGGGGTGGGAATGAGGTGATTTTTAAGGTCCTTTCCAACTTAAACCAGTCTGGGAGAACGGGAAGAATCCTTGCCCACCCTGGTGCCATCCTGCTGCCCTTGGTGGCCGTGCCCAGGAGGAGGTGACTGTCCCTTGCTGGTGGCAGTGAATTAAAGCAGGATGACTCTTTTGCCAAGGACCTTTTTTTTTTTTTTTTAATTGAGGTAGCAAAGCACAAATCATCTCCAGGAGTTTGACTGATTAAAAGTGAGAAAATCTGAAAGTTCTTGCAGGTGAGTAATAATAATAATAATAATCATCATCATCACCTCTCCCTGTGGCTGCCCCAAATGATGGGCTGGGAGATTGTAATTAAATCCATAATCTATGAACCCCCCTGCTGCTTTTTGGGGGTGCTGCTGCTCCAGCCCACGTCCCACACTGGCTGCGCAGGAACTGTCACAGTCCCAGGCTCAGAGGCAGCTGCCTAATTGCACCAGCAATGTTTTTTTTTAAAATTTTTCCTACATTTCCTCCATCTGATAAGGTCAAGCCCACCTTGAGGACAGCTGCTCTGCTGTCTTTTCCTCTTTGGGATCCACGGAGGATGCAGCTGCTCTGACCTTTTACATCAACCTCGTTAAAGGTGACCAAGAAATGCACAAAATGTACCTCCCAAGGCAGTTTGAAGGAGGTGCTTTGGGTGTGTTTTATTTGTCCTGCCAGGTGTCCCAAAGGATCACTCATGGGGGGCAGGGCTCTGACTGCTTCTCATGGGAAATTAAGGTAGGTAGGGATAGGCAACCTGCAGGAAGGACATCCCTGCTAAAATTGGAATTTTATGGCTAGAAAAGGAAAGACAGAAACAGCAACCAGCCTGCTCTGGGCTCTTCAGCAAGGCTGGTTTTTTTCTCCAATTTATTTTTTCTTCAAGTTAGGACTGACTCTGCTGAAGGAATGAAAAATTAGGCTGGATTTTCCGACGTGTCCTTGCAAGGCCATTGCTGTGACCTGGTGGAAACTTCCAAGGGCTTGGCCATGGTTCAGGTGTGAGGCTGAGAGCTCCAAAATGCCCCTGGGAGGTCCTGGCTCAGCATCACCTGGCTGCTGGTACAAACCAAGGCCACCTCCACCACCACCACCACGAGCTCAGGACCTGTTCTGCAAGGGAGGAACCAGATTTGGGACCTGGTGAGTGCAGAGAGCTACACTGACCCATTTTCCTCTGGCTGATGGATACAGGCACTGGGAAAAGCTCCATAGCAACTGGATGTGCACAGTTTAATTATGAAATCCCCACGGTGCTCCCTTGTAAAGATAAATGGATCCAGGATATTTTCCCCAACTCACAGCCATTAGGAAAGGTCTATATTTAGAAGGTCCTGTCCCACTTTGCTGAGTGCCAAACAGCAGCACAGCCTGGGGAAGGGCAGTGAGTGGGATGAGCATGTCCAGGACAGCACGTGGACCATCCTTCCAGGAAGTTTGGGAGCCTGAGGAATCTGGTGGTTATCCCAGGACATTTTGGGTGGGTGTTTTTCCCTCCCAAAACCAGAGCCTGGCACTCCTGATGGTGCTGGTGGCATTTCACACCCTCTTGAGCTGTGCAAATAACCCCAGGTGTAACAGGGGTCCCATCCCAGGTGTTAATCCCAAAAGGAGGCACAGATCCAGCGGTGCTGTTGGATCCATCAGCGTCACCCCGGGAAGATCTTGGAAAAACAAGGCAGCAGCAGCAGAACTGTGTGAGTGAGAATATTTCGGGTTCTTTCCTGGTTGTCTTTTCTTTAAGCTCTCCACAACAGCTCAGGTCAGCTCTTATTACCTTCAGCTGTCCCTCCTGTCCCCTGGCACAGACACTGAGCCACAGACAGGGAGAACTTTGAGATGGCACGATAAATAAAAGAGATGCTATTATTGCAGCCCTCTCCTGTTTGCTGCTGCCATGGTATCTCTTCTCTTGTCTGACTTATTGCTGATGTCTCCTGTCAGCCCAGCTCGCTTCTCTTGGTGATGTGATTTATGGGCCAGGGAGGCAGAGCAGAAACACGGCAAAATTGCAAATGAGGGTGCTGGGAGGAGCACGGGGGGGAAAGACGAGGAGCGATTGTGATGAGGATGTGCAAATGGGTCCTTGTCCCACCGCTCTGTGACAGGGGACGGGCTTGGGGACAGCGTGAGAGCAGCCTCGCTCCAGGGCTCCAGCTCAGCACCTCGGAGCTGGGAGAAGCAAAACCTGGAGCAGCGACACAATTCCTGTCACTCCCCAAGGTGAGCTCCCCATTCTCTGTGTCAGTGCCTCCAGCAGGGGCTGGCACCCAGCAGGAGCCTCAACTGGTGCAAATTCACCCTGTTCCTTCTGCTTCCAGGAGTTTGTCATCTCTCATCCCTGCTTCTCTGCAGCCAAGGTGGTTTGGATGCAGGCAGGACACGCAGGAGAGAGAAACCACAGCTTTGGGAAGTTGTCCTTGCTGGCAGCCCCTGCAGCACGGCAGGATGATGCTATTTTCATTCCCAGGGCTGAGGCTCGTGATAATTGAAAGCTGTTCCGCTCAGTCCTGCAGCCTCCTCAGGCTCCAGGTGCCTCTCACGAGTCCTTCCTGCTGCCAGCCCAAAGCCTGGCAGGAACCTGGAAGTGCCAAGCAAACAATCCCTGATTTTTGCTGGATTTCATTGCACCCTCCAGGAGAGCAGGGCTGGGGAAGGGGACTCGTGTGGGTCACCTTGCAGAGCAAGCCCAGGAGTGTGAGTGAGGAACTGTGCGCTGAAAAGGGGAGAGAAAGCCCAAAACATTCCCTGTAATCCTCCCCAAAACTCAGGGAGAAGATGAGAAAAGGAGGATTTGCGTTAGAAATGAAAATTAAACCAGTGCACGGTTTCATTTCCTTGCACTGAGCAGCACAGGAATTCCAAAGGCGGCTCCGAGGCAGATGCTGCTGCTTTAATCTGGTTTTTTGGCCAGTTATGCACACATGTACCAGTCCTGCTTGGATTACACTTTTCAAGGATTACAGCACAAATCCAGCAGGGCTTTTAATGCCTGGAATGGGGCAGAGCAGCTGACATTAATATATTCCAGGAGTGCAAGCCCAGCCAGCGCTGGGATCGTCATTAGAAAGTCTGATGGAGGATTAGAAGAGAACTTGGAGAAATCAGCCACACTGCTGCATCTCCAGCTGGGGATTTTTTTTTTTTTCCTTGGGCCATGGCATCCTCTCGTTGAGCAGTTCTAGATTCTGGATAATTATTCCAGGCAAAATCTGATGAGTGGAGCCACCCTGGAATGCTAATGGAGACTGCTGAGCCTGCCCGGGGGTTCAGATTGCTCTGCCACGCAGGGAATCCCAATTAGTGCCCCAATTAGTGCCCGTGGGAGGCACCTGAGTGGGAGCCAGTGGAAACTTCAGCACGGGAGACTTTGCAAATACACAAATAAACAGCAATATCCAGGAGCTGCCAGAGGAACCAGGGAATTCTGCTGCTCTGTGTTGTGTTTGTGGCTCTGCTCAGTTTAACATCCAGCTGAAGAGACAAAGGTGCTGTGTAGGTATATTTATATTAATTACATCTAAGGATTAGGACATTTGGGGTGTCCTAGGAATCCTCAAATCCCTCTAGGAATTACTGTATTTTCCCAATCTGTGTCCTGTTTCCAAGGCATGGGACAATTGTTGATTGAGTTATGTGGGATGACTGAGTTACCATTTATCAGCAGCCCCGATGCAGAACCTTAAACTGTTAGGATCAAAATACACAAAGAAAAAAAAAGCCCCAAAACCCCAATTCCTTTCTTTTCCAGTCATCTCAGAAAAATCTGGATGGTGCAGCGATTCCCCAGCTCCTGGATCAGAGCATCTGTTTGCCATAATAGAAATCCAACAAAGCAAAGCAGGTAATTGCTCCTGTCAGCTGAGCAGAGGAGTAAATCTGTAGGAAAATCAGCGTTTCCTCGAGCAGGGAATGCCAGCTGGAAGTGAAGCTGCTCTGCAGCAATGCCGTGAGCAAGGAGGTGCCCCCAGAGCCAGAACCAGGGGAGAGGACATTTCCTTGCCTGGGGGTTCATTCCATCTTTTCTGCCTTGGGAAGGGTTAAATCTCTGCTGCCGAGGCTTGTTCCTCATCCCATGTGGAGAGGGTGCTAATTGAACTGAAAGGCCCAGGGATTAGCAGGAGAAACGGCGAAAATGAATTGAGAAATGAGGAAAGGGATAATTGGCTGCCACGTGCCCAAAGCCATGAATCCCCCCTGGGTGAGGAGCACCTTCCTTGTGGTGGGGTTTGGTCAGGGAGCTGCAGCTGAGCCTGAGACCAAATCTGGGACAGTGTGTTCAGTTTGTGAACTGGGCAGAGGAATCCTGGGGTCAGCACATCCCTCTACAATTTCCTTGGAGCAGCTCCAGCCTTGTGGAAACACAAGAAGTCCCGTCTGGAGGGATCCTCAGCATTCCCCCTCCAGAGCCTGGGTTTGGAGGCTGTTCCAGGGAATAAACGGGACATCCTTGAAGGTCATCCATCCTTCTGTCTGCTTTGGGTCACTGGTGGTGCTGTGACAAGGGGGAGGTGAATGTCACCTCCAGCTTGGGTGTGCCTTAGTCACTGGTGTGGTTAGAGGAGGGACACACCAGGTGGTGACAGCGCCAGCAAGGAAGGGTCAGACTCGTGTTAAAACCAGGCTGGGAAGGATTTTGAGATGAAACAATGAGTTCAGTGATGCTGTGTAACTCCTGCATTTGCTTGAGCATCTCCTCTGAAGCAACAATTGAGTGTTCAGTTCAGTCAGGCTCAGAACAGGCTGGAATCACCATCCTTGGAAGGGTTCAGAAATCACGTGGATGTGGCCCTTGGGGATGTGGTTTAGTGTTGGACTTAGTGATCTGAGGGGTCTTTTCCAGCCTAAATCATGCTGGGATCCCACATCTGCAGCGCCAGGAGTGTGAGAGCCCAGCTTCCCTTGGCTGAACCGAGCCTGGATATTAAAGTTGCTTTTAATTTCAATGCGGTTAATTATCAATATTTTACCTCCTGCTCAGCACAGAGGATCAGGCAGTGGCTGCAGTGATGTGTAATCTCTGAGGTTGCTGCTTTTCCAGGGGTTCTCTAGGACGCTGGAGAGCCCTTTGGAGTGAGGCTGCCAGCCAGGTCAGCCACCCTCCCTGGAGCCCTCCTTTCCTTGCTGGCCTCTGGGATGCACAAGGACTTGTGGCATGAGGATATCTGGCAGAGCTTCAGCAGCTCTGTGGCTGTGGCCAGGCACTGGCAGGGATGAGCTGAGCTCAGCTGAGCCCTCTGAGAGCAGAATCCTTTTATCCCATCTCTGTTTGAAGGTAGAGAGAGAGCTCAGGATGGCTCTGCTGCTGCAGACTGAGGTGAGTTCAGTTGAGGACTCCGGCTTGAGTCATCTTGGCCAAAAATCACTCTGGGTAAACTTTCCATTCCAGTAGATTGAGGAAAGCAGAGACGAAGCTGCTTTGGGGATTTTCGGTGGTGGCAGAGGCTGATAAAATATTGAAGAGCCAGGCCATCTGTAACTGCTGCATGGGCTGGGGAGCACAAGCACCAACTGGGCAGGAGCAGGAGGGGCTGCTGGCCTGGCCTGATGGACACCCATCCTCCAGGAAAAGTGGCCAGGGTGACAGATGGCTCAGTTTGCTAGGAAATACATCCCTTTTTTCCATTTTTTGGCACTATCACAGTCAATAACGAGCAGAGGAAAGGTAGGAACACCCAGCACTGGCTGTGGAGGTGGAGCAGAGCTCTGCTGTATCCCTGTACCTTTATTTAACTTGCTTGTTGTTACACACACCCTTAATTAGAGCAAAGAAACCCAGGAAACCGTTTCCCTGTGGATTTGGTGTCGATGTGGGACCACGGAAGGAGTTGTAATGAGATTTCCATCTTGGGACGCTGCAATCCTGCCTTCGAGGACTGTGATGAGCAAGTGATGTCTCCTTGCTCAGACCTCTCCCGGGGGGCACAGGACACTGGGAATGCTCTGGGGTCCATCTACAGGAATAATTAATCCCAAGCAATGTGAGAAGCCATCTACAAATTAGTCTTTAATTGCCATTTCAGCCTGGCCATGAGATGCTTCTTCCCATTTTTGCTAAAGAAGGAACTGAAGTTGGGTGTAAGGCAAGAGAAAGCGCGGAAGTTTCAATTTTCAGGTGTGAAGTGGAGAATCCTTGGGAGAATTTGGCTCCTCCTTCCTGCTCAGCTTCAGCCTCAGGTGGAGTGGGAAGAGCAGCACAAAGAGATCTCTCAGGTTGTGTTTGCTTGAGGTGGCCCATGGCTACGAGCCACTGGATCCTCCTGCAGAAGGAGCCCCTAAATAGGCTGCTCTGGTGTGTAAAGATGTAACAAAAGGAGGAAAACCAGCAAACATTTACAGCTGGAGCTCCTAAAGGCAGGTGTGAGTGGCAGAAGTGATGCTCCAGGGAGGTGAAGTGGTTGGAGAGAACTCCTCTGGTCCTCAGCTGGCTTTGCTCCCAAGGATTCTCCACTTCGCACGTGAAAATTGAAATTTCCTCATTTTTTGCTTGCCTTACACCCAACTTCAGTGTGTGGGATGTGGGATAGAGAGAAGGTCAGCAGGGATACAGGAAGTGGGCAAAGAAACTTCCCTCTGGGCTGGAATCTCTGCGTGACCGATGGGGCAAGGCTCTAGCAAAATATTTCAGGTTTCAAGCGTGATTTGAAAGAAATGTAGAGTTTTAAGATGATTTTTTTTGATGTAGAAAGCAAAATGCTTCTCTCAGAGTCCTACTTGGGTGTGCACACGGGGATTTTGGAAATCCTGGAGTGCCTGGGGTTCGGGAGGGCCCGGATGTCCCAGGTGGGTGACAGATTGTCCTGCCCTGGTCCTTCTTGGTAGCATCCCTTCCAGCTTGGATGCAAGGACAGAACAGGAGCTCAGGAGAAGTTCTAATCCCAAATTTCTAGGTCACATTTTCATCTTCTCCTGCTTTTGTCACCCTGTTTGCACCTTGCCAAATGAAAGCTTTGCCTTCTGCTTTGCTGGGACTCCTGCAGAGTCTTGCTCAGCCTAAAGTTAGTCTGGGTCTAGAAAAAAAAAAAAAAATCCTGAGGTGATCTTGGACTCTCCCTGAGAAATTTGGTTCAATACCAGGATTTGGGAGCTCCCAGGTGAGACTTTGCCTTGGGGACCCTCTGGAATCTTCCATCCTGCCAAAATCTGGGACACTGAAGGATTCCAAAGCTCCAAACCTCGGTGCTCCCAGACCTTTCCTCTGCCTCCCTTCCAGGCAGCACCAAACCTCTGATAAATGATGAGCTTTTTCCATTCTTCTCCCCAAATATTTTGTTTTCCTGCCAAGCCTGCCACAGGTGAAGCATGTCCTGCAGAACAAACCTGGCAGGGGGGAAAATTCTGGGTGTTCGCCTTTGGAGTGACTCATTTTCTCTTCCCTGTGTTTCCCAAAGATCTTTTAGACTTTCTTTAACCTTTTCAAACTCCTCACTAGCAGGGCTAGCACTGTTATTTCCACATTGAGTTGGCATTTTCACGGGAAAATAGCCTTCCCATAAAAATTGGTGATTTTCAGCAGCAACCATGGATTTATTGAAGAAAAGAATGGATTTTTCCATTGGGGGAATGGGAATATTGGCTCCCCAGCCAGGTGGGCACCTTGAAGCTGTAAACTGCCTCCCTCCAAAAAGATTTAATTATTCTGGAATGATTTTTTTGGGGTTCTTTTTTCTGTAAAATATTCCACCTTTTCTTTATTTTCTCTTCCAATTTCACGCCAACAAATACAAAATAAATCAACTCCCAATTATTTCCCCCCAACTGCTTCCCCCAGGGCTGTGCTGCGATTATGTGGAGATAAATAAATTTGGTTAAACAATGGTAAATTGTCCTGAGCTGCCTTTTATTATCAGGAAGTTGTGTTGGCAACTGGATAATTTGCTGATGTTGTTTTAAGCGATCTTAGTCCCTTGCATCTATTCATGAAATTATTCCAAATGTTA
The DNA here is from genome assembly GCA_013400585.1 of Chloropsis cyanopogon. NCBI lineage: Eukaryota > Metazoa > Chordata > Aves > Passeriformes > Irenidae > Chloropsis > Chloropsis cyanopogon. Next base: position 449,609 of record WEZZ01018653.1, read on the forward strand.
TATCGGTGCATTTAAATTAAGCATGGAAGTGTTTTAGGGCTTTTTGCAATGATTGCTTATTTATTTTATTATCAATAATAAATTTCAACCCAAAGCTTGAAGCTTCCACTTTCAAGGACAGTAAAAAGGCAGCAGAGAAGCAGCTGGTGGCACATAAAGAGCAGCTCTCATGAAACAGGGCTGGGCTTGTGGGGAGGCTGCAAAGAAACTGAGCTGGGATTTCTGGGTTCTTCTCCCAAATTCTTTCTCTTTTGAGGGGAAATTTGTCTTCTCTGGGCTGTTCCAAAGGAAAGGAATTAAATTGATGTTGGGATGAGGTTGCTGTGCTGTGAGGGGAAGCATTTTGGTAGGACTGGTTGGAAATGCGGCTCTGTTGTTATTTTGAATGACAAAATTTGGATTTTCGTAGAATTGCAGGGAGGGTTTGGGATGGAAGGGACCTCAAAGCTCATCCAGGGCCACCCCTGCCATGGCAGGGACACCTTCCACTGTCCCAGGGTGCTCCAAGCCCTGTCCAGCCTGGCCTTGGGCACTGCCAGGGATGCAGGGGCAGCCACAGCTCCTCTGGGCACCCTGTGCCAGTGTTTTCTGTGGAGAGCAAATTTCAGCCACTGCTCTCTTTCCTCTGATATTTTTATGTTTTTTAATTAATCACATTTATGTCAGAGTATTGGTTTTCTGTATTTAATTGGATTCATTTTCCATCCAGGCTTCTTGGAAAGGGGAGAGAGGCAAACCACCCCTTCCACTTCAGCTCTGCCTGGTTTAGGATTATAAAAATATTCCCTTCCCCAGGTAAACCAACATCCTCACAGAGCTGCTGCCCTGAGAATCAACCAGAGCAGGTGGAGCAGGCCCTGAGCTCATCCTGCACCTCCCTGCGCTGCCCAACTCCCTCCACACTCATCAGCGGGCTGCCTAATTGGGAAATTGATTAATTGACCAGTGAGATAATGGCCTCTCTTCCTGCATGGCTTAATTAGAGTCCTGTGCAATGGAGATTCCAGCACAGGAACCTTGGAGCTGCACTGGCTTCAAAGGAAAAGGATTTCTATAGGATTTCTGTGGGGTTTATAGGATTGCTTAAGAAGAATTTGCAGCCCCATCCCTGGCAGTGTCCAAGGCCAGGCTGGATGGGAATTGGAGCAACCTGGGATAGTGGGAGGTGTCCCCGTGGCAGGGGGTGGAGCTGGGTGATTTTTAAACTCCCTTCCAATCCAAAGCAGTTTGTGATTCCAGGATTTTCCTGCGCAAGATGGAATGAATGAAAAGAGGAAAAAAAAAAAAAAATCAATGCACAAAAGGCACTCGGATGTGGCTGGGGCTGGTGTGGGATTTTCCCCCCACAGGAGCCAAGGCCAATCCTCCTGCCAGATGTTTTATTCCAGCAGAACAATATTGACACAAACCTGATTTCCCTGGAATGTTCTGCCCCTTTAGGTCCTCCCTTCCCAGATCTGGCTTTTCCTGCATTCCCAGCTCCAGCAGGATGTGTAATGAAACCCCTAATGGGTTATGACAGGCGCAGGGCCCTGCAGCCTGGTACTTAATGCTCTCTTTCTTTGGGGTTTGTGCTTGATAGATCCTCTGCTGCTTTGTTTTTCAATTACCAGGTACAGTTTTAGTGACAAGGACGCTGTTTCCAGCATTTGGTAATAGAATCTTTATTATAATAATTATTTAAAATTAGAGGGTGAATGGAAATGCTGCTGACAGTGAGGGATTATTAATGCTGATTAAAGCCACTGGAAGTGTAGGCAGGTATTAATAGACTGTTCCCTCCACATTTTTCTCTCATTCTCTCTCCTGGCTTTTATATTTTGGTTTTAGTAGTGCTGCTGTCCAGGGCATTTAACAGCAGTGTCAGGACCCAGCTGTGGGATTATTCCAAAGGAGGAGGCAAAACTGGGCAATATTTTTTCCTGCAAGTTACTGGGCTATACTGGTGCTCTGGTACAGCCCCAGCAGCAGGTGATGGATGTTTTGTGCTCTTGTGGAAGCAAACTGGTCTGTACTGGAGCACTGCAGTGCTCACTTTGGAGTTCTGTGGGATTTTTGGTGAGATTTTCCTGAGATCCCACAGAGCCAGCACACCCACTTTTCCCACGAGGTCTCTTCCCCCCCTCACTCTTGCCTGATTTGAAAATGAAATCCCTGGATGGGCAGGTCTGAACACACGTTTGTGAATGTAATTTGCTGTTTTGTTGGAGTTTTGAAGCAAACTCCTGGCTTTGTTTAGAACCATGGACTATTCTGAGCTGGAAGGGACCCACAAGGATCATCAAATTCAACTCCTGGCCCTGCACAGGACCCCTTAGAAACCATTCCCTGTGCCTGAGAGCCTTGTCCAAGTGCTTCTTGAATTCTGGCAGCTTTTCCCTAACTTGAAGCTCATTTTAAGTTCTCTGTATTATGGCTTGATCTGATCTACTGCCACTTTTTCCTGGTGCCATCAGCGTTATTTTCCCAGGACAGGAAAAGAGGCTCCTTTATTTCACAGAGGAAAAGGCTTAACCCTGTCAGAGGAGGCAGCAGAGGGACAATTCTTTGGGGACAGGAGGAAATAAATAACACAGCCGCTGCCAAAAGTGCCTCTGAATAAAACCAGGGGGCTGAATCACCTTGGGGCAGTGTAGGAGGAAGAGACAAACCTGAAAAACGCCTGCAGGGCTGAAGGATGGGTGGAGCAGGCAGGGAGGGCTCAGGGAATGCTGGATGGGGTCAGCAGAGAGGGAAGGATCAGGGGAAGCTGGATATGGGGTGAGCAGAGAGGGAAGGATCAGGGAAAGCTGGATATGGGGTGAGCAGAGAGGGGAGGATCAGGGAAAGCTGGATATGGGGTCAGCAGAGGGGGAAGGATCAGGGAAAGCTGGATATGGGGTCAGTAAAGAGAGAAGGATCAGGGGAAGCTGGATGGAAAGCAAGCCAGTTGTTTCTGCCCCATAGGATCCTGAATTTCTGCTCTTTGGTGTAGATTGGCAGGAGAACTCCCCAAACCCCAGCCAGCCTGGCTTTGGACACTGCCAGGGATTGGGCAGCCACGTGGGGGATGGAATTCTCTGAGCTGGAGCAAAGCTTGTGAGCTGAGGGTGACTTTTCCCCGAGGTAGGATGGCTCCTGTTCCCAGTGTCAGGCTGATTTCTGCTCCTTGGAGACAAAGCTGGGCTGAATTCTCTCTGTATGAGAGGCACGTGAGCTTGCCTGTCCCAAGCTGGCTGCCAAACTCTTCATCTTGCAGGGCCTGTCCTACTGCCATGCCCTCAGGGCTTTCCTAAATCTCCTTGGCTTGTCTAGTAGCTGAAAAAAATAATAATAATAAAAAAAAAAGAGCAGAGCTGACAGCAGAGATCTTCCTGGAGGCTCTCTGAGATCCAAATTAATGATGTCATCTGTGACAGTGCAGAGCCCTCCCTCCAACACCTGTGAATAAGAAAAGGTTAGAGAAAAGGACTTAAAAATGAAGAATTTGGGGTCTGTGATTGCACTCTCCACTGCTGTTAATGGGGGTTAATCCCCAAATCCCTCCTTTTGAGTAATTTTGCTTTTAGGATTTTTTAGGGAGGTTCTTGGCTGCCCTAAAACAAATTCCCAGCAAATTGGGGGTGATGTTTGCTGTGGCCAAAGCTCATTTAAAACTTGGTCACTGCTCTTCACTGAGCAGTTTTGGGGATGAAACCTCTGATAAGGACAACCTGTGATGGTCCTGTGGGCAGAGCAGAGATGGCAGCATCCTCAACCTCCCCAAACCAGCCTGAATTTTGCCCTTCCTTGACTTTGTCTGGAGGATTTGCTGTCCCAGGGGTTGGTGTCTCCTCTAGCCAGGATTAAAAATAAATTATTAAGCAAACAGCGAAGTCCCCCTTCCTCTCTGTCCCACCTCCCAGCGTCGAGGAAGAAAAAAGGTTTTTACAGAGATGTCCAACCGCAGGCAGTGTGTTATAGGTAAGTAATGTAATAGCTGGCTCCCACAATTAATTGATAGATATTATATAGATTTATAGTAATGTTATTGTAAGATGTTATTCCACAGTCCTCTAGCGCTGTGATTTTTCCTTATTTAGTCTTTTGTTGTATTTTTTTTTGTTTTACAATTTTTAAAGTGAGCAGTCGTTTCTCCCTAGTGCATCCTGCAAACTTTCCCCGAGGAACCCCTGGGGCAGCAGGATCCTGGAGGGTGGAATTGCAGTGTTCCTCCTCTCAGCACTTTCTGTATTGAGGGAGGGAGAGCTTTCCCATCCCCCGGGCTGGGATGTTATAAAAACTGGATTCTGGCCACAAGTCTGTCCCCAGATCCTGCTGGAGTAGATCACTCCTAGCTCTTGTCTTAGGTTGGAAATGGGGGTGTGTGTTCTATCATCATCTGTTAGAGCTGGGGCAGTTATCTCCTGTTCATTGGGCAGTTTGCTTTATTTCTTCCACAACCAATCCTCCCTGCAGGAGATATCTTTTGTTAATGGGCCACTAATTATTAATTATCTCCTGTTAATGGCCAGTGAGTGTCACTGGTGGCTGATAAAATGACATCATCCCATGGGAGATGCCCCACCCAGGGGGAGGAGCCGAGCATTCCTACCTGGATAGAATCTGAGGCTTGGATCACCCCAGCACCTTTCCCACTGCATTCCCAGGGGAAGCCCAGGCCCATCTCCAGCAGCCCTGGAGCTCCAGAGGAAAACTCCCCCCTTGTGCAGGATCCTGCTCCAGCAGAGGCACAGCTGGCACTGCAGGAGGGCTGAGCCTCCATGGGATGGGGCTGAGCAACCCCTGAGCACAGCGGGCCAGGTAGGATTCTAACTCTGTCAGTGGTTTGGTTTTGGTTGGGTTTTTTTTGGTGTTTTTTTGTTTGTTTGTTTGTTTGGGTTTTTTTGGTTTTTTGGGTTTTTTTGAACTATTGCATTTCTATTTTTAATTTTCTATTAAAGACCTGTTATTCCTACTCCCATACCTGTGCCCGAGAGCCCCTTAGTTTCAAATTTATAATAATTCACAAGGAGGGGATTTACATTTTCCATTTCAAGCGAGGCTCCTGCCTTTTCAAACCAAGACACTCATGCAGCTCCCATGCAGGAGCACCTGCATTCAGGATGGCTGAATCCATGGGGAAAAGGCTTTGGGAGCATCCCTGCCAGGGCCAGCCTGGCAAGGCACCACGCTGGGTCCTGTTCCCTGCTGAGCTCAGCCTTGCAGTCAGCAGTTCCCACTTTGCAGCTTCATCTTTCTTTTCCTGCAGGTCCATACTGCCCAGCTCCAGCTGTCAGGGATAATGTTTCCCACCTGCAGGAACAAAAGCAGGAGTCAGCTCCTTCTCCCTGTGAGATTTCCCTGTTCTTTGCCACCAGGAATGGCAGGGAGATAACGAGCCATTAACAGCAGGGTTGGCACAGGAACGCAGCTCTTGCGTATTTTTGGCAGCTGAAATGAAGTTTTAGGTGGATGCTCTCTCCAGGGCTGCTCCAAGGCTTCAGCCCCTCTTTTGGGGTGCAGTTTTGGGGTTGTCACTTGTGTTTTTCTCTCCTTTAAAACCAGCCAAGAGCATCCAAGGCAGGCAGCAGGGTTAGGAACGGGTGGAAGAAAGCAGCGAGCAGGGTGAGGGGTCCAGAGGTCTCCTGGGCAGAAGAAAACAGCCAGAACTCAGTAGAAGCAAAGGTAATTCTGGATGTTTGTGCTTTCCAGGGAGTTTCAGCAGTTTTTATTTTACAAGTTCACCGCTCTTGTGGCAAGAAATAATGGGATTAAAATATCAGCAGAAGAAATCGTGGGGGAGAGATCAGATAAACTTCTGTCAGGAGAGGGTTTGGCCGAGTTGATCTTGCCTGGAGGGTGGGGAAATGAGCTCAATAAATTTTTCAAGGTCCTCCCAGCCTGTCTCCTGTGAGAGACAGGAGTCATTTCCTTCTCTCTTGCCCTCCTGTTCTCTCTTTTGAGGTGGTCAAGGTCTTCACTGAAGCTTTTTAGTAAGAAGCCTCCAGTTTGGAAGTATGAAATGTCCCCAGAAGACTTGGCAGCTTCGCTTTGCCCATCACAAAAGAGCAATGCCTTGGGGGAAGGTGAAGTCCTGCCTCTCACCCTGAGTGTAGGAGATGGATTTTATCAACATCCACAGGGATGGAGACTCTCCTCTTTCATCTGTGCTGCATCTTGTCTTTCTCTGGGGTTATCTTTGTGGTGAGGGCAGAGAGGAACCTGCAGGATGGAGGCTGGGCCACTTTAAAAGTCAGGCCACAGGCCAATTAAAGAGCAGCTGGACTGAAACTCCAGGCCAAGTGGCACATTGTTCATTTGTTCCACTGTTTCATAAGCAAAATGCCCTGCAAGGTTAATGAAAGTGCCAGGCAAGCTCAGCCAGAGAGAGGCCAGATGACAAAAACAGGAGCTGACACTTCCCAACAAGCTCAAGAGTGAGAATTTGTTTAAATGTAATTAGTTGGTGGGAAAAGAAAAAAAAAAAAGAACAGAAGAATCCCTCTGGAGCCCAGGCCCCGTGAATGTTTGCTGAGCCTTTAGATTGAACCAATACATCTTCCTGCAGTGAGGGAAAAAAATCCCTCTCATCTCCTCGGAGAGATGGATGAAGAGCTGGTGCCTCACTCCGAGGGCCACACCAGTATCAACCAGTCCCTGGGGTGCCGTTCCCAGTACCTGAGGCTGCCCAAGGGTCAGGACTGCAGGGTTGATATTCCCAGGGGAATTTTTGCTGTCATTTTCCATTGGCCCCTGGTGTAAAATGCTCCGGACACACACACAAACTGCCACTGTCACCAAGCCTGGCCCCATGGGGACCTGCAGCTCTGCTGGCACATCTTGCTCAAGCCTTGCTCCACAGGGATTTTGGTTTGTGATTCCAAGTGAATTTTCCAGCCAAGTCTTTCTTTTTCCCCCTTTTTAACCTCCTCTACTGATTTCCCAGCCAACCCTCAGAGTGCAACATCCTGGTGACTGGAGCCATCCTCTCCCTTCCTTTACCTCTTGTTCACTTTTTTTTTGTTCATCCTTTCATTTTGGGTGGTGAAATCTCCCCATCTTTCTCTGGACACCCCAGTGATGTCATTGTTGTCACCACACTGACAGGTTTTTGGGGTCCACAGAACCTCTGGCTGGTCTCAGCCTGGCTCCAAGCCCTGAAGCTCTTCTGAGCCAGGGCTTGTCTGATCTCCAGCTCAGGATCACCCTCTCCAAGTGAAGGCATGCACCTCCATGCTTCTTTCCCCACCTTCCTGAGAGTGCCAGGGAAAAGGCACGGGGATTGCTGGGCTGCCCAGGGGGTGTGTGTGACAAAAACAAACCTTGTCAGAGCAGGTGACAAGCGCCAGGAGCAGATGGCACCATCATTCCTCTCCTTACTTTTATTGCCTTCAGGAGGGAGGAAAGCAAAGGCTTCAGGGCAGAGCCAGCCCTGCTCAGGAGGTGTTGGGCACTCCCTGGCACCTCGGTTGGTGCTGGAATTTGGGAAGAAGGGATCAGGGGTGGCAGAACTCAGAAGGATGAGGTGATGTGGGGCTTTAGCTGGTGTCCCCTTGGATGTGAAGGACTGGGAGAACAAAAAGCTCAGAGGATGCTGTGAGCCTGAGAGGATGGGGGGTGTTAGGAGTGTCACCCTCAAAGACCCCAAGGAAAAGCCCAGTGGTTCCATCTGTCCTGAATTTAGAGGGGTTGAGGGAAGCCCTGCACATCCCCCACAGCCCCTTCAGTGCCTTTCAGCCATGCTGTTAAACCAGCTTTGCTCAAATACTGAAATTTACTCTCCTCTCTCCATCCCTTCCCTCCCCCACCAAGCAGGGACCTGAAAATTGCACGTTCTGGCCAGAAATTAAAACAAACCTCTCGCTGATGCCTTTCATCATTAAGTGTTCATCACTTTGGAGTGTCTCCTAAGGTCAAGAGCATTTTGCCAGAGCCATTCATCAGCCAAGCTTTTGGTGCATTCTGCAGGGCTGTCCCTCAGGAGCCAAGGTCGGGCAGAAATACCCCGGTGAGGTGACCTGCTCATTACTCTGGGAAACAGCTTTTTGTCAATGAGTGGCCCTCAGTGAGCATTTAATTTGGATTTAATAAGGCATCTAATGTCCTTTTAAAAGGACACTGTACCTTCAAGGTGTTTGTCATAATTGGATGGAGGATATTTACCCACAGTGTTTATTAATAAACCCCTCAGAAGATGGAAATTGAAAGCAGCTCCTTTAATGTCTTTGGTACCCAGAGGGATGGTGCTTGAAATTAGAGGAATCCCAGCTCCCAGGCTGCACCCAGAACTGGGAACACTGGAGTTGGACCGGGTCTGGATCTGATTTGTGTCACCTGTGTGGGGAGATGGGGACAACAGCGGGATGGGGACACAGGGGGATTGGGACACCTCTATGGGCACCCACATCCACGGGCTGGGAGTGAACCACCCTCAGCCTGAGCCTGTAGGATCTGCCCTGCAAGGGAAAAAAGGGAAAGCCCCGAGTTTATTTTTGGTGTCTCTCCTTCCACACTTCTTTCAAGGCATCTGTGCCGGGGAGCTGAGGCACCTCTGCCCCCGTGCCAGGGCTGCTGGTGGCACCACCAAGAATCCCAGGGAGCCCTGCACGAGATGTGCCAGGGAACATCAAAGCCTCGGTGTCTTTTTATTTCCCTTGGGATATGGAAAACTTTAGGACTTGAGAAAATGGGGGGAAAAAAGGGAAAATAATGCTTTAATGTGCTGCCTCAGCCAGCGCCATGGTGAGGTTTGTACTCTAAAGGAACAGAGTGGAGTCAGGGCTGCACTTAAATAGGGACAAGATTGTCACTTAAATAGGGACAGGATTGTCAAGGTGTGCTGCAGGCTGCAAAACCCAGGAATATCCATTTGGGAATGGCACAGCCAGCTGAGGAACCAGCCCTGCACGCATCCCACACCCCAGCAAGGGGGAAAAAATATCCATCTCCCAAATTAGAGCTGATTTCCACCAAGACCCCACCAAGCTGGGGTGCTCATGGTGGCAGAGCAACAAGACATCCGATCCTCCTCCAATAATTCACTTTATTTTATCCATTGCTTAGTGAAGAATGGCTTTTGTGCCATCAACACACACACACACGCAAAAAAAAAAAAATATAAATGAGCTGATATTTAACTCTAAAATGATGTTGCCAAATCGCAGAGATTCATTCCGAGGATCATTAGGAAGAGTCTTAAAACAAGCCAGACTAATTTCAGGCTGTGTTGTTTGGGAAGCCCTGACAGAGAGATGGATGCTGTGGGAAACCATTAGGAATGGCAATTCATTTTTAATCCCATTACCCTGCCACACATCAGTTTTTAAATCAAGGGCTGCACCTTTCCAGATAATTCCTGCTGTTATTAGGTGCCGCTCAAGGGGGGGAGAATAGGTAGAATTAATTCTAAATATGTGCTATAATGTTAGATTGATTCCTTTATTAGCACCTTTTATAGTCAATTCTCTCCGTGGAAGGGCTCTGTCATATCTCCTGAAGACAGAAAAAGATGGCCAGGACGGTTTCAAATGAAGCCAATAAAAGGAGGAATTTGTGAGTGTGGGGCATTTAACAGCAAATCGTTATGGATGGGCCACCAAATTGGGGAAGCAGGGACTGAATTAAGGCTCCTGAGATCTGACATCTTATTTGCAAGATAAAAAGCAGGCCCGGCTTGGGGACTGATGAATAATTTGGAGGTTTTAGCTGTTTCTAATAGTCCCTTCAGTCGTGGGCTGCTTTGTTCTAAGGTGATGAATCACCCCAGGTTTCATTGTGTCCTCCCAGCACAGCCACTGTCCCAAATTTTAACCTTTCTCCTCCACCCCGTTCCAGCAAAGCCCAACCAAAATTATCTCTCAGATCAGCTTGTATCCATCCCAAATCCCAAGGGCCACGGAAGCAGCTACAATTTATTAGTAGCATCAGTGTATTTTACTGCTCATCTAAGAATATCATTAATATTCTTTCATCACCTTCTCCACAGCTTTAAAACCTCCTTCATAACATTGAGCTCACGCCTGCTGAGGAGTGAGAGAAATTTCAATTTTTTATCGCTCAGAAAAATCCCTGTGTTTTCACATTTTGCCATTGTGTCATAACATCTCGGAGGATGGGATGTAAAAATACCCCAAAACCAGATTTCAGGTGCCCTGGAACATTTCATTTGTGATTTTCTCCACTAGTGCATTTTCTTACTCCAAAGGTGAAATGATTTGGAGCTGGTTGATTAAATTACCCCACTGTCACCGGATTCTGAGTCACTTCAAGATTGGTTTAATATTGAAAAATAATATTTCCCTCCATCAGCACCTTCCTGCTGAGGGTGGTGCCCAGGACCTCAAGGCTTTCATCATCCCTGCGCCTGGCTTAAAACCCTCTTCACCCTTTTTTTTTTTTTTTTTGGGGGAGGAAAATGACAATTTCCATGGGAATGTTTCATTCCACGGATGCTGATTTGTAGGGATTTATTCCTACCCTAGCTGGACCCCACTGAGCTGCAGCACACAGGAGGGAGGGATGGAGGGCAGGCCAGGAATTTCACCTTTCTCATCTATTTTTTCCTATTCCAGTGCTCTTGGAGCCAGCTTTCCTCATTGTTTTGCCCCTTAGTTTAGGCTCAAAGGTTTTTTAAGTGAGGATTTGTCCCCATCCTGCAGGAATTCAGCTGGGGTGTGTTTGGGGCTCAGGAATTCTGGCTCAGGATGATCCATGGAGGATACATGAGGCCCCTCATCTTCCCCACAAACATCTCTTAGGATCTCAGGACCAACCCTGAGATGTTCCTGAAGAGAAAATCCCCTCAGACAGCCCCTGGGCTCCCCCAAACTCACCCCAATTCCCCAGGGGGAAGAATTAATTGTGCTCCCTCACATGTCGTGGGGGATTTGGGGTGTTTTGGTGGGAATCCTAAAGGTGGGGCCTGGAAAGGGACAACTCTGCACAGGCCAGAGCAGCTCTGCAATCCAGCAGAAATCCGGGGAGCTGGAATCTGTGTACTTGTCATGTAAATGAGTGTCCTCAGCAAGCTGCAACACAGATCCGGGTTTTAATTCCAGAACACAGCGGGGAAAGGGCATCCATCATCCTGAGTAATGGATTTCCTCTGACTAATAGACCTGCTCCTGCATTTTCCAAGGGCAATGTCTTCACTGTCCCTCCTCTCCCTTCCCCCCTGGAGGCTCTCCAGGGAGAGGGAGCTTCCCATGGAGAGGGAGATGTGGTTGGGATGACCCCAGAGTGCAGGAATTGCAGGAAAGCTGCTCTGAGGGACGAGGGAGTGGGGGAAGAGTTTCTCTGTGGTCCTTTTGTCCTTCTGAGGGGGGGAAGAGTTTCCCTGTGCTGCTCTGAGGGTAAAGGGAATGGGGGAAGAGTTTTCCTGTGTTCCTCTGAGGGACAAAGAAATTGGGGAAGAGTTTCTCTGTGTCCCTCAGAGGGAAAAGGGAATGGGGGAAGAGTTTCCCTGTGTTCCTTATGTTTTTTTTGAGGGATAAGAGAATGGGGGAAGAGTTTCCCTGCGGGGATCCCTGGATGTGGACAGGAAGAGCCATCTCAGCAGCGGGCAGGGACGAGAGTTCCAGCAGAGCTCCCCATGATTACTGCAGTGAAAACATGGCTCTGTTAGAGCTGGGCACCTCCTCCAACAAAACACGGGGTGGGCAGAAGCTTTGGCACCCTCCTTGGAGTGGGAATTGCAGCACCTCCATCCCACGGGGCTCTGCCTGGCCCCTCCATCCGGGCAGGAATGGGATCTGGTGCCTGAGCAGAGTCTGAGGGAGGAGATTCCATCACTGGCACCAACAGCAGCAGGGATTTAATGGATGATTTAGTGGATGATTTAGTGACAGCCTGGATGAATGATTTTATGGTTGGTTTTATGAATTATTTTATGGAGAACCAGGAGTCAAGAATTCCGAGGCCTAGCCTGGCCTAGGCCAAGCACTGTGGTTTATCCACATCTCATTCCCATTCCTGTGAAACCCAGGGATGCTGCTGCTCCTTGGCTTTGCAAGACACACAGCAAATGACATTCTTGGGGAGATGCTGCAGGTGCTCTGGTGAAAGGGAACGCTGTCATTGCAAAGCAACGCCATTAAGTGGCAAATTGGATGAAACCTTTCCCTAAATGAACTGTGTTTCAAACCACGGCCTTTGCAAAGGCTGTTCCTGCATAAAACGAATTTACTTTTTAATGTTTCTTGCTTTAATCCCGGTTCTTAAAGAAGATTTACAGTCTCATCAAGTCCTGAGAGTCAATGTTAAATTATTGTAATTTATTCCACATTATGTTGCGTTAGTTTTTGCCACATATGGTATGTTACATTAATTTAGCTAATGTATGCTAATTTTGAGCTAAATTTAAGTCACAGTACCCAAATAGTGTGGAGATTGATGGCTTAGAAATTAATGTCATAATAGGAATAATTAATAGTAATAATATGGTGACTTTGGCATTGCTGCTTTGGAATCCTGAGCGTTCCAGCTGAGTTTATTGTGTCTTTGTGGCGTGACTCACTGACTACTCCAAGAGGGAAGAAAGAGACCTTGTCTGTCCTTTATGGGGCCATATATCAGCCCCATAAAACACAATCCCAATTCTTGATAGCCGCGTTGCAGCAGAAATTGTTGGTCCCTGTGGCAAAGGACCTCCGAGCTCAGTAATCTTTTATGCCTCTAAACTCCACAACAGCTGGACATTAAATCTCTGGGTTAATTCAACAAGTTTCTGCATTTCTCTCCATCCAGACTTTTTTTTTGTTTTCCCTAGGGAATATTTAATGGCAGGGCAGCTCTGTGGCTCTCTCCATCCCCTGCTGACACTCTCACGATGTCAGCCTTGCTTTCCGGCCTGTTCCAGGTGTGATTTTCCTTCTTCTCCACAGTGGCAGCTCCCAAGGGGCTGTGGAGGGGTAAAACACCCACCCAGGCTCCTTTTCACCTCCTGCCTTTTTCTGGCATTCCTCACTCACCCAATCTGGTGGAATTTTGCACAGGAAGAGTTTAACTGCTCCATTGTGGTGTGAGGGGAGTGCAGCTCCTTCCCTGGAGCCTGGTGGCTCTTCAGAAAGCCCCAAACCACCCCAAACTGCATTTTCTGGTTGAAATTCCATTTGTGCAGACTCTTCCCATTAAACCTGCCCTGCATTTCCAGAGTTATTAGCGTGCACATTAATTACAACAGGCTTTGATTAAAGGCAGGGACCAGAAAAGCAGATTAACATCCTCCTGATTTTAAGCCTCTACGTGAAACCAGCTCAGAAAAACCCCGTTGTTTCGGGACAGATAAATCCTGCACCTTGCTGTGGGCAGAGCCTGACCCACCCTGTAATCCTGTGTCTCTTGGCTGTGCTGAATTAATGGGACCTCTGGAGGATTCCCTCCGTTGCTCTAAGCCTTTTTGGTGTTATTATTTAAGAATATTTAATCTCAAGGACAACAAGGAAATATGAAATCATCCTTTGTCCCACTTTGGTGCCTGAAATGCTTTTATGGCCAGGGAGAGAGGAGGAAGACTGGGGCAGGGCATGGAAATAGCTGAGAAGGGGAACTTCCAGAAACTTCCAGCAGATCTGTGGCCGAGGGAGCGGGGCTGGAGAGGGCCCAGCCCCCTCTGTGTGCAGCAGGGGTGAGAAATTGGGGGAATTGAGGCAGTTAAAGTGCATTCCCTGAACAAACCACGCTCTGAGCTGTGTCCTGGAGCTCTCTGGCCCGTAAATCTGGTGGTGGCAGGGAGGAAGGTGCAAGAGGATGCTCAGTCAGTCCCTCTGCCTTCCTTCTTCCCAGGGAATCTCCCTCAGGAGCCACCCCTGTCCCAGCCTGGGGAAGTTGTGGCCTTAGGGCCAACCACAGACTTTGATATTTGTAGCTCCAGGGCAGCCTCTTGGCTGTTTGAGAGGCATTTTTTAGCCCTGTGCAGGATTTTTTGGGGCATTTTTTCACCTCTCAGTCCTCAGCACGATCCCAGTTGGCATCAGCAGAGCACCTCCAGGATCCCCACTGGGTCCTCTGCCTGTCACTGCCACATGGAAAACCCACAGAGCAGCAAAATCCCTTTTCAGCCTCCCAGCAGGAAGCTGCTGAAGCCTCTAACACACATCCCTTTGTTTTTTCTGCAGAGGGGGAATGGCTTTTGTTCCAAAAATGATATTTGCAAACTATTGGAAACCTGTTCCCTGGAACCCCAGGCTGATGTGAATAATAGGTTTAGAAAATTCAGTGCAGGCAACCCAAACGTGGGGAGGGGGGGGGATGATGAAGGGAGCAATAAAACTTGGCCTGGAGCCCACGTCTCAGTGGCCCTGCAGGAACTTGCCTGGTGACAATGACAGAGATTTTAAAAATGGATCTATTTGTTATTGGCAGGCACCAGCCCGAGCAGGAAAACCAGGCTCCCAGCAGACACAGCTCTCTCTGTTCTGTAAAATATTGTGTGAAATATGTGCGTGGACATGGAGCAGCTTTAGAGAGCAGGCCTCATCTGACCTGCCTTTCTGGGGACTAAAAATCACCCTGAACATCCAGAGTGGCCCTGGTTCCTCCCTTTCCCAGGTGCTGGACCTGCACTGGGGTGCTGGAATTTACTCCTTGCCCTCAGACCCTGTTATTGATGACAGTGAACCCCAATGAGTCCTTTTTTTAGAATTACACCCCAGAAGAAAAGACTCTTTGAACAGCCAGGCTGGGAATAACTGGATTTTCCAAGCCTTGGTTGATTCCCCAGCCTGTGGGGAGATAAAACCCCTCTGGGTTTGCTTTTTGCTGCAGATTTAGGCGATGGCAACATGGGTTGAAGCAAAGCCCAGGCAGCAGGAGCCTGAAGGAAAAACCAGCTCCCACCTTGCCTTCATTCCTCCTCCTGGCAAAGCCTCTGATGGAAATGGATTTCAGCTCCTCCTGCCAGATGGTGAAGTGAACCACGGGCTGCAGACAGAGATTGCCTCCAGGCTGAATTGGAAATGCCTCAGTACATTTTTATTTTTGTCCAGGATGCCTCCTAAGAGCTCAGCTCAGCCATCCTGGAGCAATCCCCAGGATGAGCAGGGAGCTCTTCCCACAGAGATTTTCCCTGCTGCAGCCATCAGTGGTGGCTTGGATTCCCTCAGATGGCTTTAATTCCCCCCAAATGACTCCTCATTTGCTCTCCCAGGCTCCTGATATAACAGGACACCTTTTCCCCTCTCCTGGGGCCTGGGCTTGGGCTCCAACCCCTGGATTCCCACCCAGTGCTGTCAAGAAAATCTTTAAAAACCACTTTATCCCTTTGGAATTATTTAAACTCTCCTCATCTGAGCAGCTCTGCAGCTTCCCAAGGGAGAGCTGGGGATGGGTCAGAACTTCCCAAACCACTTCTCCAAATTCTTTCTTCTCCTAACAACCCATTGGATGCCATGGAAAGGGAAGTTCACCCTCAGGAGAGGGAAAAGGAATTTATGGAGAGCAGTGCTCTGCTGTTGCCTCAGTTTTCCACATTTCCCTCTCTCCTGCAGGATATTTGCTCTGGAGCAGAGGTTCCTCCTGAGCTCAGGTGCTGCCATGAAGTCATGGCCCCACATTTATGACATCAGCAGTTGCTATGGCGACAGTGTGGAAAAAAAAATAAAATTCTTTTATTATTGCTTAAAGGGAATTATTCAGTGTGTCCCAGATCAAAAGCACCGGGATCTTGGGATGTGCCTCTGAGGAGCAGAGAAACTCAAACAGAGCCCAAAAATAGCAATATTTGGATAAGCTGGGTGACAGCCAGATTGTCCTGTGCTCATTTCCCTGTCTACATTATTCAGGGCCTTTTTTTGAAGCTGCAGGGAGCTAATTCAGGGATGAGAGGAACCTTCCCGGGAGTTTTCCATGAGTTTTCCATGAGCTTTGGCATGGAGCCACCTCTGCATGGCCCAGGCTGGCTCCAACCTTCACTTGCTCATCTGCCAACACCACTGGACTCAAGGAGAGTCATTTCCTCTCTGGGCCAGATGAGAAGTGGTCCCCAAATATTGCTGATAGCAGCACCTGAGGTCTGAGAGTTCAAAAAAACTCCTGGAAAAGTCATCCCTGGAATGTTCTAGGTCAGGGCTTGGAACAGCCTGGGACAGTGGAAGGTGTCCCCGCCCTGGATGATCCTTAATGTCCCTCCCAACCCAAACCATGGAATTCTGTGAATCTCCATGGCCGTGGATGGGCTCTGCAATCCTCAGCAGCTGCCTCCAAATCCAGACTTTTGGCTGGGCTGGAGCCCAGGCTGGGTTTAGCAGGTGCTGATTAAAGCAAGGTTCTGCTGGGAACACCAATCCCAGCTCCCAGCCCTTCCCTCCCACCTCTGTCCCATGGAGCCACTGGAATTTCCATGGCTTCAAAATGTGCTGCTGATGATGAAGATAAATGTTCCTGACAGGAATGGGATGGCCAGCACCACCCACATCCATGGCTGGTACACCGTGGTGGTGTCCTGCTTCCAGACCTGCTGGAAATCAGATTTTCCAAATGGATTTGACCCCATGGAAATGCCACCTGCACTTCCCAACCCTCTCCTGGACACAATCCCCAGGGCTGGGTTCCCTTCTCCCCCCTCTCCTCACTCCAAATTGTCACCCTGGGCCACCTCTGCAGCAAATTGCATCTGATATTCCCAGTCTGGAAGGCAGATGCCAATGGGATGGATATTCCACAGCTTCCCAACCCATCTAAATTTTATATTTTATATCAAAAAGACCCCCCAAAAAAAACCCAGGGCATTTCAGCAACACAAAACCACCCATCACTGTGGCTCAGCAGGGATTTTTTTTTTTTCCAAGTAATCAAATGTTTTTTTCCATAAATGAAGGGTAATTTCTTACTGAAGTAAACCCTTTCCATTAGGAAAATATAAAGTGTGGAAGGGTGGGAGGGTTTGTGTGCACGCCGGGGCTTTTTTTGAGGCAAAACGTTGGAATTACTACTCATCATCAAAAATAGAGAGCTGCTCGGAGGCTGTGGGTGAGAAAATTGCCAACTCTTATTGAATCTCTTATTTACTTGCAAAGTAAAGGAGAAGGTAAATAAGGAGCTCTGCAAAATATCTGCATCCCTGGCAATTTCCTTGTGGGCAATCACAGCCCCCACCCACGGGCTCTGCAGTAAATTGGGATCCCAGGCGTTGCCTTCCTCTCCTTCTGTACATCCATTACATTTTTTGGCTCAGCAATTTTGACTTCCACCCACTTTCGTGGCTGGGTGGAAAGAGTGGGGAGCAAGGAATGAGAAAAAAAAAAAAAAAAAACCAAAAAAACACTGCTGTGTTTTCAGCAGGATAAATTACAGCTGATGTTTTATTTCCAGCTGGAATGTTCAGTGATAAATAAATGTTTGTGCTGTTGTGTCTCCAATGAGTATCTGGGTGTTTTATCTCAAATTTCCCTGCACAAGGTCTGTGGTTTTTCCCGAGTGAGACAGAGCTCAAATCCTGACTTTTCTATTTAAAACCTCTTTATAAAGGGTTTTTTTTCTGCTTAAAACCTTCCTCCTGTCCAAATCCATCAGCTTTCTGATGGTCCAGCTGCTTTCCCCCCTTTCCACAACCCTGCTTCAGGTCTGGAGCAGGCACTGAGAATGATTTGAAGATGGACAAGTGATGGAGCCTTGTCTGGACACCTCTGGCCTGAAACCTCAGCTAATTCAGCCTTGTCTTCACTGCTTTCATTCCAGCCAGGATCAGTTTTCTCACATTTCTGTGTTTCTGGCTGGATCCTCAGCCCAGCCAGCCCAGGTTGTTCCATCAGGTCCCCAAATCCAACGTGAGCCAGACCTCCCTGGGTCTCATTTGCAGCTCTATTAGAGTTTGTCAGATTAAAGTTTGCTGGGAAAATTGATAGGCAGAAACTTCGAGGGATCAGAAGAAGTTTAAATTGAAATCCCGTGTAAAACCTGTGCTAATCCTCCCCCACTGACAAATTTTAATTACCTAAAGATATTAAGGAATAGCTGTGGTTTGTGCCTGCAGTCTTTAATTATGATTTGAGGCTCCCTTAAAGGGACAGCCCCAAAGGGAGCAGTTCAAATCAGCACTCTGGGATGGAAACCCACTTCCTTTCCATCCCCCTCATCTATTGCTCTTGGAATTGTCTTTAGTAGGACTCCCATTGCATCAGACCCCAAAAGACAACCTCAAAACCCATCCAGGCAATGAAAACACCACCAGGATTGGCCAAGGTCCAACCTGGAGCATCCACATTTCATGGAAGTGTTGGGAGGTTTGTGCTGTTAAATAAAACAGTGCAGAAATACCTGGATTC
This sequence comes from Chloropsis cyanopogon, assembly GCA_013400585.1. Lineage (NCBI taxonomy): Eukaryota > Metazoa > Chordata > Aves > Passeriformes > Irenidae > Chloropsis > Chloropsis cyanopogon. The sequence goes on from WEZZ01018653.1 coordinate 467,830, forward strand.
TCAGAGTTTGCACAATAATTTTCCTTGTGGGCTCCAAACCCATCATTTCTTTCATGTTTGCTCCCAGGTGACCCAAGCAAGGCCCTGCTGTCCCCTCCTGGTGGGATTTGCCTGGTGCCACCCTGCTCTGGCACCTCTGGGGCTGCAGAACTGGAATTTCATTTCCAGCCCCAGCAGCCTGGAACCAGAATTGTACAATTTCAATCCTCCAGGGCTTCGCCTCGCTTCCCATAAAGATTTTATGACCAAGTCAGAAATCACTGAGCTCTGTCCTTTCCCTGCTCCACTCCTTGAGCTCAGCCCCGGCTCTGCCCGGCACCCAGAGCTGTCAAACCCATCCGTGGGCAGGGGAGGATGGCAGCACGTGGGACACCAGGGGAGCTCTGCTGTTTCCAGGTCACCAGAGAGGGAGGTTAAGGAGCTCACAGACCTGGCAGAGTTGTTTTTTGGTTTTTTTTTTCCTTTAAAATTCAGGTTTTCCCACAGCTGTGCCCCCTGGAACTGCTGGTCACAGATTGAGTGCCCACACTCACCAAGGAGCTGAGGGGGGAATTTCCCCATGCCATTCCCTCCCCAGCAGCACTCTCTGTGCTAAAGCAGTGCTTCTGCTGCCAAAATATCCCCAGAGTGATGGGCAGAGCTGAAATGCCAAAATGTCCCCAGACAGAGCCCAGAGGAAACGTCCAGGAGTGTGTCCTGTGCCTCCTTTGCTTTTTTGGAGCTGGCTGAGAATCACTGGAAAGCTGCAGCTCTGATTGCAGAGATTTTGGAGCTCATCCAGCACATCCCTCCCTGGAGCCACCTCCCTGCTTTGTTTACTTGTGTGGAAGCCACAGGAGGGACTTTGAGGAGCCGTCCTGCCTTCAGAGGGCTCTCGGAGGAGCCATTGGCTCCAGCTGGAGCAGAGCTGGTGACGGGGCTTTATTCAGTGATTTACTGCATCCTGAGCCAGGCAAAATTCCCACCAGTGCCTGTGGATGTGCCCCATCTCATTAATTTGATGGTGGTGGTGTTTGGAGGGAAGGGAAAGGAAAAAAAATTGCTTTTTCCCAAACCGTCACTCTCCTGCACGCACGAGCAGGCCCGAAATTAAAGCACTGCAGCTCGCTCTGCAAGGGCTCTTAGCTTCACATCCTAATTGCTTAATTAAGCTGTCTTGATCCAGGTAATAATTGCAAACTTTCAATCTGAGGAAGGTTTGCTGAGTTAAGCAAGAATTGATGAAACATTTGTGGTTCTGACGGAGCTGCCTCTTCTGTTTACTTCTGTTCTCTGGGAAAAGCCTCTTGGAGCCAAACTCTGGTTTTCTTTCACCCAAACTGAGGTGTGGGGCTGATTTTGGTGCTGGGGGGAGCCACAAAGTGCTCCTGGCACAGCCAGGAATTCACCTGGGAATGAGACAGCCCAGGAGCAGCAAACCCAGCCAGCTCTGCTTACCTGAAAGGAGAGTTTGGCACTTGAGCTGCAATAAAAATCGATTTTAAATGGTATTAAAACACCCAGAGAAACAGCACAGTATAATTTTGTCTGCTGCTTCCCTCACAAATTAACCAGGCACTGTGTTGTCAATGCTTTGTGTCAGAAAAGGGGGGAAACAAAACAAAAAAAAAGACTTGGCAGGGTTGGGGATGTGGCAGCCTGGGCAATGCCCTGTGTCCCTCCATCCTTGGAGACCCTTCTTGGTCATCCTAGTGCAGGGTTAGATTGGATTTTGGGGAGAAATCCTTCCCTGGGAGGGAAACATTTGTTTCCACACTGGGACAAGGAGCTGCAATTTTTTTCCTTTCACTCAGAGATTCGGCTCAGAAAGCCACCAGTTGAGATTGATATTGTCATGGTGTGACTTTACAGAAGCCTCCTGAAGAAATTTCCCTTTATAAGACACAAAGGCTGCCCCTCCATCCTCATTCCTCCCAGGGAAATTCCTCTTTACCTCACCTCAAGTTCTGCTTCGGTGCTCAAGGTCCCTCCTGGCTCCTGCTCCCACGTGTGAGAGCCAGGATGGAAGTTCCCAGCAGCTTCCCTGTGTCTGCTGCTGTTTCCATCTCCTGCAGAACACAAACCAGATCAATTTCCTTGTCCTTTCCTTGTCCCTCCATGGCAGGGAGCAGCCTCCAGCCCCTGGAGCTCTGTTTTCACCCCCTGCATTCCCATCCTTCCCCTCCCTGAGCATCTCCCCCATCCCCATCCCACAGCCAGCCCCGTTTCAGCAGAGGCTGGCAGGAAACTCTGCTTGTCACCGAAGCCACCAGGCCACCGGGGTCACACGGCCCTGTTTAGAATCTTCCCACCGAGTCCATTGAGAGGGATTTACACGCTGCCATAAACCCCGCAGACATCGATGATTTTCACCTGATTTACACCCAGGCACCAGCAGCATTTTAGAGGAGTTTAAGTCCGGCTTTAGGGGAGTTTAATTCCTGCTCTTCTCCCTTGCCAGCTCCGTGTGCTGCCCCAGAAACAAACCCAGGATAACTCAGAGGAATCCCCTGGGATTCGGGAAGAGCCTTTTTTCCTTTCCCCTTGAGAGGAGCCACCCCAAACCCATCACTGGCACTGCTGCTCCTGGGGAAAAAAAACCAGGCACAACACCCCAGAAGCTGCAGGGAGAAATTCCAGTCTCTTCACCCATTTCCTAACGATTTTCTTCAGCTAAAAGCAAAGAAAAAAAAAAAAGAAAAAAAAAGAAAAAAAAAGAAAAAAAAAGAAAAAAAAAGAAAAAAAAAGAAAAAAAAAGCAAAATCTCTTCGCCAGTCGGGCGAGAAGTTCCCTTTAAAATCCAGCTGTCAGGGATAAAATGCAAATAGGTGCACGCAGGGCAGCAGAGAAGTGATCTGATGCCTTTGATTGTTCCTGCCTGAGCCTCGTAAATCATCGCTGCCTCAGTCCTGTGCCCTGCTTGCTAATTCCTGCCATTACTGCTCCATTTATCCACGAGCATCGTCGGTTTGAATCCGAAATGTTGGTTTAATGTGGTGCTGATGAGACGGCAGGCATTCGCTGAAAGTACGGCAGCAACCTGCTTTGGGGAGAATACAGATTTTTTTATTTTCTCTCCCCCCCTTCAAAACAGCAATAACACAAAAGGAAATAGCATCTCTGGCAGCAGTTTCAAAGGCAATTGGAGCAATTTTGCAAAGGATTTTCTGCTGTCTATAATCATGTACTTTATTCTTTTGATTTGCCCTCGCTCTGATGCTCGGGTGCCTTGGGGGAACGCGGCCCCTCACCTGTTTTAAGTGCAGAGATTGTCTCGCACGGGATTGGAATCACATTTCAATCCTTCCCACACGTGCCTGCCTTCACCTCTGGGTTGGGATATTGCCCATGGGGTGGGAGGGATCCTCAGAGTATGGGATGGATTTTGGGAACTCTGCCCAAAAAGCTGTGGGGTCATTCCTGGTGTCCCACAGCGATGAGTGCCACCTGTGTGAGCCAATCCTGGGCACCACCAGTGCCACCAGGAGCCCTGGCATCCCAGAATTTACCTTGTAAACGACGTGAGTGAGGCAAAAAGAGCTCTGGGAAGGGGCTGGAGTCACATCCCAGTGCCACCATCACCTTTTTCTATCTCGCCACCTGCCCCACGCCCCCGCTGCTGATGGAGCATCAGCTGCAGCGAGGAGCTGCCTGCACCCACCGCTCCCTCGGAGCAGGAGCTGGCTGCAGCCTGCTGGAAAAGCAAAAAAAGCCGAATATCAAACGGGCTGGAGGCAGCTAGGAGCGGCCCCTTTGGATTCTGCCGCAGAGCAGAGCAGGGCTGAGCTCACCCCCCTACCCAGCCCCTTCCTGCCGGAGCCATCGCGCCCAAAGCTCAGTTAATTTCCCATCGACCGCTGTCTCCCGGATTAAAGGAGGGCTTTTGATCCGAGCTGATGTGAATCCCTCTCACGCAGCAGGGCCAGGGCTGCTCTCCCGGGATATTGATCCCGGTCCTGGCCGCAGGCAGCGGGGCCGGCACTGCCTAGGGAGTGGGGAGTGAGCGGCTGAGCAGCGGGCAGGTGTAATTCCAGGTCTTATAAGGGGAGAACCAGGTGTTATTTCAGGTTTTAAAAGGGGGGAGAATCACAGCCAGGTGTAATTTATAAGGGGAGAGAATCACAGCCAGGTGTAATTCCAGCTTTTATAAGGGGGGAGCATCACAGGTGTTATTTCAGGTTTTTTTTTAAGGGGAGGGCCAGGTGTAATTCCAGCTTTTATAAGGGGAGAGCATCACAGGTGTTATTTCAGTTTTTCCAGGTGGGAACCATCACATTCAGGTGTAATTCCAGTTTTTCCAAGGGGGGAGCATCACAGGTGTTATTTCAGTTTTTTAAGGGGAGAGCTGTAATTCCAGCTTTTCCTAGGGGAGAGTATCACAGTTGTTATTTCAGTTTTCTTAAGGGGAGAGCCAGGTGTAATTCCAGTTTTTCCAAAGGGGAGCATCACAGCCAGCTGTAATTCCAATTTTTCCAGCGGGGACAGGGGTGGCAGGAGCTGGGGGAAGTGCAGCATCTCCCCATCAGCACCTGCCCCAGCTGCTCTGGCAGGGAACAGCGGGCTGGGAGTGTTTCCAACCTGAAATAAAGGAATGTTCTGGGGGCTTGGGGAGGCGAAAACTCCAAGGCAATATTTACATTGGGCCGTGCTGTGTTTCCTCATCCCTCCCTGCGGGTACCGAGTGCCAGCAGCAGCCTGTGACTCACCAGAGGGGACATTGTCCCTCCAATGTGACTCCAAACGTGCGACATTACAGAGCGATTGGCAGCCAGCGCTGCCGCGGCTTCCCAAGCACGGGAGCGAAGCCAAGGAGAGCTGGGTGCTTTAAAAGCTGTGGGTGTCACCCAGCCGTGACCCTGCCAGGTCCCTATGGGTCACTTTGAGTGTCCCCTGTGTTTTTGCAAAGCCCAGAAGCTGCAGGACTCCTTTTGCTCATCCTGGAGGGGGGTGGTGCTGCTGGAGGCGTTTTCTGGGATGCTCAGGATGCCAACAGCCAGCACTGCCCCTTCCCCAGGCCGGGAGCAATCCCAGGGAGCAGCAGCCACTGGAAAACTGCAATAAATATGCTGATAAACACAAGAAATGGGATGATAAACACAATAAATGTGCTGCTAAACGCAATAAATGTGCTGATAAATGGGCACAGCAGTGCCAGGGCTGGAGCAGCCCCTGGCAGACTGGGCTGGTGCCCTGCCCTCACCACCTGACACACACAGGGCAGCTGAGCTGGCACAGATTTGTCCATTAAAACACGAGATTCCCAAAGGGAATCTTCAGATACCCACGGTGCAGTGCACAAAGGGAAAGCAGGGTGGGAGATTTTCCAGCGGCTGTGTGGCAAAGGGATTCCCCAGGAGCAAACAGAGCTGGAGCTCCACCTCTGCTGGTTTAAAATGCCTCAGGACACTTTGCACCACCTAAAAACCTGCTCCAGCCTGGAATACAAACCTGGAAGGGCTCACTTTGGAAATAAAACCTTCACCAAAGCCCAGAACTGGTGGCTTCCCACCTGCCTCAGTTTCCCCACTTCTCCCACCTGAGCAGCATCAAGGGAGGCCCAGGGGGACCCTAAAACACCTCGAGTGTTTGGCAGGAGGTTTGCATGCAAACATTAATCCCCACCCCAAGAATGATTAATTACTATTTTCCTGCTATTATTGTTTGTTTTCCATCAGCATCCTTGCCTTGGTTCTCTGCTGAATCCCACTCCTGATGCCAAGCCAGGGATATTTTAGGAAATGCAGATTATATAATATTTACATCTGTGCCACTTGTTTATTCCTCTCTGTCGGTTAATTTTATTACTGCTCCTCTCTCACGAAAGCAGTGATTTGCAGAGCCAAAAGCAGGCTGTGTGATTTCAAGGATGCACTAATTTTAATAATTAAAAAGCTGCTGCCTTCCATCTGCCCAGGGAGGGAAGGAGAGGCAGCGGGAGGGCACGAGGCTCTCGTTGGGAAATCCCACTCTGAACCAACCCAATGCTCCCCCAAAAAGTGACAGATCCTCACCCAGTTGTGAGGGTTTCTCTTGGTTTTCTTCTCTGGGAAGAGCAAAGAGACTCCAAGAAGGGAGAATAAGTAATTATGGGATTTTTGAGGGCTTGAGGAGGAGCTGGAAAACCTGGACTGAAATAAAGCTGCGTTTCCCACTGGTCAGAACCATCTCCTCTGGCAGAAATGTGAAACGTGCAGCTAAGCCAAGGTTCTGCTCCTTGGTGTGGCCAGGAGGGAGCAGCCAGCTGGAGGGAAATGCTCTTGTCCCCATCAGACAGACCCTGGGGACCCCAAAATGCAGCCCAGCCCCCAGAAAAGACAGGGACATTGGCACAGGGCCACCAAAACAGGGGACAGCAGCCCCAGAGGGGACCAGCAGGGCACAACAAAGTCCATTTTACAATCCAGAGTGTGTCCAGAGGGTAAATGAGTGGTTAAAAAAGCCCCAAAACTTCCAGACCTGGACCAGCCCTGGGGCTCCTAGAGCTGCTGTTGGGTTGGGTGGGATGGGGACTCCAAACACCAGTACAAACCAGTTCAGATTCAAGTCAGGGATCGCTTTTCTGAGGATGGAAATCCCACAGCAATCCGTGGCTTTGCTCCTTCCCAGGCTGCCCCTCGAGGCTCCAGGTTGCCCATCAGACCCAGCCCTCCCCACATTCCTGCTCTTCCCTGATGGAGAAGCTCCAGGCATTGATCTGAAACCCCTCAGAGTCCTGAATTCTGCCTGCACCCCGCTCCTGTCTGACAGAACTCCTGCAGGATTCCCGATGACAAAAGCAGCACGTGGGGAGGGCTAAGACAAATAACAGTGAGAGGTTAACAGCATTTCAGAAAATAAACCCCCCTGGCACTGTTAGCACGTCTGAGCAGGGAATGTGAGGAGCAGAACGCACAGAAAATACAGAGGATGCAAATCAGAGCAGGGAGGGGACAGTGGGACACGCAGCAGGGGGATCTCTCCGTGGCACGAGCTCTTTGCTGAGGAGCAGATGTCTGTGCTGGCAGCAAGGGGAAGAGGGGATTTGTTTGTGGAGAGGAAAAATAATCTTTTCATTTGGCTCGTGCATCAAAACCCGAAACTTCATCCCCAAAGGCACAAATCGCCGGCGTTTCTCCTCACCGGTGCTGGCAGCGAAGCGCGACAAAAGCTGGATGGTGGCAGTGCCACCAAGCAGGGCCACTCAGGGGACACTGTGGTGCCCAGCTCTGCAGCATCCCACACATCCCTGCTCCAGCCTGATGGAAGGCACAAAAAACCCACCCTGAGCATGATGTATGGCTCCCACCAGGCTTGGATCACCCCTGCCTCTCCTTTCCTGCTTAGGAAACTCAGGAGTCCAGCAAGGGCTGCTTCCCCAGGCAGCCAGCCCATAATTACACACCGTGTTAAGTGCAGGAACATTTCCAAGGCTCTGCTGGGAGCAGCAGCAGAAGGAGGGGGGTGGATTTAATTGAAATTCCCATTTCCAGGCCAGCCCTGGTGGTGTTTGCAGCAGGGCAGGGCAGGGGTGGGCATGGCCAGACGGTGCCCCCTGCCCTGGCCCAGCTGAGGGGCAGCAGGAGATTGCTGAAGGGTTTTTCTGGGAGCCACAGGAGCTCAGTCCCTGCTCCCTGCATTAATCAGAGCTCGCTCCCAGACCTGCAGCAGTGCCCAGGCAGTGCCCAAGCCCTTCAGAGCTCTGCCACCTCGTTTTGGCTGGCAGAGGATCCCAGAGAAGCAATCCCCTCCTCTTCCTGATCTCCTCAGGTGCTCAGGCTGAATCTGCTGCTGCCCAGCATCCTCCTGGCAGGCTGACCTGCTCCTGCTGCCATCGAAATTTGTCAAAAAAAAGCCCTTTTCTCCCAGCAAGAGCCAGGAGGGCACCTGCTCACGTGCCAGCCCCAGCTGAGGGCCAAAAAGCAGCAAAGAAAGGAAAATCAGAGAGAGGCAAAGCCCCTGGGCATGGGGGGCTGTGCCCTCCCTGCTGGCACGTGCAGTCACAATGGTTTTCCTTTCCATTTGTTTACTCAAGGACAAAAAACAAGCCAAAAAACACCTGTAGAAATATTTTTGGAGCAGAAATAAAAATAAAATAAAAATAAAACTTAAAAATAAAAAAAATTAAAAATTAAAAATATTTTTTTTTAATTTTAAAAATAAAATAAATATTAAAAAAAA